>BQMF02000139.1:0-600000 GCA_027922465.2 Turritopsis dohrnii | reverse complement strand
AAAAATTTGAAAGAAGAGTGATCTTCATCCAGTGCTTTGGTTGCTTGTTACAACAAAGCAGCAACAGTTGAAAAAGACTAATCTTATTTATGCTATTGGAATGTATAAGAATTATGTCAGATAAGGAAGTTTTAGTGGGACATTTACCAACATAACTGTCCATGTTCGTAGCATTTTTTGAAGGTATGAGAATTTTATTTAAAAGTGCAACAAAAGATGGAAGAATTTGGAAATGGATAAACCCAGAACTTACACTATTTTTTTTTTTTTTCGTTTTTTTCAGTTTCAGCTTTCATAACCATCTCAATAAAAGTTATTGCAACATCAGCAGATCTTTCCATGAAAATTTACTCATTCTGTTGAAATCTTTTTCTCAGCAACTGATGGAAGTACTCTGAAATGATTGATGTCGTAACAATTCATGATTACTTGGCACTGACAATCAAATATCAATACCAACTACCCCCATGCCATTCTTCTATTATTTGAATGAACATAATAGGAATGTACATAATAACTTTCATATACATGTACAGTTTCATATACATTTCTATCAATATGTGTTACAAAAACAAGGTTGCTTATCTTTAGCATATAAAGATTGCTTTAATTCTGCTAAATCTGCCTTCAAACTACACTGTTCAATGCGTAAATACCTCAATTCGGTCAGTAATATTTCCAATTTTGGGTCTGCTTCGTCGGTATCAGGAGATGCAAGTTCATTAACAGCTAAATCACGCATTCTGTGTTTGCTACACATTTTTCGTGACACATCAAACAAAGAAGCAACTAAAAGTATCAGTACGGCAGCAATCAGAGAAACAGATAAAACTGTGCTGTCCATGCTGAACAAATCATCAACAACCAGAAAGTATGATGAAGTTGTGTGGCAAACTCGACGGAAATCTTGAATAGGTTTCTCAAAGATCAACTTGCGTCTGTATTTATACATGCACTTAAACAGTTTCATCATATCTGGTAATTGAGTGAACATAAAGTTAATTGGCACAACTTTATCTATAGTGTACACAATATGTAACGGAATTTGCCCATCTCTTCTTAATTCTTCTTGAAGCCAGCCAGCGATATCAGCATTTATCAAAGCTGCATCTGCTTTTCCACTTCGAACTCCATTTAGAACACCAATGTATGTATCAAAACAATATATCTTTTCATGTTTGCATGGATGTGTTGGCAAACCCTCCTGATGATCCTGATAGTCCAACCTTGCCATTGCAGCTTCATAAGAATCCTTTAGAACAGCCAAACGTTTTCTATTAAGTTCAAGCAAGGATGTTCCATTTACACTTTCAGTAATGGTGGCAGTCACAATACTGAAAAACATAACTCCAATAAATAACCATATTACAGTGACAACCTTGCCGACAGAAGACCGAGGAGTAACATCACCATAACCAACTGTCGTTATGGTTACAATACTGAAGTAGCTACCAATAAGAATACCATGAATAAACGATTGACTAAATTCTTCATTACGGAAATGCTCCAAGAACCAAATCAGGCCACCAAAAATTATAGAGAGCAGAAAAATTGTAATGAAGATCATGATGCAAGTGATCAATCCATGCATGAGTTTGGTGGATAATTTTATTTGAGAACGGGGCATGATAACAGCCATTTGGAGAGAATTCAAAAATGTAGCCAGTACCAAACCTTTCTTTATTAAAAATTCATGACTAAAGTAGCCATTGAAAGAAAGCACAGGCAAATATATCTTGCCATTAGAAGTCGTCAAATTGAGATTTCCTCTACCGTGGTCTAATAGCATGGATGTAAAATTGTTTCTTGATGGAGCCTTGTAATGATACTTGAATGTTATGTTAGAAGATTCTCTTTTGCAATAAAACAATGAATTATTAAGAATTTCTGGGATGATTCCATTTACTTTGCCAAGATTGTTCGTAAAAATGAATGGCTTGATATCCCAATATATTATATCAACGATAGTACCATTGTGCTTTTCTGCTGATAGTTCAAAAATCAATGGTATTAAAAGGAAAACATTGTAAAAATTCATTTTATTTTCTGTCCGATTACTTTATTTCATCTTCTTTCTTCCATTACTAGTCCAAATATTTTTAACATTCAAACTATTTACAACACCATGAATTTTTCAATATCCAAAAGGAATGCCTTGGATTGACATCTAGAAATATCTGTGATGATTCCCTTTACTTTATCTTGATAAGCAACTTGATGTCCCAACATATCTCTTCAACAATAGTACTGTTTTGTGTTTCTGCAGAAAGTTTAAAAATCTACCCAAACACAAGGAGAGAATTCATTTTATTTTATTTTAGACCAGTTATCCTCTATTTCATGTTCTTTCATCTGTTACTTATTAGATCATTTAAAATTCATGACCGTGAATTATTCAATAATTAAATTCAGTGATCTTTTGAATTCCATTCAGAACTATTATTGTAAATGCTTACTATGAATATCAATAATAAAATTTTAATATTTTAATGATGTAATGAATGAGTAAATTTTATAGCATTCTGTCACAGAAACAATAATTCATGACGTACTATTACACTTACAGTTTCCTTGGTAACATCAGGATTTGGTTTTTCCGAATAAACACCGGATAAAAGTCCATAGCCTACTTTTGCCATCTGGATTTGGAAATCATCTGGAGGATTGACCAAGGACGAATTAAATATTGCAAACATTCTATCAACATATTGCTTTTTAAATTCATCCATTGAAAAGAGCACTTGCATGACAGAGTTCATGTAACAGCTACAAAGCAAAACAGGGACAAACTACAAATTATTCTGAATTATCATAATGAATTATTGAGAAGATTTATGGTCTCCATCATAGATAATAAAAATGATAAATATTTCTATACAGTGTAAGCATTAAAATTACCTGTTTCCTAAGTTCACCATGCCTGTATGGCCAGGCCCATGAAGCTGAATTAACTTTTTTCCAGATTCTTGTATGGCATCCCACTCAGCTTTGAGGTTTATGTTTGCTTCTATTTCAAGTTCTGTCATCGTTTTGTCAGTCTAATGAAATAATAATGAAAACACACTAAAATAAACACTGAAACGTCATTACGAGCTATTTATTTATGCACTTGGATGAATAACCAGTTCAACTATCCTTCACAATTTCATTTATTTGCCATCTGCATGAGTTGGATAATCATCCAATTCATCCTCCTTCAGACCTGAAAGAACTGGATGAATCAAAGAAACTGAAAGACTTATTTATCTATTGTGTGCCATTTTGATTATGCCTGGACAGTCGGTAGTTATGTTGATCCAAACATTAACAAGAAAAAAAAAGATTTTGTCCAGGGATGGGTCCCTCGTCCAAGTCATCCAATATTGTTTGTTTTTGCATGGATGAAACAAAATGAGATGGATGAGTTGGACAAATAGCCCCTTACTTGACTGAAAGATTTATACTGTCTTAAGGTATATTCACATTCAATCGACGAATCATTTCATTATCAACTTATGTTTACTTATCCACAAAAAATGAACTAAATCAAAGTGTATAGAGCATAGAGAGTTTAGATGGCTTTATAGGCTATGTTGTTGTTGTTTTTTTCAATACTGAAGAAGTAAAATTCATTTATTCCAGGTAGTATGATCTGGTAAACATAATTATAAACTAATGTAGTTTAAAACATTCAATAACAAAAAACATTCCTACCTTCTCAAGTTGACTTATGTTGATACCAAAGTGTTGAAGATGCTCTCTCAACTTTGGATCTTCTACCATATCATCCTCATCATACGAGAAAACATCTCCACCCTCACCTGTGATGGTACCTAACTTCACTGCCAATGGATACCCATGCTTTTGAAAATATTCTACAGCGTGATTATTTCCACCTGAGCCTGAAAATAATGCAGTTGGTTTATGTCAAATTTAAACTTAACATTTCTTGCTTGAATTCCTTGTATAGTATTTTACCAGTTTTCACAGCTAAACTCATAAAAAAAACCCATGAGACAATCGAAGTGATTTCCAAAACATAACATACAAATGAACCGAAAATGATAATCATATTAGCAGTTACCTAACTGTCTGGAAATGTCAAAACATTCCTTGGGACATCAACAGTCACACATTATCAATGGCATTCATCCCCAATAAACATAGGACACAAATGTTTTTGTCACCCTTTAAGAATATTTTAGAATCAAAAACACATCAGCTATTGGTCAGCCCTGTGAGTGTAAGATCGCAATTCTTTGCACCCCTTTAAACACCCATTGTTTGTAACTTGCAATTTTGCAGTTCTAGCTCAGGAAGTTTAAAGCATATTGAATCAAGACATTTACAATGGCATATCCCACGTATTTGATAGGAGACAAATTTATCAAGACCATTTACATATTACGCGTAATTTTGTTTTTCTTATGGCATTAGAAATTCATTCCTTTAAAAATTACACTTACATAAGTGTAATTATGCTTACACTAGCATAAGAATTTAAAGAGTAAGTATTACACCATAAGAATTTTGAGATTATGGCTTAGGCGGCCATCGAAAATATTCCCGGTTCACGTCGTCCGCCCGCATTACTTTTGTTTTAGTAAAACCCGGTTCGGCCATTCGGTAAAATCCCGGGAAAATTTTATTTTGGTAGTTTCAAGTTATAACTTGTAGAAAAAATAATCACGCTCTCCCATTATTTTTAATGATAAGGAGTAAGCAAAATAGAAAAAAGACCAGTGGTGAAGAGCTTCCGAAATTGCTTTAGCTTTTGGCTATTGGCTTAAAAAGTTTATCGTGCGTTCTTCGAAAAATGGACGATGTTGAAGAGCCTGGCGGAGCTGAAGAGACTGACTGGTTTGAAGTGTCAGTTGCCAAAGGAAAAGATATCAGCAATGTAAGGATTTATTTATTCTTCATTTTATTATGTTTTTCATGTTGTTTTTTTAATCTGTAGAACAGTTCTTTAGTGGCAGTGCCACAAGTACATATAAAAACAAAAACAAATTTTAGGTAGGATACAGATTCTAAAAAACTGACCAATACAAAGGCAAGCCTTTAATAAGAGCTCTATTTTTTACTGGGTGAACACCTTGAGTGTCTTTACATTTAGGGCATTCTTTAGAGCCAAGCCAGAAAACCATCATGTATTCAGTTTTTAATTTTATTGTAAAATGTTGTTGTTCTTTTTAGTGCCAATGTTTGCTAAAGTCATGGGTGGAATGCAAAAAAAATGGAAATATTATCTTGCTATGGGAAAAAGTAAAAGAAACAAACAATAGATTTTTTACAAACAATCTGTCAAAATCCTATACTTTGGCCCATGGGCAAAAGTCAAGAAATGCATTGCTTGTACCGTATCAAATGCCCCTTGCCAAACTTCCCAACAATGTCACCATCTGGTTTATTGTTGAAAATGCAGAAGCAGATGTCTCATCAAACACTATCTCGATTCCCTCCAAGAGAAATGCCTTTGAAATTCTTATGTCCAACAAAAAGTGTCGACTTGATTTGAAGGACATAGAAAATAAAAAACATGAGATGTATAATGATGTAGTCCAACTAATGAATGTCAAATTCTTACAAGGTGATATACATAATGGAAAAAAATTGATTGATGCTATGGTTGAATGTTTTTGGTGTATCGAATCTAATCATGAAAGATTTGTGTCAGTGGCTTCTAGCCACCACTGCATCAAATTGTCAGAGTTTTTTTCCCATTTTTTTTTCCGGCAATTTTTGCAAAGAAATACAGCACAACCTAAGAATCATATTCGAGAAAACTGAACATTCGCGAAAATAAATACCTAAAATTTCACGTCTTTTTCTCGCAAAACTTTCTCCCCACGAAAGTCACTCCCCATAAGTAATAATCGATTAATTTGAGCGAAGCATTTGACTCAAAACAGTTCTTAATACTTTTTTATTACTGTCCGCGTCACATTTATCCCTTACTAGTGAACTTTTTTACTGCATAAAAGGCTTGTCAAACTTCGATGGTTCAAATTCAGGAAGATCATGTAATCTGCTACTTTGCTACACCTCAAATGAATTTAGCAAAAACCCGGATTTTTTCCCGCCCGCCCGCCCACCCGACTGCTTTTTGAACATGTTCAAGGACGCGAACAGAAGTATTTTCCGATGGCCGCCTTACACCGTAAGAATTCTAAAAATTATGCTTGTGTAAGCGTAATTATACTTGCATTAGCATAAGAATTAAGTAATAAAGATTTCTCCATAAGAATTTAAAAAACATTCAATAAACAACAAAAAAAAGTGGAAAATGTCTTTATTGAAATTTGAAAACATTTTCATGAATACGAAAGAGAAAACCTATTATTATCAAAAACTTTCCGTCTTCTGTATAATCCCATATTTCTTTAGAAATTTATGAAAGGAATAGTCACGTCCAACCTTGTTGTCACATAGGGGTAACCTGATTCCATAGTTATTATTATTATTATTATTATTAAATTTATTTGGTAAAGAAGGTCTGAAAAATATACATATCATAAATATACAATATACATATATAGAACGCAGTGTCAAGCACTGATGTGGACCTACTATGAAAAAACAACAACAAAAAAGTAAAAAAACAGTTGAGAGTTTGATACTGAGAGTTGAAAATTGTAAAGTCAAAAGGAAAATTGCTCCAAAGAATTGAAAGTACAACGTGTGCGCAGTTAGAATTAGGGCAATGTAAGCTAGTGGGATTAATCCTGACTGAGAATCGGATATACTTGAAAACATGAAAAATTTGATAAAAATAAAATCTAATCAATATATATAATATTGTTAAAATAATTAAAAAAACAATAAAAAAACAAAAAGAACCAACTAGTAATATATGTAATCTTGATACCTAATGGCTTTTCCTGAGTTATTCTTTGTAAAAAATATTTTCTTTGTGGCATCAGATTTCTTTAACGCACATTTAAACGTCAAATATGAATTCTTCTCTCGGATCTCAGTAGGAATATTGTTCCAAATATGGGCAGCCCTGTATCTAAATGATCGTTTGTAGTCAGCATAACGAAATGATGGAAGGTCGATTTTCAACACATTCCGTGTGACTTTTGGCAAGGAAGATTTTGTAATCAGATTTTTTAATAACGGCGAGCCGAGATCATTGTAGATTTTGTAGGTTTTGCACGCAATGCTTCTTTTGTAGTATTCTATAATGGGGATCCAATCTGATTGTTGGAGAACTTGATGGTCTGGAGTAGACTTTTTAACACGATGTATGAATCGTGCAGCACAAATGTGTATCCTCTCAATGTTGGCCATGACAGTCGGAGAACAGTTACCCCAGACACAAATTCCATATAATACAGATGGTAAGATGCCCTGATGATAGATAGGGGACAACGTTGACTTAGTCATGCTCCTCATCTGGAACAACTTCTTAACTTTAGAGCCAAAGCTTCTGCATACATTCTGAGCGTGTATATCCCAAGATAGCTTATCATCAACTGTTATACCTAAGCATTTAGAAGATTGTACTATTGATATATTCTTCCCATCGATCTCAACTTTCGACAATGGCCCAATAAATCTGTGCTTGGAAATGACAATTATTTCGCATTTGTCAGGATGAATTGTCAAAGAGTTACGTGTAGCATACGCCTGAAGTTTATTGGCATTTTCTTGAATATCATTTAGTACCTCGTCTACGGAATCACCACAAGAATGGACAGTTGAGTCGTCAGCAAACTGATCTACGTCACACTTTAGGTTCTCAGGCATATCGTTAACATTCATCGAAAAACTAGGGGGACCAATTAGTGATCCTTGTGGGACACCATAGTCCACGTTTGCATCCTTTGATCTGGCTCCATTTACAACAGTGCATTGTTTTCTATTAGAAAGATAGCTTTGACACTAATGTTTATAATGTTTGATTACGCCTTACTATACTCCTTGTGAAACATGGTATCATCATAGGCATTTAAATTCAGTGATAAATTCTTCTATTATTTATTACAGGGGTCCTTTTCATCACAAGTACAAATCTGTGATGTCAAATGTCATGAATTTGTATTAATGTTTATTATTTGGATATAAATTTGATATTAATATTACGACTGTTTGTTATTATGATTATAATTATAAACATTTACCAGAGGGTTGAGCTTCCATGTCAGTCTAATTAGATCTGATATTTCAGCAAGGGAAATTCAATTGTTCACTGTCCATGAAGTTTTAAAATCAATTTTTACGTTATGTGAAAGGTCCGTAAAAATATAGAATTCTGGATTCTATGTTTAGCTATAAATTTTTTCAGAAAAAGAAGGAAAAACTCTCGTGAAAATCACAACCAAAACACCAATCTAGTAAAGGAAGACAGGCATGTTTAACACATCATCTAATGGTTTTTAAAACCATTTGATAACTTGTGAAATCATTGGAAAAGTTCGGAAACCACTTGAAAACTCACAAATATTTCACATTTCGGAGGACATTCCACATTCACTCTGCAATCATCATAAGAATTACATAAACATACTTTTAAAGTGACCAGACAACACTCATAACAGAACATCGACAACAAATAAACTTCATAGTTTCAAAATAAATATACTTGTTATCTGTTTTATTATTTTCAAAATTTCCAAAAATGTTTTTGGGCAAGCAAAATTTATTTAGCAACTTAAATTACAAATACTTTCATGTTAGTCGCTCAGCTAGGTCAAACCCCACAAATTTGTTCAAATACGGCACAAACTGATCATATATAATCTTATTACCATCGAAGTACCTTCTTCCACAAAGGATAGTACCATCAGTTAAATTCAACCAAAGATTTTCAGTGAGATCACACATAGCACATTTCCAACCACTAAATATCACAAGAACTGTTGTAAGTATGTTATTACAGGACACATACTAAAACATCAATACAACCAAAGTACATAGAATAAAATAACAAGTTTTTTCATCAGTGGTTGATCTTTTTTTTTGGTCAGTACATATCAGGCTATTTTTTCTTCTTTTATGGTTGTAGCTTATTTCCTAGCCAGTTATTAGTTACATGGATGTTGGTGCGGCTAAATACAGTTATATATGAATATATGCAACTGTTGTTATAATGAACTCAATACAGGCATCAAACTCACCACCAACTTGGATAGCAAAATATTTGGATAGTATAAGTGAAATAGAATCAAGTTCAAGAAACATTAAGTAACTAAATTATGATTCAAGAAACTTTACATCAAAATAAGTGCAAACAGATGAAAGATTCATTATGCTACTTAATTTTGAGGAAAGGTTTAACAGAAAAAACAACCTTGGCAGGATCTTTACACCATTATCTAATTGTTGCAAATTAACTGCATGTTTTGATACAATTCGTTTTTCTTCCCAAGCCTGAATATCCGATTGCAAACTAGCACCCTGATGTGAAAGTATGGCAGCTATGGATAATTGAACCTAAAAATGGGCAAACATGAGATCACATATGCAACAGAAGAACATAAAGTTTATTTTGCTGTGTTAGCTTCACATGATTTAATCAAGATACAAATTCCATGAAAAATATACATTAAGTGGTAGATCTGGATTTGGTAATAAAGAACGGTATGTTTCGAAACCAGATGCATCAGTCACAACCAGGCTATTCACATCTTCATATTCAATCTAAAGAAAACAAGCACAATCAACATCTCCTCGGTCAGTGCAAGATTCCATATCGTAAAACCAGATCTAAGAGTAAGTTTATCTAACAATTTCAGACCATCAAATCTTTATGGTTAAAACCTTGTTACATTTGTTTGGGATGACGAGTATTTGGTCACGTGATGACTCGTTCTTCCAAACACTTTTAAGAGACTTTTCACCGAGAAGTTTGAATTGTTAGATAAACATACTCTCAGATCTGGTTTTACGGTATGGAATCTTTCACTGACCCATCTCCTCGGGATCAAAGGAAAGTGACTAAAGAAGTGTATTGTTTTTGAGTTCTTCACATTGTTGCACCGCCTTAGTAACTAAATTTCTTCTGATTTATAGTTTCTGCTCGTCTTCCATTAGATTTTTAGGAGTTGGCGGTATCGATCTTAGCAGCATGTATCTTTTCTTACTTTCACACATTTTGCTTTTTACAAAAGAAAGAGGTGAAAGAAAAACAGGTTTTTTCATTTCACACACATGCAAACTCATTTAGGTCTGTGATTTAATGAACGTGCAAAATGAAAAATCAGCAAGAATAAAAATAGTCATTTTCTTTTTTAAAAAAACATAACATTAACCTTATCATTTTCAACATCAAAACCTCCTTCGACCCCTAAAAGTAGAAACATGAAAAAAAAAACATCAAAATATTTACTACAGAAAAAAGAAAATTCATTATCGAAATGCAAAGTTACCAATTGCCAGTTTCGTAGGTTTCTTCTCTGGAGGTGCAGAAGTTTCTACAGCTTCTTTTTGTTTTGGAATCTTCTTCAAGTTTAGAAAGACATTTTTCCCAGGATTCTTCTGTAGATGCAATGAAAGATATTTCGGTGAAACTGCTAATAAAGATGACAAGCAGACAAATATCCCACCATCAGATACCTAAAACAAACTAAACATGTGAGAATGCTACTGATTATCACGTAAGCAAGAATGATGGTATAATGCTGAATTACAGACAATTCAAAACACTGTATATAAGTACATGGTTATAAGTTCATGGAGGGTTGCCACGAAAAATCTTCTTGAAAACACAAGACGGGCTTTTTTAGACTATTATGAAATTTCCAGGACTTGTTTCCAGGTACAGTTTCTTTTGACCTTATTAATGCAACCCCTATCCAGGATTCAAATTATAAGCTTGGAATTCACAATTTAAGAGTTGAGTTTGAGTTTCACGAAACAATTAACTGAAAAATGTCCAAAGTTGCAAAGCCAAATTTCAGTTACATTTTGTGTAAAATGAAGTTACCAATGAAACACCTTTTGTTTAAATCAACTTCGCTCCACATGTTGCCTTTGTATTTTCATGATATTCTGCAGTTTACCACCGTTCATTATCATGGCCAGTCATGTTTACAGGAAGATTCTAATTTTCTGAGTTTTTTTAATATTTTTATACTGTATCCGTTAATATCTTGGGAGGATGCAGTTTGTTTGTGGGAAACATTGCTAATATTCAATCAAAGATTGAAGTGCATTATTTGTAGTTATGATTCCTTTTTGCAAAGGAGATCCAGTTCAATTATTTGTCTTCAACATGATGTGGTCTATGAAGGCTGGTTTTCTTTATGATGGTATAAGGCAGAAAAACTCACAACATCACAACATTGGGGTAGACTTACTATAGTAGTAGGGCAGAGTAGCATTCTCAAAAATGGCTCCAGATGCCTCGTACCAAATTGAAGTTGTTGGATATCATGAACAGCAAGTCTACACAAGTGTTGGCTCACTGGTTGCATTAGTTTTTCCATCTTTTGGCCTCTAGCACCCTCCAGCACCCTGGTTTTCATTTCATTGCTCCAACCACATCAGTTATATCAATGATTTCATCAGTAGTAGCAGCAACGAAGTGTGTTGACAACAACTTCATCAACACAGGCCTTGTCTGGAAGAAAAGGGCCAGCGTGTGACTACCACACTTCTGAATTTAAAACTTCAAAAATATGGTGGCGATCATCGCACATCGTCTAAGGTGTGCAATGGAGTGCCATGCTTAAAATTTAATAAACCTCTTAAAAAATTATATACATTCATTCTTGTCACATTAATAACAGCTGGTACTGTCTGGATGCAGCAGAATGTATTTAAATATTTGTTTACTTTAAAGTACCAGTGGTATATGAAAAAGGCTTTTATTAATCTTAATGCATTCTATTTAACAATGACTTTTCTTAAGCTGTTAGATAATGAACGATTTCTAATTTATTTTCTGAAAAGATCAAGTCAAAACACACATGACGCCTTTAAAGGAGAAATACAAAAACTTTTGAAAGCCTGCTTTTCCTTAATAATTGTTACATTACATGTACTATCAAATGCGTTCGTAAATGATTGCTTGTCTGTGTTTCTTGTAACAATCTCACTGCAGTCTTCTGAACATGTGAGTCAGTAACACTGTGATAGATGGCACTGCTCAACTATCCCAAGGTGTGTGATGTCATGCACCTACTTTTTGTCAACCTTGTGTATGAAAACATTTTCATGCACCTACTTTTTGTCAACCTTGTGTATGAAAACATTTTTGGAGGAAACATTCAGGTCTTGTCAAGGGAGGTGTGCAACCAGCCAACAGAATTGTTATTTTAATTTATTTAATTTATTTTAATATTAAGTTTTTTATTGTGGAAATCCTGGTCAAACTTCCATTTCACTGTTATTGTAAAGGGAGCAGGAAACTAAGATGCTTTTTAATTTCATTGAATAACACGAAAATGAGTCCTGCTGATACCACTTATGTTTTCATATTCTTCCATAAAGTGAACGAATGAATTCGTATAACGAAGGAAATTTCAAAATTTGCGTGTGACGTCATTGAAGAAGTTTCATTTATTTTTACTTGTTATGTCAGTGCAAAGGAGCGTATTAGTTTCTCATGTTTTCAAAAATCATGAGTGAGAATTCAAGTGAAGAGGAATCAGATGTTCTCAGCGAAGATGAAGAATGTAGCAATGAGTTTTATTCAAGGATTTCACAGAGAATTTGAGCGGTTTGAGCAATATAGTTTTGACCCAGTTGCTGTAAAGAACATGAAGAAGTCCGGATGATGATTTTGATGATGCTGACGAAAATGCTTTACCGGAGAGAGTTGGCAACAAACAGTGATGCAAATGTGTTGCAAAGAAGTTTATGCGATCGAAGACGATAAATTTCAAAATAATTTTTTGTACAAATCAAAACGAAAAAAAAAAATACATGCAATATTGAGTTGATCATTGATCGTAGTAAAATTCATATATTGAAAGTTAACGTTTTTCCAATTTTCCGTTTTCCGTGCAGGAGTTCAAGAATCAATAGCTCATTCTATGAAAACAATAATGAAATAATCGGCAAAACGGAATAATATTCAAATGCCTAGTTCGAAAAGAAACACGAAAACAAAAATCAAAAAAACACTTGCACACAGAAAGTAAAAGTTCACATATGTGTAACGAAAAGTGTTGATAAAACATTAAAGTAAAACTCCTTATAACATGTTTACCATCAAATTTCTTCCAAAACATGATTCTTTAAAATATAAGTGACGTAAAGATGGAAGTTGGCCTCGCTTCAACTTTGAAATCCATATTTTTTTTAAGTATGAATTTTAGGTAATCTAAACAAACTAATGTTCTGTCCTTTGGTTGAGTCACTGCCACATCCCACAGCAGCACAAATAACCATGTTTTTCATTAGATTTTAAAAAAATACTTAGTTATTGCTTGAATTTCAAAGAACACTTGCTCGATTTGAATGCAAAACATCGCATCAACACTGAATATAACTTCTTCAATGACGTCACATAATTATTACTAATTTATTCAGCGTTTTAAGCCTATGTTTTAAAGTGGCATTTTATAGCGAAAAAAAGACTTTTTTTTCCAAATTAAATTTATTTTGTAGTATCTACATTAAAACAAGGGATATACAAAGAAAAAAAATTTTTCCAAATTTTCATGACACCACTCCTTTAAAATGATTCAATAGATAAAACGTTAAATGATGGAAATAAATCGTTTTATTTCTTAAAAAGTTTTGTAAAACTTTTGAATGAACGTGATAAAAACAGAAAAACATCTGATATTGATGATGTTTTGTTTTTGTTGAAAACAATTAATGTGTTATTTATGATGATTGGTAGTTAAATGCTTGGAACAACAAACCATTGAAGCTGTGATTTCAGTGCAAAGGTGAAAATTCATTATCAATAGCCAGGGTGAAGATTTATTTATGTAGCCCAACTGAACTGAAAGCACAATGATAATACACCCATAAAAGGAAATCCTTTTCATGTGGAGAACAACCAGTTCAACCATTTAATTCAAAGAGTACATACAAAAACAGCAAGTAAATATATGATGTCGTATATCCAAGAAGAAGTTCAGAAAACCAATTACGTATGTTTTAATGCACAGAGGATTGAGACAAATCTTGAAATTGAAAGAATGCTGGTCGAGTGTGCTTCTCTGGATAGTTGTTTAATTCAACAACAGAAACATAGTTTACTATGAAGTATATATGGTCATGCATCAGCATACATTTGATGCTGTATATCATATTTTATTTTGCAAAATTAAATATATGACTGTCAATTTTCATTTTACAAACAACGAACATAAGTTTTTGAAATGTTTCATCTATAAGGAATTGATCTTTCACTTTGGTTTGCATATAACTGAACCCTAAACAGCATCTCGTCTTAACAAAACCATTGGAAAATGAAAAAGGAAATAAGTCGATGAACATCTAAATCTTTTAAAGTCACTTAGGTCGCATGTTTCTCATGTTAACAAGCTTGTAAGGATTTGATGAAAACCGGGGGTGATAGTTTTTGCAACTACGAAGGTAATTAACATTTAATATAATTGGGAATACGTTAGACATAATGACTACGTGAGCATTTAACTTTGTATGTTATTGCATTCATTTGTACTGTAAAAGTATCCCTTTGGGGTTAATACAAAAATTTATGATTTATGCACGGGGAGTTTAATTGTATAATTATTCTGTTGAATAGAGCCGTTTAGTGGAAAGATCATTGCTTACCCCCAGAAAATTAATGAAATCATAACAGAGTGAATATGTTAAAATGTGTGACCTAAGGGGCTGATTACATGATCCCGGTTAGCCGGGAAGAACTTTCATCATGTAATCAGCCCCTAAGAGACTTTAAGGGATTATATTTTACTTTTTGTAAAATTATTTTGCCTTTTGAACGATCAAAGATTGAAGTTTGACTCACAAAAACCTGAGCTCTTTTGCTCTTTTCTATAAAAAGCTCTTTTTTTTCATCTTCGTTTTTCTTCTTCCATTTTCATTATTCTTCCAAATTTTATCATGAAAAAGTGATTAAGCTCGACCATTAAAAATTTAATTACATTTTTCCAAGACATTTTCCTTATTTTTTCAAAAACCACTTTTTCATTTTTCACGAAAACATACTATCCGAAAGAACTTCAAAATGGCTTTCCAACGGTGTAAAAATTGTTTTGAAATTCGGTATATTCATTTAAAAAAACAGCTTTAAAAATTTAAATTTTAATAAAATTTCCATTTCCAACATTACAAAACACACTGTACAAGTTAAATGCTCACGTAGTCATTATTTCTAACATATTCCCAATTATATTAAATGTTAATTACCTTTGCAGTTGCAAAATCTATCACCCCCGGTTTTCATCAAATCCTTACAAGTTTGTAAACACAAAAAACATGCGACCTAAGTGACTTTAAAGGGTTCCATCTTGCGATCTATTTCACTTTTTTGAAAAATTATTTCGCTTTTTGAAAGAGCAAAGATTGAAGTTTGTCTCACAAAAAATTGAGGTATTTTGCTTTTTTCTATAAAAAGCTCGTTTTTTTTCATCTTCGTTTTTCTTCTTCCATTTTCATTATTCTTCCAAATTTTTTATATCATGGCAAAGTGTTTTTTAATCTTGACACAGCACAAAGAGAATTTTTGAAATATCTCATAACCTTCATTCGTTCATTTGAAACGTACTTTAGGACATTATTCAGCAAATACTCTGTTGCTAAGGGGACCGTTGCTAAGGCAATTTTGAAATTTCCCTTGTTATACGAATTCATTTCTTCACCTAACAAAAGAATATGAAAACGTAAGCGGTACCAGTAGGACTTGTTTTCATGTTATTCAATGAAATCAAAAAACATCTTAGTTTCCAACTCTCTTTTTTTAACTTTTGGGAAAAAATAAAAAAATAAAAATCAGACATGATTATTAGTCTCACCGGCGTGCGGACTCGCCACTTTGTGTTTGGGCGTGTGCGGAGGTGCGCGAATGTGATCTCACGCCTAAATTATGATCGTTTAAATTTTCATTGTGATCGCCCCTTTTTTCAAAGTAACGATCTTGCGATCGTCGGACTTAAAAACATTATTTTAAGCGCTGAGCTTTATGTTTAAACTTTACTTAGGTTTAAGAAAAGTTAAGACTGCGAGAGTGAAGCTTTAATGTATTGATGGCAGTTCTAGTGCTTAGGGTTCACAAGTTTAAACTTGCCTGAACATTTTTGTCTGTAAAAAATTAGAGACATACACAATTTTAGGCATGCAATCGATCACACGCCGCACATTAAAAAAAACGTTAAAATAGGCATGCGATCCCTCGTTGTGTCAGGTTTAGTTTACAGTATAATTTATGCACCTCCAGATGATATCCCTCTATTTCCCACGCTGCCCCTACCTGTTTAACAAACACAAAGTTAAATCATTTACTCATTTTTGGAGGCATACTTATTGTCATATTTTGTACAGGAAAAATAAATGAAAGAGTAGCTTTTTTATTTTTACGTATAGGCTATTGAACATTTAGAATTGAAGTATGTTACAAAATGTGAGTAATATATGAAGGTGTTATGAAGACTCATCCCTGACTGTGTGGTGAATCACACACACAAAGTTTTTCGTGTGCTTGAAGACATTTTGGAGAGAGCTTCGACAATTTCCGAGGTTAGTGCATGGGAATTTGTTGAACTATAGCAAAAATAAATTATGAAATTATAAATTTAAGCAGGAAGTTAGCAGGCTAAAGCTAAAAAGAAATTATGATTGAAATGGCGCCATTATGCAGCATGTTTTCAAAATAAACTGTGTTAATTAGTTTCACTTTCACTTATATAAAAACAAGGAATTTGACCCCGTAGAATAAAAAAAATAAAAAAATAAAAATCATGTCTATATTGAATAGGCTCTACTGATGTCATATCAACAGATATTACGAAAAAAATGCTTCTGAGGTTTGTCATAATACATAGATACTACAGAACAAATATGACTATCATATCAGAAGAAAGATCTCTATAGTAATAGCTTTGCTACCAATATGGCAGACTTTCAAGGTTTGTAGAACACTAGATGGATCTTTTCTTAATCCTTCGCTACCAGCATTCCTGAAATTAATAGGTTCCATTCACATATTCAATAAATATACCATCTCTTTTTTTGTTCAAGACATTGTTTTGGGAACACCAGAATTATTTCAAGTCACGTTCACTGCAGTTCATATTTACAGGAAATCAGACCTTCAGCCCAGACACGATAGGCGCTATTTCCTTTTCTCACCCTCCTAAATGTATCTGCCATATGTGACGATTCAAAGGAAAATCACTACAAGCGATAATAGCGCTCGCATCGAGAAGTAGCGCTAAATTTATCACTAACATTGACGAACTTAGCGATAAATATAAGCAGCACAAAAAGCGATTTCTTGTTTAATTATTCGAGAATAATTAATTTGTTGCTAATATATTCATCATATTATTCATCTTTCTGTGTTTTTTATACGTTTTTCAATTATGGTCTTGAAATTTACTTGTGTGTAAACAGAACTTTCAGACAGTCTTTCACATAAACTTCACGAAAACTGAAGGAAACAGGTGTTATTTTATTTAAACAAAGGTGAGTATTTCAAAAGAGAACTTTCGCAACCCATCAAGCCGACGTTAAAATGTTTTCATTTTTCCCTTCCTGCATTCATACTTCATCCCAATGTTGAACCTAAAGACATTATCGATGCAGTGACAGAAGTCAATAATGATCACTAAAAACGTGATCAATTTAATTAAGGGTACATCTCCACCCAGTGCAAGTGAAATGTCTTTTGAAAGAATAATAATAAAGGTTTTGCTATCGAAAAAATTTTTAATGTAATGTGTCTTTAATATTGTAAGAGTTTTCTCCCAAAAGCTTATAGAATGGCAATCGAACAATTTAGGAAAAAAGAATTATCACAGATGGTTTCTACTTGTGGTTGCTTTCGAACTAACTTCTGTGTCTTTAATCTCCAACTGAATATAAGAACCAGTCAATTAAGTTCAATTTAATACACAAACAGGTGCTACCTGTAAATTTACGTTTCAAAATAATACATTACCAAATCGAATAACACAGTATTTTAAATTGGCTTGGGGGGAATAGCATCGACACAAGAATAGCAATGGATCCCCCAGGTACACATTTTTGATCATTTTTTCTCCACTACAGCATGGTGCTACTTTTTTATGGTTATTCTTAAGTTTTATTTTAATGAAAATGTCGGAGAATAACACAAGCAGCACCTGCTTGACAGTTGGCTTTACAGTTTTACAAGATAAAAAATTTTACTAAACCATGGGCTTTCTCATAAAGGCATTGCTTAACCCCTCTTATCTTCTGCATTGATTGTCGTGAGGTTTATAGCTTCCATTATCATTCATTAGGGATAATTATGTGAAAACTTTATCATCATGCAGACTTTATGGGTCGCGCTGTGTGTTCTCTACTCTGTCCTCTCTCTCCCTCGGCCTGGTCGTCAGAATTACAAGCCACTGGCTGTACCAATTATTAATAAAAAAGTAAATAATAAACTTACTGGTGTATCAAAAGAATAAACGCATTCGTCTTTATATACTTTATCGCCACCTTGGGGAACTGAACATTGGTAACTTGAAAGTTGCGCAGGCACTACGCTTGCAGCCATTTTAGAGAATTTGCGATTCTCAGAACTCAGGAGCATGTTATTTTGTTCCAATTACGTGCCCAGTCCCTCCATCTGGAATAAAAGGGTACCCCCATCTATCTAACAATTAGAAAGCAGTTAAACTTCTCGGTTACGCTTCTTAAAATAAGTCGGAAAGAATGAGGCATAGTCCGAACCTAACACTCACTAACCCGAACAAATTTTACAAGGTTTACACCATGAAGTTTGACGCCTTCAAATTTTTTAGATGAACTACATGATACACTCAGCAGAGAACAACATATAAGACTCTACGAAAACGAATTTGGATTAAATTCGGCAAATTAAATACAAATTCTTATCAACCATTCTTATCATACCAAATTGATAAGTTTTCATAATTCATCCTTGCCACTTGATTTTGATAATAAAAACAGTACACATCCGATAATTCAAATACCACTTATTTCGAACATTCTTTATTTCGAGCAAATTCGGTCCTTTGAGTTTGGTCTAATAAAGTCTTATATTTTGTGTGCCGCTTAATTCGAACGCCGTTAATTCGAACAGTTTTTTCGGTCCCTAGGCTAAAAAAACACCCGTTAACTCGAACTTTTGTGAACTATTAATCTAAAACTGTAATGAAAATGAAAATTTTTCTTATGGTGATAAAATTTGTTTCAACTTTTCAATAAATTGTGCATTCCCAGCCAGTAAAATGAAGTTTACAAGGTATTTGGAGTCCTTCTTTATCACCAAGATTAACTTTTTTCTCACTCAGTTAGTTCTACTTTGCAGCTATATTGTCATGAAAAAATGAGATTGTTTTTGCAAAGCGACCTGTCTTTCCTTTTGCCAAATGCCCCCAACCGCGACGTTGTTCTGCAACATTTGACTTCAACAACGTATTTGTCAAATTCATTTTCTTATTTCACTTGACGCTCTAGGAATTCTCCAATTTTTGACAGCCATATTTCCATAATAAGCACCTATATACGAAGAGATTTTGTATTCCTTGAGTAGCTACAATAGATTAGCAGTTCTTCTTCAATCCCAAAATCCATGGATTTGCAGAGTGTTGTAAAAACATTCCATTCTGAAATCATTTGATTCTGGAGACGCTCGATTTTTAAGACATTCGATTTTGAAAATTTGAATGTTCTTTCTTTCATTCTTTTCTCTCACTTTTTCTCACGTTTGCTGTCGACGTGCAAGAAAGATGTAAGAAATTCTATCAGAAGTCTTACTTTTCCCAATTATCCGATTATTCGAATATTCGCTAATTCGAACAAGTTTTACGGTCCCTTGGGTGTTCGAACAGTGGAGAGGTTACGCAACTGCGATTCTACGGCGGCTGTGTGAACCAGGTGGTTGGGAAATTCAAGGAGATCACGAAATAACGCACTGTGTTGCAGATACCAATTCGCCGTGTACATTATTCTACGACGGGGAAAAGTTATGAATTTACCGTAGCCGTAGAACGTACGCAAGTGCTCATTACGTAAGAGAAGAGTATTGTAAAATCATCATACCCAGTTGATTAGTACCAAAGGAAAAAATCGAAAAAAATGTAAACAAAACATATCGTCACCACGACATAAAAAAAATTGTAAACAAACTACATTTTGAAGAAAAAGAAAGGACAAAAAACAAAACATGAACTTTTCTTTGTCAAAAGTACCCAAAAACCGTTCGTTGGGGGATGGGACATTGAAGCAGCTACAAAAAGTGTAAGTGTACTAAACAAATTTAATTTATCATGAATGATGGAGCATGCAGTGAACACATACAGGCTGAATCATTTGCTAGCTATGATGCAGGGATGAGAAAAGTTAAACTCTTACAATTTATATTAAGACTTGGTTTGGATGGACCAGGTGGAAAAGAAAAATTAACTACAACATCACTAAATGAGGCATCAGCTGAAGTAACAAAGTATCTGGTCGTGCTGTTGCTCTCACTGTGCCATCAGGGAGTTTAAGCAATCGCAACGGCAACGAAGACGGCGACGTGTTTAAAACAAAAGCTTTATTTTCTATGTGGAATTTGTTTAGAAAGAATGTCTACCGCTAATGAGGCCATTGGGAAGATAATTACATCATTAACACGTTTTGCACGTTCTGTGCTCAACGTGAAAAATCACGTTTTGAAGTTGTGCTTAAAACGGAGACGTGATTACAGAGATGAGTCTTTTTCTCTTATGTAGATTTTATAGTAACTTGACAACCTTCCAGTCTATATAAGTTTACAAATTGAATTGTTTCTCTAACAAAAACAAGTTATTCAAACCTTTATTTGGTAGTAATTATGTGTTTTGTTGTTTTTCCTCACGTCTTGGTCTACGTTGCCGTCGCAGTTGCTTAAACTCCCTATCTATGAACCCCTCAACAGTTATCTAATGGTCACCACCAGCATGAATAGCATCAATATATGATTTTAATTTAGAATTCCTCAACCAGTTCTGATCTAAGGACATTAAAAAAAATGACCAAAAACTCGTCATACATATAGTCAATCATATGGTTATAGATGATACACAATTGAGCTACATGACGACCAAATCGTGGGATTAAATCAGAGTATCTGCATGGAAACGCCAGACGTCGTAACAGCAAACACAGGCCTTCCATCGAATCAAATTTCAATCTGTTGTAACTACACATTTGCTGTGGCAAATTTAGGGCAGTTACAAGGCGTGGCAATTCATTTTTACAAAACCGAAAATCTGTCCAGCACTCATCGTCACTCCATTTTCCAATATCGAACTGTTGGTACTCCCAATACGGAAAAGTTGGGTTTATTTGTTGATATCTCCTAACAACAAAACAAGTTCTTTATCAGTTATTGCCATCGCTTCATATTCGTGAAGCCATACACTTTCAAGATCAAAGGCATTGACTGTAGCAGCCGCCATATTTGTTTATTTACATTTTTTTTTATAAACTAGACGCCAAGGCGTCGTCGCACGCCGCCAACGATCAACATGCAGGCAAAACATTTCTTACCGATTTTTATTTCGAAGATGATCCCTTTATTCAAATCCCGTGTAAGCGTATAAAAGTTGTTGTATTACTGATAAAAAAACTGACGTCAAATCAATGATACAGTAGAATCTGACGTCATTACAGAGAAAAAAACGTTCTCGCCTCTACGTGGCTTTACGCGGACAATATAGGAAATCCTACGTAAAATTTAGTTAAATATATCACTCTCTAAAATAAAAGTGGTATGCACACTACGCGATTAATATAAGTAGATGCGTAAGTATTTCACAATGACGGAGGCGGCAAAAAGATATTATAAAGTTACCATAACAACATAACTACTAGCCGCTGTAGAATCGCAGTTGCGTAAGCTCTCTAATACATCAAGAGCAGCAAAAAAAAACTACAGTTCAGGATTGTGGTTGACGGTGACAGAACATCATGAGCTCAGAACGATAATAAACGAATTTTGAAAATGTCGAGTTTTTTGTGAGGGCCTCGAAATATTTATGTCGAGAGATAAGCGGGGGAAATTTCCATTCAAAAACGTCGAATCTGGCGGGATCGAAGGAATTATGTCGAGTTAAGTGAGAGATAGTGAGAGGTCGAGTTAGCGGAACCAACTGTATAACATTCAAACACACTCACGAGGGAGATATCTTTAAGAAAACTTAAATCTTAACTACTGTGTTATTCATAGTGTAGCTCTTCATATTAATCCATAACTGAAAACTTACAATTTCATTTCATTCTCCTTACAACAGATACAAGATTCGCAAAAATGCGACTATATATTTCCCCAAAGTTGCAGAACTTAATTATACATCATTATATATTATACATTGTTAAGAAAAATATACATCATTAAATACCATAAGAAAAATATATATACATCATCAAATAACTACAATGAATGGTATAACTACCATCAATGTCATACTCTCAGATAAAAATGTTGTCCTTACTAAACAGGGTAGAATTGAATTTGATACCACAAAAGGACTTATTTTGAATTTATTAAAAAATGAAGATGTTCATGGTCAAATGAGGTTTCTTTTATAAATTTTAACAACCGCACCAATGTGTAAGGCGATTTTAGCATAATAAACATGATCTTTATTGTTGCAGAAGCTTGACATCCTTTATACCATAAAATCACAACAAAACAATGTAATGTAACGGAAGACACTTGCACTTGCTTTTTGTAACTCAGATAAAACTGTCTTTCAAAATTATACAATCAAATTTACAAAAGAAGAAAAGAAAACTGTCAAATTTAATTTTAGTACTACAGTATAAGTATTAAAAATACTATGAGGCAGATATATAAGCAAAAAGAGAATAACAAGAAGTTTTATTTTGATTTATAACTTAATTCAATATTTCGTCCTACATCCACAGAACATCATCATGCAGGACGAAATTTGAATTAAATTATAAATCAAAATGAAACTTCTCGTTATTCCTTTTTTACTAAAGCTTTACGCCCTGAAGAATATCTTCAATATATAAGCAAATAACTATCAAAAAACAATCAAAAAATTTTGAGAGATGGGCTTAAAGTGACAATTTATAAAATTAAATTCAAGTGTTCAGAATAAACATATCTGTTCAAAAAAATATGTGCACACCCATTATTTATTATTTGATAAAAATGACCATTGTAAATCCTAAATGAAAAAAAAACCAGATTTCTGTAGTGAAAATAGACTACATATCCATAACCAAATCACTAAAAAGCTGAAAGTAGACGTTTTGTGTTCTGGTTTGATTTAATTTACAGTATAGGTGATCATGGAATTGATCCATAGTAAATTTATGTTTCTGTTGTCAGATTAAATGAATATCCAGGGAAGCACATTTTCCGAGCAGGAGATATTTGTGTCTCTCAATCTTGTCTGTTATTATACGTAATTTGGTTTTCTGACGTTCTTATTGCAGATACGACATCACATTTTTACTTGCTGTTTTTGTAATGTACTTTTTGAATTAACACTGGTTGAACTGGTTGTTCTCCACATAAAAAGACTTCCTTTTATAGCACTGTACGTGTAAATCATCATATGTGCTTTCAGTTCACATTATATCAGGACGTAAAATGAGAATAAATCTTCTGCCTGTATTGATAATGAATTTTTGCCTTTGCACTAAAATCACAGCTTCAATGGTTTGTTGTTCCAAGCATTTAATTACCAATCAATCATATCATCTCAACAAAAACAAAACAACATTTCTGTTTTTACATGTTTCTTCAAAAGTTTTTACGAAACCTTTTAAGACAATACTGAACTAAAATGATTTATTTCCATCATTTAAAGTTGAATTTCCTTGAATCATTTTAAAAGCTAGTGGAAAAATCAAAAATCTTCTACAGCCCATCCGCACTGACTGAAAAAACATGGCGTACTACTTGACTGTAGACTAGCCTCTATTCTTATCTACATTGGCGGCTAGGCAAAAATTGCATTCTGAACCGCGGCTATAAAAGTGAACGGAGAAGATGATGATGATGAAGAAGGAAACTGCCGGTTTTAACATATATTTCGTCCTATGGGGAAATATATAAAAAGCAAAAGACTATCTTACAAAACTTGATAAAATCGCGAAAGGAAGAATTCCAAGTTGAGTAAAAAGGGGGAATGAATAAGCATTAAATCTGAAAATGCTTGAATGAAAAAAGTACTACTTCAAAGGTCGGCATCACAGCAGCATAATATCTTTTATATCAATTCTCCCCTTCAAATCTTGCAAAGCATTTTTACTTTTTAAACAACTGAGATGAAATTGCAACAAATTCAAAGTATTTGCATGGGTCGCGGCGAGAATTTTGAAGTGGGTGGGCCCATCAATAAAGGAAAAACTCCTTCCCTGTCGCCCACCATGGTTGGGCGACGAAGAAAATTTTTTAATCCACAGATGCTCTGAGGGCCCTAATACGACTATTTTAGCTTCAAATTTTGAATAGAAAAAGCATATATCTAAGGTAGAAAAACTGCTTTCTACAGTGTTTACATTCATAAAATAATCCATAAAACATAAGAATATTCCTCTCAGACACAAGGGGGTCTAAAAGACTGTGCGTCTTAAATACGCCTTTTTCGCGTCTACAGGGTAAGTTTCTGCGTCAGTATATGCAAGCATTAAGTAGTCTCGTCCCCAGAGCTTCTTTTCTCTCAACAGAAAATGTTGTGCATTCTCAATGTGCTCCAAAAAAGATATTCCAATGCCAAATAAAGTCATTGAAGTTACAATTCCCCTGAAAAGATGGTATTTTGGCATTTTCTCACGACATTTCAACTTTGAATTGTGACAATTAGGAGCAGTTGTAAAATATTCGCTTTAGTTACGACGTTTCTGGTTAATAAAGTCTGAAGCAAGTCCAGTCCAAAGGTCTTTTTTCACTGAAGGTCTCGAATGTATTTTTTTGACTTGATTGTTCCAAAACGAACTCGTTTGCAATTTCTGATAATTTTAAATTATCTAAAACTGTTTTATAACAATTCATGATTGACAACGAGTTCAATGGCCTTTGTGTCATTCTTGACCGAAACCAATTTTTTTATTCTACGTAACATTGTAAAAGATTATTCTGGAGTTGCACACGTTACTCCACTTGTTAGCAAGATTCTGAGAAGGCTGCAAATGTTTGACATTAACAGTCCTTTTTCTCGAGACAGTGACTTAAACTTTTCGATAACATCGACGAAAACAATTGGCTGACCGTCATTAAAAACTGTATGAAGTAGTTGAAAGTAAAAGTCATACGCTGTTTCAGGGTGATAAGCTTCTCCTGGTTGGTTTTGGATTTCCTTCGACAAACTGCAGAATTGAATAATTTGGTCGTTTTCGTTTTCGAGGAACTGCAGGTTCGGACACGGCACTTATCTTCAGAATTTTTGTAGCACAGAAATACAGGTAAAAATAAAAAATTCAAATCTTATCAAAAAAGTGGGTGGGCCCGGGCCCCCCCGGCCCCCCCGTCGCCGCGACCCATGATTTGCCTCAAAATTGTAGATCCTAAGAACAACATTTTGCACTACACGTTTGTTACCCAGCGGGAAAAGAATGTTAAAAAATCACTGAAACAAAGATCATTTTCACTGAAATAGCTTGTATACTTCTATAGAAGTGCACTCTTCCGCAGTGATTTTTTCAACAAATTTGCCAGTAGCTCAGCCATATGTTTACGACTCTATGATGAAAACCTTCACGAGAATATGTGCCCTTTTACATCTTGTCCGATAAAGCAGCTTTCAGTAAAAGTTCGTTTTATAAGATCAAATATAAATGGCAAATCAAAGAGATTTCATTGGGATCGTTAATTTCGATCTGTATGTGGTTCTTTCCAAGAGTTTAATTTTCAGCAATTCTATTGCCATTTGGAGTACTCCAAAATATTTCTAGCGTTCAAGAGTCGTGATGACGTTACATTGATGGCAGCTATCGAAATCTTTGTTCTTTTCGTATTGTCTATTTACAAACAAAGGTATTCATGTTCCGAATGAACATCAGAGATAGGAAAGTGCCGATGCTAGCGCAAAATTATATCATCATAATCATAAGCGAGAATCCCTGTCAATTATTCTCTCATAACATGGAATCATATGATTTCGGGAATTTCCCATACTATAGCTAATATTATCATCTAAGACCTTTGTTTTCATAACGCGACACGAGTTATGAAACATGTTATTTTGATTACATAATAAATAACAACGCGTAAACAGTTTTTATTATTATAACCACAAATTACTCATAAATGTAAACAATTAAATATCTCATAAAAATGTAGTAAAAAGCAGTTTGTAGCAGTTTCATTTTTATAACATAAATGAGCTAACAATACATATGACACACAGATCAGCGTAGTCTAGTGGATAAGAACGCCAACTTGTAACAACAAGGTCGTGTGTTCGAACCCCACGCAGTTCGTCTGAGAGGAAGTATATATACTTCGGCGGTTGTAGATCTCTCATGTTCTGGTTGTAAAACTTGCATGAGTGCGCACTTCCCCGCAGTTGTGTTGAATATATCGCGGAATGGTTAGCATTGTGTCTGGGTGATTTATCACTGTCAGGTTTCTCTGGTCCATAGAGACATTCAGGTTACCGTCATTTCGATCGAAATTCAACAAACGCCAGGGCTTAGAAGTGTTAGCATGTATCCACAATGCCGGCTATAATTGCAAACTACATACGCTGATCAGCGAAATACATACCATATACTAAACATCGTGGTAATCGCTAAAACCAAAGCTATTTTCTCTTCTTCGTGAGATGGGAGTGAATCTGTTTGACTCACTACTCTTTTGTGAACTTCTTTTTGAGAACTTTTTGTTTGTGTCGGAGAGCTAGTCACTTTGTTTGAAATATGATGCTCTTGTATAACATTAATCATTTTATTTCTTCCAAGGATCAAGTTGTCATTAGATATGAGAATTTTATTATTATAACCAGACACTCCCGACTTGATGTTTAGATTCATATCACTAGGTAACATGTAAATACCTTGTCCAACTGAATAATCAACTTTGCTTGAAGCGTAATTTAAAGTATCCTGATAACGTTTAATGTCATCTTGAATATCAACTCTGCGGTTAACAATGTCTTCAAAGTTGTTCATAAAAACTCTTTGAGCTGTCAAAGAGCTTGAATTATTACCTAAAATAGAAGAACGAGCTGAGGCTTGCGAACTAAGAACAAGATAAGCATATGCTCTAACACTCTCTGAAATTTTTACAAGACCTGTTTTTGTAAAGCCTTTAGATTTTTCTATAATCCATCGTGTCATGGAGTCGTCTGTGAAATAACTCAGACCTGGCGTTGGATAGTCTCTACGTCTTTTTTGATACGAGCTGTAAAAATATTGCCCTTTGTATTTTTTAGGATCAGAATCGACACCATATTCACTACAGATTTTTAAAAACTCTTCTTTGTTATAAGGATTATCGTATTGGTTGAAACTATCTTCAAAAGGTAGAGGTGTCTGCAGACGCTTAATGATTCGTCTAATATGATAATAGACGTGAAAACGATATACTGCTCTAATCATAGGAGTAGAGCGACCTTCTTTCAGATGTTCAGAACTGACCCCACAAGCACTTGAAGCACACCAAGTGACAAAATTGAGTTGGGTTTGCCATAATTTAAATGGTTGTTCCTGCCAAATTTTCATGCGTTGTTCATTTTCATCCATTTCGTAATTAGTAAAAATATTGGGAAAGCTCGCAGGAAAAGAACCATTTTCAGAGACAATAATTGTTTGTTTGTATAAATCTTTAGAATTCAATATCTGAAGGTATTGTCCTCCATTTGGCTTATAAAGCGCATTGGCAGCATATTTAAAAATGTTCTCCATTATTTAAAAATATAATCCTCTATTCTCTAATACAAGAAATGTATATCACAGTAAATATCGCAAAAGGAGAAAAGACCATATATCTATCTTACCCCATTCAAAACTTGGATGGCTCAAAAGAAATTGCATTGGTTGATATGTTTGCAGACAATGTTACGTATAAAATAACCACAGACCTAACAGTGAAACTGTCTGCTGATGGGAAAGCTGAAAAGTTGGTACCTCAAGGAACATTCACGAGCAGGGAATTGAATGCCTTTTTAGCAGGCGCCTTTTTAGAGGGTGAGGTAAGTTTTACATCATTAATCAAAGACCCTCGAATAATCAGAACAAATAAGCTCGCTAAAATAATCAAAATTAATTTACATCTCTCTGAACTCGACAACACTCAAAATCTTGAGAATGGAAAGCTAAGTGATATTTTACTAACCTATCACATGGTTGAATATAGTGACTTCACACATGTTGAGCCTAAAAACCCTCAGTACAAAAAATTAAAAAATGGTGTATTTCAGTCTCTCACGTTGAAACTCACAGATCAACATTGCAATATGCTAAAAGAAGACCTAGGAAGAACCGTTGTTTTGCACATCCGCTAAACCGAGATAAAAAGGAATAATTAATTATATATCATAATTAATAATGGAGTATGGAAAGAGGTTAAATCCAGAACGTTCACTTAGAACTGCCCGCGGTGTAAAAGGCTCTCGTCAAAAAGTAATTGTCACACACAATCCGAGTGAGATCGATCAAAATCAGCTATTATTGGTTAGGTTTCCAAATTTAGGAAGCGATGATGTTATTATCCCAGGAACAACGAATCTAAGTTTTGATATTGAACTCGAATCGAAAGCTGACTCAAAAAGAACATTGGTCAGTAACATTGGGAGAGCTATCGTTAAAAAGTTGGCTGTCAAGTTCGAAGGTAACGAGATATTGAGTATCGATGACTTTGATCTTTTTGGGTGTTACAGAGATTTATGGTTAACCAAGTTTGAAAAGACAAACGCGATAAGACAGGGTATCATCATCGACGATGGGTGTACAGAGAATTGTATGAAATTAAGGATTGGTGCTTCAGATAAAGACACCTCTGATGCAGAAGACAAGGCCATTGCTGACACCTATAAAAACAAGTTTGTCATTCCACTCGACTTTGAGATGCTAGATAGTACTATTCCATATTATCAAGCAGGTTTAGGTAATAGGCTTTGCTACGAGATCACATTTAACGACTATAACCGAGTTATTTATTCTGACCCTCCAGATACTGCCGCAGGTCAAAAACGTAACCCAGATGGTAAATACAAAATATCTAACATCTCACTTGAATATGAGCTTGTGACACAACCCACGTTGGCTAGACAAATCGCTTCTGAATATCAAAACATGGCTTTGCTCTATGATAGGATTTTGCGACACAGACAAATTAGAGTAAACAAGTCAGACACAACGTGGAATTGGTCATTCAACACACCTGCCAAATCTTTGAAGGGTATCTTAGTTCTGTTTGAAGAAGAAAAATCCTACAAACGAGAAACCTGTAAATTCTACAATCCAAAGATCGAAAAGGTATCTGTCATCGTCGAGGGTAAGCCTAACCAACTTTTTGCTCAAGGGATGCAGCCGTTTGAACAATACAATGAGATTTGCAAGTATTTTGCTGAAGGAAAACCAAAAGATAATAGCGTCGGTGAAAACCGAAAGCGCTTGGGATTACATGATGTAAAAGTCTCTGATTACTTGACAAACAAGTATGCTCTATGGTTAGATTTCAGAACAATTGATGAGAATGCCTTGCATGGGACCGGTCGAAGGATTGAAAATGCGAGTGAAGGCATCACTTTACAGATTGAAAAGACCGCTGAAACTGCAGGAAACTTAAACGCATATATATATCTAATAATGGACGCTCAATTAAATATTCAAAACGGTCAATTTATGTCTGCGTTATATTAAAATGGACACACTTTACATGAAAGAACCTCACACGGCATTATTCGTCGGACCAACATCGTGCGGCAAAACGGATCGTGTTGTAAAATTATTAGAAAATGAATACTATGATCACTTTGATTTCATCGTGATTATATGTCCCACCTTGAGGTGGAATCAAACTTACAGAGATCGGAAGTGGTTCTGGAATGACAGCTATGTGATTTTAATTGAGCCAGAAGGTCAATTATATGAATGGATTAAGAGTATGGACTTTTTCTGTGCGGGATATAAAACCTTATTTCTGATTGATGATATAATAGCTGATGAAAAATTGAACAAAAAGAGACAGCCTTTGCTTGAATTGGCAATTAGCGGTAGACATCGAAATCATTCGCTATGGTTACTCACACAATCATACACAGCTATACCTAAAAATTTACGACGGCAAGCTAAAATGTTATATGTGTGGTATCCAAAAGATAGAAACGATCTAGCCACCATTCATGAAGAGAACGATGTCATTGAATCGCAAGAAGAATTGAAAAATGTCAAGGAAAAACTGAAAGGAGGGAAACACACGTGCCTAGTCATGAGAATGGAACATCCGAGAACATATGCGATTTGTTAAACAGGTTGACGTTATTTGTTACATGACTCTTGTAACAAAAAATATAAGACTACTGTAAGACTACTGTAAGACTACTGTAAGACTACTGTAAGACTACTGTAAGACTACTGTAAGACTACTATAAGACTCCTATAAGACTCCTATAAGACTCCTATAAGACTACTATAAGACTCCTATAAGACTCCTGTAAGAGAATAATTTACGTCTCAATACAGGTTCTAGAATTTTACCAATATGTTTAATCCTCGATTCAAAGCGTACTCTGTCAACAGCAGCCTCTATCCAGTTACCTCTACGAGATTCACAAGCAGAGATATAATGGATCATTACTATATCATTAAAAGTAACCCTTTTTGTATCTTGATGGGAAAATATAATATCATCATCTGAGGATTCATCATCGGACATAATTGTTTAAGTAAACAATGTTTATTTATTTAACAATGTTAGAATATATCAACTTTATATTATTAAGCATACTGCTGGTCTCGCTATTTTACTTTTATTCTGTATTAAAAAAATACCTCTCCCTAATAAAAATGGTGGAAACAGCGATCGATAATTTAATCAACCAGAGTTATGATGTTCCGGGTGAATTTCCACCTTCAGATGGTAAAAGACAAAAATTGCTCGAGTGTGTCTTAATTGGAAATAGCAAGCTATACTTAGGGAAAATGTACACGGAAGAGCAAATTAACAAACTCAAAGATGAAGAGGTAGAAAAACTTTTTAGTATCTACGAGGCTAAACTATCAGGTCAAATGGTAAAATCCTTGGGGAAATCACTGATACGCATTTATTCCATGGGAGCTTGTGCAACGTTAGGAATAAACAATCAAGATGCGCTGAGCAATGACCTGGAAACTGACCCCTTCTTAAACTCTGCCCTTCAAAGATTTACATGTGACTTATATTATAAATTCGGTTCATTATTAGCACCACTCAGTGTTGGACTTATTACTGGGAGGCATTATATCAATGAAAGAAATTTAAATAAATCTGATGATAATATAAATACAGCAGATAATAAAAATGTCAGAAGAACAGACTCCCATTCAAGTGACAACGAAGAACCCTAAAAAGGTTGAAGCGGGTAAGAAGTTGGCGGAATACAACCGTAAAAAACGAGAACAATTAAAACAAGTGTCACCTCAAAAAGAAGTGAAGAAGCCCGATGACTCTCTCACCAAACCAAATGAACAACCTATGAACTACACCTATAGTGTAGGTGGAATAATAGCTCTCGGTTTAGTTGGTGGATTTGCTTATTTTGTGTATAAAAAGAGAGAGCAAATATTACCATGTGGGTCACCACCCACCCCCCTTCCACAAAAATCTAAAATACCGGTGAAAATCAATAAACATGAAATGGAATAAAAACAATCTCGCAATATATATAACAAAACATGGACAAGAAAAATATCGTCAACGATTTATATCACGCATCCAGTCATATCGGTACTCGCTATCGGCTGCTCTATGCTTGTAAAAAAGGTGTTAAAAATGACACCTCCCTCTATTCAAAAGTTCGACTTGGAAGATACGGGAAAACTAGTTGTCATTATCGCCGTTAGTGAAGTGATAAAGGACAACTTAATCAAACAAAAGATTTTGCCTGAAAATATCAATATCTAAATATGGCTTCTATCGCAATGATGTTGGGTGGAGCTTTAGCTAACGCTTTGGCTTTCACAGGATCAAGCTATCTGTTTTCAAGTTTATCCAAAGACAGAATCGATAAGGAAAGAAAACGTCATGATTTGGCCATAGAAAAATTACAAAAAGCACAGATTGAATGGCAGCAAAAACGACAGGAAAGGATCGATTTTATCAATAAACAACTATTGCTCGAAAAGAAGGCTGATTCAAAATTCGTAGAGCTAAATGATGCAATGAGAGAGTACAATAGGGTGTTTAGTAATCATCTTGAACCGCTACCACGAGAGCCTGTATTGAGCGACTTTTATACACCGAGTCATGATCAACATGAAAGAGAATTGGCTTTTATAGCTATGAGTATGCTTGGAATTGGTGGAATTGTGTGGTATTTTGAAAGATGAAGACCATCAACAAAAATTATGTTACACGATACATGTAACATATACACTTTCAGATGGTTACCGTCTAGTGACAAGGTATGTATAGATCAACCCTACAATCAGAGCCCATAAATTTTGACTTAACCAACCTACAACTTCTTTTGCTCTGTTCAATATCCATGATACGATAGATCCAATTATTCCTGGTAAAGCCTCTGCCGCTTTAGATGCTAATCTGCCTAGAAGTGATGCTAACGCTTTGAGTTTATTTTTTATCCATTCCTTCGCATCGTCCTTTTTATCACCACCTTTGTCAGGATTTTGTGAAGAGCTTCCAGCTGCTGACCCTCTCGGTAACAAAGCTTCCACAAGAACACCGATAGCCATACCAAACGCTGTCAGAATGCTAACGATTGTTATGCCTTGTTCACGGAATAGTGTTCGTATCCTTTCACCTAATGAGGTATCTTTGTCGAGGACTTTAGCAATGGTTTCTTTGATGCTCGTAACTTGACTGTTTAGTTTGCCTTTGAGAATATTAATGTTCTCTTTCCTAGCTTTCAACTCTTCATGTAATCCCTCCATTCTCTCTTCAACCTCTTTTCGTTGTTCATCTGTGTATGTTGCATCGTTTTCCATCTCTTCCAACTTGTTTTTCTCCTTATCGATATGCTGTTCTATTCGAACCTTTTTTGCAACCTCTTCCTGAAGACCTCCTCGTATGTTTCTCAGCGCTTTATCCAATCCTAACAGCTCACGCACAGGATATTCAAATAGATCGCCGGTCTGAGTCGTTTCATGATCGACAGATTGTTGTCTGAGCATAGAGATTAGATCTTCCGTACTGTTCACCACATCACCGGACATATCTTCCAACTCTACATCGGTTGCTGTTGTGATTTTAGATGTCGAAGGAAGCTCTTCTGATATTTTGTTTAGCTTAATTGCTTGTCGAGCTGACAACTTATTCTTAGGTATATCATACCCTAACTTACGCAGCCCATCTTTGGTAAGTATTTCTGCTATAGTATCGATAGACCTTAGTATTCCATTCTTTGTCAATGGTTCGTTACGACCTTTGTAGTATAATTCACCATCTTTTGTTTCAAACAGATTGTCACGTATTTTTTCAGGGTTTTGCTGCAGCCTTTCAGCCAAGCTCTCATATAAGCCTTTAACCTGAACTTTCAATTCTCTAGATGTAATCCAAGTGTGTGTGTGACCACCGAATGATGTTTCATGATCACCTGATGTATCTATCTGTACACCCGTACGATCACCGGTCGGTATGAGAGGAAACGTCTCATCGGTTGTTTCATCTGTCGTCATCCCATGTTCTCCAAAGGGGTCAATGTCAATGTCTGCCATTTTATTTATTTAGAGGATAATTTATTATTATATTATGTTATAACAACCCTCTAAATATGAATTTTAAAATTTATCCAAAGTTACCAACTGCTCCTGAGGATTTGAATGAGCAGGAAAAGTTTAACGCAAGCGTAATAAATTCTGAGTTTGAAGAGTTGATAAAACTTAAGAACAAGTTTAGCATCAAGCTCAAGAGATATAACAAGGTGATAGAACGATCGATGCTACTAAATGCTAGCTCAAGCGCTATAACCATTGGCTCTGGCATCGGTTCAATTGCAACAGGGGCTACTATTATCGGAATACCTATTTCTGCAGGATTAGGTGGTGTAGCCTTAGCCGGCTCTATCTGTACCGGACTTACCACAGCTGTCATCAAAAGATATCAAAAGAAAGTAGAAAAAGTGATAAAATTATATGATATTGTTACATCCTCAATCGCTGTGTTCGAAACTAACATAAGTCAGGCGCTGACTGATGGAAGGATCAATTACAAAGAATTCCAGGTTTTGCAGGGAACATATTACAAAGCTTTAGAAGGACTCAGTTCTACAGATAGAAAGATGGAGACTGAAACCCAAAATCAATTACAAAAAAGTTTGATGATAGAACTTCAAAACCTGAAAAAATCCATAACCGAAAATGGTTACTAGGATGTGTGGTCGTCATTTGAAAAAGTGATTAATGAAATGAAATGAAATGAAATGAAATGAAACTTATATAAAGACATATGATGATCACAAGTATATATAGACAATGGAATTCCCAACAGTTGCAACATTTGAACAAAACATGGAACAAATTATTCCGATCATAAAGTGGAGAGAGCTACCTGAAAACGTGATTTATCATGTTAAATCTGTGGGTGAGATAGACACACCAGCATCTGAATTTGGGTCTGGAACAGCTATGTATGCAGAGGTCCAAGATAGAACAGGAAATTTATATAAGACATGGTTGCCTGCAAGACTTTGCGTTGAATTGAAGGATTATGGTTGGAATTCTAGAGAAGCCTTTGTCAGACCGAAGGGGCTCAAACAATCTGAAAAGAATCCTGAAAGACAATTCTTTGATTATGACATTATGTGGCGCTAAACCTCGTCGCTAGACGACTCATCTTTACTTGTTTCTAGTAAAGATACTTTGTATTTACGGTTCACCAACCTTGCACATAATCAGGAGGTAGCTCTGTATCCTCAGGTATCAACATCAGCTCTTCTTTTACAAAAGATCGTTCTGGTCCATCTTGAAGGTAATATAGTACACGGTTACCTGGTTGATCTATTACCTCACTCAATCTATATGTCCTCTTTGACCATATTCTATCTGTTGCTCTTTTTCGATGGTCATCGTGCTCTTCACCCGGTTGCAATAGATATCTATACAAACCATCTTCAGGTAGCTCTACTTCAGGTGGATAGCTCTCTCGTTTAGCGAGAGGCACCTCTTTCAATTTGACAGCATCTTTCGGTTTCATACCGATCATCTGAGTCTTTGTATCATTCAATCTACCTACAAGTTTATACAAATATTTGACCCATGTAGATGATACCTTTTCCGAATCATTCAGTTCTTGAGCATCTTGTATTTTGAATAAATTTTCAGCAAGTGTCTTGTTCAATGCCTCAACAAAAGCTGTATGGGTATGCTTATATTTAGTAGTTGCTCTTTTAATTTCAACATTATTCTTCTCCAACAATTTTGATACATCCGCTTTGAATTCTGAACCGTTATCACATTGAAATACTTTTGGATAAGTTAACGGTCCAACCTTGTAGATGTCTTCAATCATAGCGGCAACCTCTTTCGCTCTCTTAGTATTCAAAGGTCGGGCCACCTTATATCTGGAAGCAACATCGATACCAGACAAAATGTACTTGTATTTATTACCATACAACATATCACTAGGCATATACAATATATCAAATTGATGAATCTCATTCGGTTTAGTTACCTCATAATGTGGACGTTCGATCCTTTTCGGTGCCGGTAGATGTATCTGCCACAAAGCTTGTTTTGATAGCCACTTCTTAATTTCCTTCAGTTTGAAACCAAATCCTCTTAGATTGCGAACAGCCTTTTGTCCTTTCCATAAGTTTTGAGGTTGATAATAAATCTCTTGAAGTTTATGCATCCTGCTGATATTGTTTATAAAATAAACAACGTTTATTTAGCTCATTTTGTTACACAACAAACAAAAGTGGCTTAAAAGTTTTATCTCTTTTATATAAAGAATAAACATGACTGACAAAACAGAATCAGATTACCGATCAATGAGTTTTAATGCGTTGGTAAACTTATGTGCATCACGAAAAATAAAATATGTTAAGCAAATGAGTAAAGCTAAAATGATTGATGTACTTGAAAAGAATGATAAGGATCCATTGTTTCTTTGTGATCCTGAAATGAAACAATTATTTTATAGACGCTATTCAAACTGGATAAAAAACAACGAAGAAAAATATCTCAGATATCGAGAGAATAATAAAGAGCAGAAAAGGATGGCTCGCAAACAAAATAAATTGGCTCGCTCAACCTCGTAAAGGGTGTTTTTTTGTTACTTAAAACCAAGTAACAAATGTTAACTAGATGGTCTGAAAAATTGGAAATTTTAAAACATCTTAAAGGGAGCTAATTACATATGTATATCAAACATGACTTCACAAAATACTGTTGTTGAATTAAAAGCTATCGCGAGAGAGCGTGGCATACCCGGCTACTCAAGACTCAGAAAGGCTGGGTTGATTGAATTAATAGCAAACCCACCTGGTTTTGTTATAAGACCAATGGGGAATGGTCAACCTGTTCGACCTGTTCCACTACCAAGACCTGTTCCACCACCAAGACCGATGAGGTTTAACCGACCTGTTCCACCACCAAGATCTGTTAGAATTATTCCTACCCAACAAGATATGGATTTGTTTGAACAGCAAGAAATGGCAAAAAATAGACCTCAGGTGAAAAGTAAGTTGGATGAGTTGAAGGAGTGGTTAGTAAATCACACACCTAAACCTATTCGTGAGAAAGTGAGTAGTGCTTTCAGAGAGATGAAGAAGAAGATTCTTAATCTCTATAAGAGGAAGAATGATGAAAAAGATGAAAAATTGGTGGAACCAAAAGCGTTTGTCCCCATTGAAATGGCGTTTGAGGGTTCTTACAAAAGGTTCAAGATAAACTCAGATGGAAAAAAGGACGTTGATTCGTTTCTCGAAAAGGTTCGACCCATTTTAAGTGACTTGATTATGAGAGAACTCAAAAACAAAAAATCAATAAAAATTCAAGCAACTGTGTGGATCAAATGGAGAAAGGAGGATTTATCCAATCCTGAAGCAACAATCTACGTCGATAAGGCGTTTAATAGCAATATGGAAACAATTCACAATGAAAGCGATATATCTGATGTTATTAATAAGATGTTCAATAAGATAATCGAACAGGTTGAAAACCCTGCGTTACCTAAATCCAACTTTGTTATCGATAAGATTTTAAATATTGATGTAGACTTTCACAAGCTAAAATTAACGAGAGGCAGCTCTTACTTACCGCTACCTAAGAATTTCAGTGGTAAGTATTCGATAATAAATCCTAAAAACGAAGATGATGAAGAGTGCTTCAAATGGGCTGTTATTGCAGCTCTCAATCATGATAAGATTAAGAAAGATCCACAAAGGATAACGAATCTCAAGAAACATGTTGATAAATATAATTGGGAGGGTTTATCGTTTCCAATGGCGCTAAATAAAATAGATTTGTTTGAGAGGAGGAACCCTGATATCGCTGTGCATGTTTTGACAAAAGATGAGAAAGATGGTATCTATATGTGTCGTAAATCGAAGCATCTTGATCGCAAAGAAATGGTTGTTTTGTTTTTACTATGTGAAGAGGAAAAGAGGCATTATATAGCTGTAAAGAACTTGAGCGGTGTCTTGAGCAAGGTCAACTCGAAGCATGAACATAAGGAGCATTATTGTTTGAATTGTCTCAATGGATTCTCAAGTGAGAAAACACGAGATGAACACTTTGAATATTGTAAAAATAATGATGTCGCGAAGATTGAGATGCCAAATGAGGGTAGCACCGTTAAGTTTCATGACGGTCAGTACCAGCTCAAAGCTCCTTTCATAATGTATGCTGATTTCGAAGCTTTGTCAAAAGAGGTTTGTAAAGAACCGCGTAGCGTTATTGGATCATCCACTAAAAAGGTTGGTATACATATCCCCACAGGCTTCTGTTGTTATAGCAAATTTGCTCATGGTGAAGTTTCAGACCCTCTAACGCTTTATCGTGGTGAAGACTGTGTTTTACGTTTTGTAGATCATGCGGTAGGTGAAGTGAAAAGGCTATACAATATGTTTCCTAAACAGAGAATGCGAGACCTCACATATGAAGAGGAACAGGGATTTACCGATTCTGATAAGTGCCACATATGTATGAAAGAATTTGAAAAAGATAATATTAAGGTTAGGGATCATTGTCATTTTACTGGTAAATTTCGTGGAGCTGCACATCAGTCTTGTAATCTCCGTTATAAAGTGCCTAAATACATCCCGATCGTCTTTCACAATCTGAGTGGATATGATGCTCATCTGTTTATCAAAGAACTAGCTAAACAGTATGGGGATGAAGGGATTGCTGTCATCGCTGAAAACAAAGAAAAATATATCTCTTTCTCATTGGATGTTAAGGTTGGTGAATATACTGATAAAAATGGGGAGACTAGGGTTCAAAAGATACAGTTGAGATTCATCGATAGTGTGCGTTTCATGGCCAGTAGTCTGGATAACTTGGTAAACAATCTATCTGACGATCAGTGTAAAAACCTTCGAAAATTCTTCAAGGGTGATGAGCAATTCAAACTATTGAGAAGAAAAGGAGTTTATCCTTATGAATACATTGATTCTTTTGATAAGTTTAATGAAAATAAGCTCCCACCAAAAGATGCTTTTTACAGCAAGTTGAACATGAAAGGTATCAGTGATGCTGATTATACGCATGCACAGAATGTGTGGAAACATATGAAAAATAAAAATATGGGTGCGTATCATGATCTCTACCTCAAGACAGACGTTCTATTGCTTGCTGATGTTTTTGAGACTTTTAGGGAAACATGTATAACAAACTATAAACTGGATCCTGCACATTTTTACACTGCTCCAGGACTAGCTTGGCAAGCCTGTTTGAAAAAGACAGAGGTTGAGCTGGATCTGTTGTCAGATATGGATATGTTTCTGTTCGTAGAGCAAGGTATTAGAGGAGGTCTCTGTCAGGCTGTTCATAGACATGCTAAAGCTAATAACAAGTATATGGATGCTAAATATAAGAAGACTGAAGAAAGTAGCTATCTCCAATATCTTGATGCAAATAATCTATATGGATGGGCTATGATTCAGAAGCTACCGACAGGGAATTTCAAGTGGGTAAATGCTAATAAATTTAACGCTGAATTCATTTCAAAGTTGGCTGAGAAAGACGGTAAATATGGTTATCTTCTTGAAGTTGATGTGAACTATCCTCAGGAGCTTCATGATTCACATAACGATCTTCCGTTTATGTCTGAGCGAAAGAAGATCAATGGTGTAGAAAAGCTAACTCCATGTCTTTCAGACAAGAAGAACTATATTATTCATATCCGTGCACTTGATCAAGCGCTGAAGCATGGTCTTGTTCTTGAGAAGGTTCATAGAGTACTGAGATTTAGACAAAGCGCATGGTTGAAGCCGTACATCGATTTCAACACCAATTTGCGTACCAAATCAAAGAATGACTTTGAAAAGGACTTTTTCAAGCTCATGAACAATTCAGTCTTTGGTAAAACTATGGAGAATCAACGTAAGCATAAAGACATACGCTTGGCTACCAAGAAAGAACAATATGAGAAGCTGGTGATGAAACCTAATTTCAAGGGTAGTATCTGTTTCAGTGAACATTTGATGGCTGCTGAAATGCAAAAGATCAAACTCGTGTTGAACAAGCCAATCTATCTGGGACCTACAGTTCTTGATTTGTCAAAGACGATTATGTACGAGTTTCACTATGATTACATGAGACCAAAATATGGTGACAATCTAAAGCTCTGCTATATGGATACAGACAGCTTTGTCTACCACATCAAAACCGACGACTTTTACAAAGATATCGCTGATGATGTAGCTTTGAGATTCGACACTTCAGCGTACGATGAGAAAGATAACAGACCTTTACCCATAGGTTTGAATAAGAAAGTCATCGGTCTAATGAAAGATGAGTTGGGTGGTAAGATAATGACAGAGTTTGTTGCTCTAAGAGCAAAGACCTATGCATATAAACAGCTAGATGGAAAAGAAGACAAGAAGTGCAAGGGAGTCAAGAAGTGCGTGGTAAAGAAGACAATGGGGTTTGACGATTACAAGAGATGCTTGTTCTATGGTAAGAACGTTTACAGGAAACAGATGACCTTCCAATCGATTAAGCATGATGTCCACACTATAAAAACAAACAAACTCGCTCTCAATGCGGATGATGATAAAAGAATTATTGCAAAAGATGGTATTGCTATATATGCAAGGGGTTATTACAGGTATGTATAAGATAGTAAAGGTAAGAGGTAAGAGGTAAAACAAACAAAACAAACAAACAAACAAACAAACAAACAAAACAAAACAAAACAAAACAAAACAAAAGAAAAAGTTGAATAAATAAAACAGTATAAAGGAATTATACACAGTAATATATAATACCTATGGATATTGACAGATTAAAACGTATTACAAATCATCAAAATAAAATGACAAGCACGTTATATACTATAGCTCTCGATTACGTTGTAAAATCGATAGATTCGAAAACTAAAATCGATTCGTTAGATATACCTCGACAAATCAAAAGACATTGTAAACAATTAATAGAATTTAACGACGCGATAGATTCCAATAAGATAATAGAGATAGACGAAAAAATACTAAGTAACCTATCATCGATACATAGAAATAATAAATATTACGAGAATATTATAAAACAAGCGTGTGGTAACGGGTATACGAGTGTATTAACACAGTTGAAAGAAAAAAATCGTGTAACTAACTTTGAGAAAGGAGTGTATGGTGCGAGTTATAATGGACACATCAACGTTTTAGAATGGTTGAAAAATAACAGCGTCGTCGATTTTAGTAAAGGAGTAGAATTAGCATGTTATAACGGTCGCATCGACGTTTTAGAATGGTTGAAAAATAACAGCGTCGTCGATTTTAGTAAAGGAGTAGAATTAGCATGTTATAACGGTCGCATCGACGTTTTAGAATGGTTGAAAAACAACGGAGTTAACGATTTTAGTAAAGGAGTAGAATTTGTGTGTAAAGCTGGGAGTATAAATCGAAAATCGGTATTATACCAAGTCCTTGTTAGCTTATTTATGTTATAAAGTTTAAACTGCTACAAACTGCTACAAACTGCTTTTTATTATAATTGGGGATTTCCCTTTGACATGTTTACATTTGTGGTTATAATAATAATATTAGGGAAAACCCCTAATATTTGACAATTTTGTTATGTAATCAAAATAACACGTTTCATAACTCGTATCGCGTTATGAAAACAAAGGTCTTAGATGATAATATTAGCTATAGTAGGGAAATTCCCGAAATCATATGATTTCCCATGTTATGAGAGAATAATTGACAGGGATTCTCGCTTATGATTATGATGATATAATTTTGCGCTAGCATCGGCACTTTCCTATCTCTACATCGATTAAACAAGGTTTGTGGATACGTAAGTCTATCTCATACACATGTATCGAAACGTGTTTACAAAGATTGTTTATCTTTAGCACATAAATACAGCTTTAAATCTGCTAGAGCTGCCTTGAATTCACTCTGTTCATTACGTAAATACTTCAATTCGGCGGTTAGCGCATATAGTTTATCGTCTTTGCGATCCAAACATGCAAGTTCCTTCCTATCACTCTTATGGCCCTTCCATCTCGCATATATTTTCTGTGATAGATCAAACAAACAAGCGACTATCAAAATCGATGAAGCCACAACCAGGGGAATACATAACAATGCATTGTCCATGCTAAAGGGATTTTTGTCGAAGTCCTCAAAGTGCAACGAAGTTGTGTGGCAAACTCGACGGTAGTTTTGAATAGGTCTCTCGAAGATCAACTGTTGTATACCGTCCATGCAAATCAAAAGGTTTCTCATCCTTGTTAAAGGTGAGAATATTATATTTACAGGCACAACTTTATCTATTGTGTACACAATATGTAACGGAACAAGCCCATCTCTTCTTAGTTCTTCTTGAAGCCAGCCAGCGATATCAGCATTTATCAAAGCTGCATCTGCTTTTCCATTTCGAACTCCATTGAGAACATCAATGTATGTATCAAAACAATATATCTTTTCATGTTCACATGGAGGTGTTGATGTTGATGATGGAGGATCCGGATGATCCTGATAGTCCAACTTTGCCATTGCAGCTTCATAAGAATCCTTTAGAACAGCCAAACGTTTCCCACTGAGTTCAAGCAAGGATGTTCCGCTTACACTTTCAGTAATGATGGCAGTCACAATACTGACAAAACCAATTCCAACAAATAACCACATTAAAGTCAGAACCCTACCGATGGAAGACCGAGGAGTAACATCACCATAACCAACTGTTGTTATTGTTACAATACTGAAGTACATTCCAGTAAAGATACCGTGAATAAAAGATCTGTTAAAATCCTCATTACGGAAATGCTCCAGGAACCAAATAAGACTACCAAAAATAATTGACATCAGAAAAATCGTAGCGAAGAACAAAATGCAAGTGATCAATCCAGCAATAAGTTTTGCAGACAATTTTATTTTAGCTTGCGGCATGATGACAGCCATTTGACGAGAATTAAAAAGTCTAGCCAGTGCTAAACCTTTCCTGGCTAAATCTTCAAGACTAAAGTAACCATTGAAAGAAAGCACAGGTAAATACATCTTGCCATTGGATGTATCCAAATTGAAATCTTTGGCCTTTTCTTGTTGTAATAGCATGGATGTAAAATTATCTCTTGATGGAGCTTTGTATATAAATGTGATGTTAAATGATTCATTTCTGCAGTAATACAATGCATTGCTGATAACTTCTGGGATTATTCCCTTTATTTCACTTTCATTGCTCGTAAAAATAAGTGGTTTGATATCCCAATATATCACTTCAACGATAGTACCATTAACATTTTCTGAATAAAGTCCGAAAATCAACGGTATCAGGAAGAAAAAATAAAAATGCATTTTCTATCAAGTTGATCTTCTTCTTTCTCCTTTCTTCTTGCAGCCATTCCTCATTTATTTTTTCAACATTAAGCACATGAATTATTTAATATCCATAGGGAACTTTTGTATGAGCACAAAGCTTATATTTTTATCTCAAATTGTGATTAACAATAGCTAAAAGTATAACAAACAATAATAATAACAAACAAACCAATCAATATTTCAGTACCTGTACTGTGGGCTGAAAAGCTTTTGAAATAACGTAATTGAAACTGTTAAGAAAAGGGTTTATGCGCAATTGCATAGGAAATTAATGGGTTTTCCAAACGTACGTAAGCAATTAATTTCCCTATTGTTTTCGCATAATTTTCTTGCAAAGTATTCAGATATAAGTATTCAGATGATTCAGAAAAAAATTTAGTTCAAGCACATTGATAATGTGAGATCTAAGCAATCACAATTGCCTTTCACAATTTCACAAATTTTGCAATTCACAATTTCACAATAGTGATAGAGTACGTGTGAACTTTAGACATTGCGAATATTCAGTTTTCACTCACCTAAGCTTTGTATCATAATGGGTCATGCTTCCATACATTTACATACAGATCCCCTAAACATAATAGTAGAGGCTGATACTTTTTTTGTAAAGTAAAATCTCCTTTTGTCTGATTTCAGTACTAGCTACTAGTATTGAATGACTAGGTAGCAGTTATCTGCATGGTATTAGTTATCGTATCCAATTGTATATTAAGTACATTAAATCTCTTTAGTGACATTGCAAAGAAACACAGCAAAAAAACTCAATAAAAAATGTTCTGCAATTCTATATAACAAGGTATAAACAAGTTTCTGATTGTACTGTGTGTAAGATAATCAACTGACAGTTTTGCTATGTTTCGTTTTTTGTATTGCAGGCGACTTTCATCGACTGCAGATATAAAAATAGAATCTTTTTATGAGGAAACTTAGAAAGAGTAAGGAATTCTTTCTGATCCATTTCAGTTTAAAAATGGTGTGGATATCCAACTAAGGTTAATTTATCTGAGAAGTTTTTTTGTTAAAATTTAGTATGAACACAGCAATAAATTCATGCGATATTTATGTGGTTGTCTAAAGTCATGTGGAATTTGATATTCATCTACAGAACTTGTCGCATTTTTGCCAAATAAAATTGGTTTAAACGTGTAAAGCTGTCCTAATATTCACAATGCAATCTGTATGGAAATTTCTACGGCATATATCAAAATTTTATTTTCTTTATTCATAGGTGACACAATAGAACTCCTGTATGTCATTCAAAGCCATTCAATTCGGGTATTGAATAATTCATGGTGTTCTACATACTCCGAATGTTAAAAATATTTAGACTAGTAATGAAAGAAAGAAGATGAAATAAAGTGATAAGATTGGAAAAAAGATGAATTTTTGTGTTTTCTTTCTGATACCATTGACTTTTGTACTATCGGCAGAAAAGCACAATGGTACTATCATTGATATAATATATTGGGATATTAAGCCATTTATTTTTACGAACAATCTTGGCAAAGTAAATGGAATCATCCCAGAAATTCTTAATAATTCATTGTTTTATTGCAAAAAAGTATCACCTAACATAACATTCAAATATCATTACAAGGCTCCATCAAGAAACAATTTCACATCCATGCTATTAGACCATGGTAATGTCAGAGACGATGTCAATTTAACAACCTTCAGAGGCAAATTGTACTTGCCAGTACTTTCTTTCAATAACTTCTTTGACCTTGACTTTTTATCCAGGAAAGGCTTAGTGAATGCTAGATTCCTTAACGCTGTTCAAATGGCTGTCATCATGCCGCAATCTCAAATACTATTGTCTAACAAACTTATGCATGGTATGATCTCCTGTTTTGTTATCTTCATCACGATTTTCTTGCTCTCAATAACTTTTGGTGGCCTGATTTGGTTCCTGGAGCATTTTCGTAATGAGGAGTTTAACAGATCATTTATTCATGGTATCTTCACTGGAATCTATTTCAGTATTGTAACAATAACAACAGTTGGTTATGGTGATGTTACTCCTCGGTCTTCCATCGGCAGGGTTCTCACTATAATGTGGTTATTTGTTGGAATTGGTTTTTTCAGTATTGTGACTGCCACCATTACTGAAAGTGTGAATGGAACATCCTTGCTTGAACTTAGTGGGAAACGTTTGGCTGTTCTAAAAGATTCTTATGAAGCTGCAATGGCAAAGTTGGACTATCAGGATCATCAGGAAGGTTTGCCAACACCTCCATGCAAACATGAAAAGATATATTGTTTTGATACTTACAACGATGTTCTGAATGGAGTTCGAACTGGAAAAGCAGATGCAGCTTTGATAAATGCTGATATCGCTAGCTGGCTTCAAGAAGAATTAAGAAGAGATGGGCAAATTCCGTTACATATTGTGTACACAATAGAAAAAGATGTGCCTGTAAATATAATATTCACGCCTTTTAAAGAATCAAGTGCTCTTTTTCGATGCATGTATGATGATAAAACCACGTTGATCTTTGAGAAACCCATACAAGACTATCGTCGAGTTTGCCACACAACATCATTATACGTGCTCAGATTTGATGATCTTCTGGGTAATACAGTTGTAATTGCTTTACTAGTTGTTGCTGCACTGATGCTGTCAATCGCTGCTATTTTTGATCTGTCAAGGACCATATATAACAGAGCAAGGGGTCATATCAATTCTGACCATGAGTCCAATCTTACAGGTCCGAAACAGATAGACGATAAATTGGATGCCATGATGAATGAATTGAAGTGGATACGTGTTGAACAGAGTAGATTCAAGGCAGCACTGACAGATTCACAGTTATCTTTATACGCTAGTGATAAATAATCTTCATAAACACATTTCAAGACATACATATAAAATAGACTTTACGTATCCACAAGTCTTATTTAAATTTGTAAATAGGCAATAGGGAAATAACTATTAATTTGATTTCTGTGATCAATCTGTGTTGGCAACAAATGTAAGTTTCTTAAAAAAGTTGTGTAAAATCGTGTTAATATCGTTTTTAAGAGCTAATATTTTGCGTTTTTGTCTCGGTGTAACAGAGGATTAGGAATCAGAGAATTGAGACTCTGGTGTTATAAATTATGTTCTTTGAGCATAACTGTTTTGAATTGTTAGTTTGATGAAATGTTTCATCGTGATTAAGGCCTAAAAATTGCTCACGTCCTGACTCAGAATACCTAAATAGTAAACATTTAAAAAGCCTTAATTTCATGAAATTACATTTACTTGTGAAACATTTTTCATCTTTCGTGATATTTATATTTATTTGTGTAGTTTAGGTGGCATTTTTGGGCATAAGTGACGTAACATGTATAAAAAGTAATTCATATTGAAGCCCTAGAAGATGCTTGATATTGTGTCCCGGTAAATGGCTCCGAATTAAATTCCGATAATTTACAACAGAAAAACAAGTTTGTTTTCTCTATAATGCAAATGTATCAAACTTTTACTGTCAAAAATGAATTGCTGAACTGAAATCAAATGTTTACATGCATAACGAACTTTCAGTTCACCTTAGCTTTCTTTCCTATTCTTCATTTTCTCTCAGGTTCCTGCTAAAAATTTTCGACTTGATATTACAGGCTGGCCCAGTAATGTAATATAGAAAGATACGCCGTGGAAATAAATAAGACTATCCACAGCCATGGAAATCTTAACAAATTCACCTACAGAGATTACCTATTAGAATTGAGTGAACGTAAGGTGTATTTCATGTAATTTTTAAAGATTGGTACGTTTTTTTCTTCCCTGATATTAGATGGGAGACTATTAAAAATTAACATCACATTAGGGATTGTTCACAAATGACGTCAACCAATTTTTCAAACTTTTTGACCCCCCCCTCCCCCCTCTGTCAACCAGCGTCAACTTTGCGTTGCCCCCCTCCCCCTCAGTTGACGTCAGCGAAAAACGGTGGAACGGAACGAAGCCAACAAAAGCAATATGGACGCAACTACGGACCACATCAAAGTAAACATTCATTCACATTTTCATAAAAAACTTTTACTTAATTGGAAAAATCAAGGTTCTGAAAATTGTGAAGGTTGACGTCAACAGTAGTATCACCTCCATCTACAAAACTAAAAGAGCTCAGAGATTGAAATTTAGCTTACTGGGAAGCTGAAAGATAGATCTTTATATTAAATTAATAAATTAATAGGAAATTTCAGAATCTATATCTGAGAATAACTCTTGTAAATCTGAAATGCATAACATCGTCTGGGAGTTACCAAGAAAATTTGATTTAATTTCAACTTTACCATTGCCTGTGATGAAAGGGGCAATTTTCTAATCTTTCGATATATCTTCCAATTGATCTTTTCAAGTTTCTGCTTTTTTGTTTTAGAGTTGTTTTCATCTGTAATCGATAAATGCAGGGCTCCCACTCAGAAGCTACAAACTTTTTTTATGATTCTATGCCAAAAAATGCAATATTTTATGCCTTTTTATGCTGAAGGACAAGATTTTATGCCCTTTTTTATGCCACTTCTTATGCCCTTTTTATGACACTTCTTTACTGAGGCATTTTCAAATATAGAGGACAGGAAATAAGCTATTATGAAAGGCAACTTTAGTTCACTGTCAAAACAATGGGAATATGTAGTGCACTAGTCATATATATGTCACCTGTCCACTATTCAAGCAATGCAAACATAGAGTACTTAGCTGATAAAATGGTAAGTCGCTCAAAGTGACTGCCCAATCAATAAAAAGTGGAATATAGTTGGTAGTAATGAGGTCTGTATGATCACAACCCTGTCAAAAATGTACGAAGTGCTGTACAGGAACTAACAGTAGCTTTACAGGGAACGATATTATTTGAAAAGAACGTCTTCAGTAAAATACTCATAATAAAAAGACTTATATATCAATAACAATGTAACAAGAAAACCAGACTTTAAAACTGCTTAACTGTTTAAACCAGATTTTAAAGTTGCTTGATTAAATTGCTTATATAACAGCTATTTTTATTTAAAAAAGGCATTGAGTTCCAGGCTTAATATAAGAACGAATATAAAACGAACAAAAGGAGCAGGTTTTTCAGAAGAAACTTCTTTAAAATAAGCAACAAAACTAAAAAAGGACAATTTTTGAAAAAATTACTTTGCCTACTCCAGTAAAAATAACTGGCTGTCAACTATAAGTACTGCTAAAACTGTATAAATGTTTAAACATCGCAAATCATGGTTCGTTCGGTAATATGATGAACTCAACAAAAGGACCAAAAAACACTTTACAAATTTTGCAAGCTTTGCGAACAAAAAAATAGTACAAGCAATGAAGCCATCACTTGACACGAGGCAGCTTTTTATGTCAATGTGTTGATTGAGGTAATGCGTTCTCTTTTCACAGTTAAGTAGAAACAACAAATTGGATAAGAACACAAATTGCAGCAAGCAGTAAATAACAACACTACATTATACTATACTAAATCTCAAGTAAAACATAATTTCATAGTCTAGTAGAAGCACAGCACACTAATACTGCAAATAAGGTACAACTGTACAGAATGACGAAAAAGGACCTGCTTCCTGAAAGGCATCTCCTATTCAAGGACATGTTATTATTATTCATAGCTGCGAAAAATTACTGGGAGATGTCACATGGCATTTTTATGATTTTTTATGCTTGTAGGCCAATTTTATGCTTTTTTTTATGACAACAGGCAATTTCTTCCACTTTTTTTGAAATTTTATGATTTTATCCCGAATTGGATCCCTGTAAATGTCACCTTCAATGCAGCAAAGGATAGCAAAGAACTCGATGAAAATTGCAACTCTGCAACTCTTCACTAGACCAAAAAGGATTGTAAAATAAGACAAAAAGAGGTAAAAAAAAAATGTATAGGTGACTAAACAGAAAAATGAAAAGCTTTTCCAATGACAACTTGAACCTGACAAAATCTGAAGCTCTTTATCTCACGAATAAACAACATGGAGTAAGAAGAAGAAGTTGATTTTAAAGTTTGTTGAATTTGCTACCAAGTGAGTAGAAAATAAAACACAAGAAAGTCCTATATCATCAAAGGAAGTCTTAATTTACCGTGGAATTGAGACCGAGGAAATCTTAGTTTACCAGCCCTTGCCAGTTTTCTCGATTATCATGAAAAATCGTATGATTGACGAGAAATAAATCCAAGGTTTCGAACCAATATTGTCTTTCGTTTTTATCAGATAAATTTCCAATTTGTGCTAGATATAAGAAATTCGATCAATGTAACGAAAATCCCATATTTTATTTAAAAATTACATAATAAATCACTTACCAAAACATAAAAATAATAATAGAGCTGTGAATATGATACATACAACTATCGATATAAAGGACCGTGAAGGGACCAAAATTCGCTATTCCGAGGGCCGGTGGACAAACTTGCCGATAGGCCGCGTTGGAGGAGTACATTTCTATGGAAAATCTTGCTAATGTGCGCACTATTTCAAATGAAAATGCTCTTCATCGCAGTAATTTTTCGACAGTTTTGGCCACTAGGGATTTCGTTATATAGGTTTTAAGGGTTTCTTCAGAAGATAATGAGGATCATGATTATTACAGAATGTCATCTCTGAGGCTTGCAATACTGAGAGCTCGCTATCGTGAAAATATGAATATATACTTAACTTTATAAGCAGTAACATAGGCTATGGTTAAATTAATATACGGAGCCCAAAATCACAGAACTTTGCTTAGAGTTCTACTAAAAATTCTGTCTATCTTCAGATAATTGCGTTCAATCCGACAGCCCAGTGGGTTACATGACAAGCACACATTTATTGGATGTTTCACATGTTTGGATTCCAATCGACGTCATTATTGATCATTTATTCTCATCGACTGAGACCATGTATTCAAGGGATGGCAAGCCACCATGATCCATCAATTTATCTATCAATTTGAGTTCATTGTCCTTCTTACGAATGTCTTCCAACTTTGTCCATGATCTGTCATGTTCCAGCCGATATGCAGCTATAAATGTATGAGGACAGTCATGCCATTCCTACAATTAAAGGAAGTTAAAAGAACCATAAAATTCAGACTATAATTCATAGGTATATAAGATAAATATAGATAAGTGGTGACAACTAAAATTTATTTTCGAAAACTTCCTTTAAACAAATGCAAAAACAGGTCAACTTCTAAAAAACTCCACAAAAGGAACCTACATTTGGTGATAACATTGAGAAATATGTTACACCAGTATTTCTTTCATACAAGTAATAAATAGTTCCCGGCTTTTTGACGAAATTGCATTTAGCATTGTGTAAGCAAGCAGATTCTTTGGCATCTTCAAGGATACGTCTAGCCTACGAAAAAATTTCATTAATACACAAATTAATGTTAGGTAATAATGAAGATCGAGCCAACATAGCACATTATTAAATATATTTCTATATCACATAATATAAAACAGTGCATAACACTGAAGAATCTACAGAAAATTTCAGAACTTCTCAATTCAACTTGAATTAGGTTCTTTTCAAAAACAAAATCCAACTGTTTTCCTTAGACATGACTATTTCCAGTTTCCTTAATAACCCTGGAATAAATGTTTTCCAGATTAATAAATGATGGACCTGAACACTATCAACTAAGCTAAGTTTCAGGGTTACCAGACTTTAATAATCAGAGTTTTATTCCAAGATAGGTGTACTCATACTTGTTCCTGAAGAAATCTGATCTGTTCAGCTATGACTGTCAATTTACCAGAGGCTACATGTCTTATTTCTTCATCAGCCCTCTGAACTTCTGCAGCTAAATCAACAAGATCTGAAGGATTCACTTTCCGTACAGCATATGGATCAACCAATTGCTTGGTGACATCTGTTTCATCGTCAACAATCCTTGCTTGCACTGAAAATATGAATATGATCTATATCATATCACTTTAGCACCACACATTAAATGCCCAATGTTTTTCTGGTCTTATTAACTCATTCAATTGTATAGAGAAGTTTCATCACAGTAGTCAGTAAGTGAAACTTATACTGCTTTGCCAAATGCATTGTCATTGTCAGAGAACGTTAAGGACTAAATAATCTCATAAGCCAACAAGCATAGCTTTACACTCTCAATATAAGAGCTTGACCATAAAGTTCACTTAACAGCCAATAGAATATATCATGTAACACAATATTGTAAATTTTTCCACTCATCCAAATGCTATGATGATTCCATCCAGATCGTATAACATTTTTAGAATTGTGTTTCTATCATTTGCATCCGACTGACTGAACTTATGGACGCCAGATTTTTTTTCATCCCCAATCAAACACGATATTTTTTGGGGAAGTATCTCTTGAACCAAACAGGGATAACTGACGTTTTTTGGGGGTATGTGATACAGTCAAGGGGGTGACAAAAACTTTGGGTCTAAATTTTATTTCTAAATGCGGATATGACGTCATTAAAATCTTTTATCTCTGCAACGGTTGATCATAGCCAAATAAATGATCTCATACATATTTTTGATATGTTTTTCGAGCTCTACAACATGGGCACATGAGTTGTGATTCTGTAATTAAAATTTTTGCCACGGGAAAGCCCCATTTGGCAAATAGTTTTCGAAGTTTGACGCTCCAAAAGGTTTTACCCGGGGGGATACTACCGTCAATCATCCTAATTTCGGACATTCTTCCAAACTTCGGACACACTAAATAAACAGACAAACAGACCTGTCTTTTCCAGAGTTCAATCATCTTACCCGTGAAGGTTAATAATGAATTTGTGTCACAAACACACCAAATGGCATTTTGTAAGATTGTGGTTTTGCCATTGTTTTTCACAAAATATCACCTCAATCCCAGGACTTTTACTGATTAAGGATCCACAAAAAGAAATGGTACACACGCTAGAGAAAGAATGTATTTGTTGATCTGTGGAAAATTTTCGTGAAGTGGAAAGCGCTCTTCTTAAAGGGCGATTCCCACTTAGAAAAGTTTGCAGAGAAAAATCTTCGCACAGATGGAATTTCTCGGCTCAAGAAAAGTTTTGCTATGTTAATTTCCACTATTTAGGATCTGAAAAGTATTTCTTAAAGAATATTGTCGGCTGCAAATTTTGATTGGTCGATACTGACATTTCGCACATTATCCATTATCCAGACCACAACATTCAACATAATAATTCGAAATTTCAAAACAACAACATTGCATATCTGAACCAAGATGTAATCTATACTACACTCCACAATAAAAATTTTTTTACATTTTAACAATAGCCGAATGTAAATTGCCTTTGAGCTCTTCAAATCCCAACACGAGTTAAAAGACTTCATACAGCTGTGCACGTTTATTTTTAAAATACCAATTAGGATTTCTCAAAGACGGTTTCCATGAAGTGATGTCCACCCTCCGCCCAGCCACCTTTTCACTCTTTCAAGCGTGTTTATAAAAGTTACTAATGTGTAGGTCATATTTTGGGGTGCGTGGGCGGAAGCTATGTAGTGAAACAAACTGAAGGAGATGATTGATCACTGTGCAAAATTTATTTCTTAAAGACGGTTTTCACTAAGCAATATCATCCCCTAAAACACCTACAAAGCTTACAGGCGGGTCTTACCGTGCGTGTGCCGTCGTGAGCTGAGATGTAAAGAACGCGATGATGGAGAGAATTGATGTGTGTGGAATTACTGTGTAAAGGGTTTTGTGCAAAAATTTAAAAGTGCACATCGTATACACTCCATCAATTCCCATTGCTACTCAGATGAAAAGATTCACCACTGGACACAATGAATTGGAGAGATGGAAAAACTTCTTTAAACAATGCCGTGATGAAAGAATTTAAAACATTGCACAGATGCCCTCATCGAATCATGCAAAAAAACCTTGGGCAGCACGTCCAAGGAAGAAAGACATAGTACCTGAAAGAGCCCTGCAACCCAACGATTTGAAAGATAAAACTGAAGAGGAATGGGTTTGCAAAAAATGGGATAAAAAATGGGACATTATTGTTAGATCGTTTATGATAGTTGTAGTGCAAAATTTCATCTTGAGTGCACAACCATTAAATATGCACAAAAAAATTATTGGACAATAAATCTGGAGATTCTGGTGATTCACACAAAAAAAAACCTGCTGGCCATTTATGAAATACTATACTAACCTGATGTCAACCTAAAATTTTAAACTATTTCTTATAACAACTTTTACCTTAAATCATTTATCAAAATCTAACGAAACGACATGAAATTTATGAAAACATTTTTCTCACAGAGAAACTAAAACAACATTCCTATTGTAAAACGCGTTTTGTTCAGCACGGCTATTTTGACGTCAAAACATTTGAAGCCCCCGTACATAACAAGATTAGCTTAAATGGATTGTGACATTTTAATAGCCAGAATCTCTTTAAATGGTAATCATTCATGAATGTTTTGATTGCTTTAAATATTTTTTGTGTTAAACTTGGTTTAGTTTTAAAAATGTAATGTATTTAAATTATTGACCAGATGCAGCTTGATTTTGGCATGTTGAATCTCGTCCCACAAAGTTGAAACTCGTCCCAACTCACGGTATCAAAGTTGAACAAAGCTCAACTATATTTTTTTGTACGCGAAAGAAATATATTTCTCAAGCAAAAAAAGGTTTGCACATGCGTACTAATAAACAATGACGTAGTTCAAGCAATATTTTGTAAGCAGAATGCGGAAAGCATTAAAATACCGAACAAATCTCGATAAATATATGCAATTTGATAGGTCTGTGTGAATTCCATGGCAGTCTTCTCCTTTTGACGAGTGCGATCTCGGTTGTTACATGCATCAAAAGTCCTAGGCGTACATTTAATCGCACGGGTCAATTCGTCATCAACGTGTGAAAATAATCCTTTGTTTGTGGGCATAATAGCGTATGATTTTAATGAGTCAACAAATGCCGCGGAATTGACTACAGTCACCTGGTTTATATTTAGAAATGATTTCCAAAGTGGAAATTCACTCTATCCTTTCGTTTCTTAATAATCCGTAGAAACAAACAAGGATTATTATGCAATGGTATTATATACTTATTTGTTTTTACAGTTATCAAATTATTATTATTATATTTTCCAATCACGTAAAATATCAGATCGCACGCATGTAAATTTCGAGCAACATGTGATAGCACTGGTAAGGCCGCTCGTAAGAAAATGTCTGGTTCCCGTTCTCCGACCGACCCTAAAAAATGTCTTACTTTGAGAGTCGGAGGGTCGGACACCCATTTTTCTTTTGTGCAGTGAGCGTATCAAAGTGAAACGCATTTGGGATTATTTCCCGAATTTATGACCCGATTTTCTTTCAAATTGCGCCTTTTCAAAATGGCGGATAAGAGTGCATGAACGAAATCTTCACTAAACTTCACTATTCATCTCATTTGCTTATATTGTAAGCAATTCTGTTCCCGAAATCCCCAAACGAGCCTTTTTTAGAACGATGGCTGCCAAATGGACATAATAACTTTTTTTATGGAAAAATACAGAAACAAAATTTTTGCCGACCGACCGACCGACTCAATTTTTCAAGGTAACGATAACGGGAACCAAACTATTTTCGACAAACGGCCTAAGGTATATGATGATGTGTGCAATTTTAATCGCACGCATAGGAAATTTTACAAGTGGGTTTTACCGCACACATGGCATTTTTAAAAGGAGAAGACTGCCATGGATCCATTGTCTAGATAGAGCCTGAAATCACATACATAATCACATTGCGAAGCTTACCGAAAGCTAGCCGTACCTAACAGCCGTACCTTAGCCGTACCTTAGCCGTACTTAAGAAAATATGTCCATTTAGAATAGGAGAATGTATTTAAAGCAAAAAGATCAATAACAACTGCTGTAACAAAGTATTACTGAAATACAACTACAGTTAGTTAATCAACATCGCCACTAAAAAGACGAAAATTTCCATTTCAAAATTAAGTAATGATAGGTGATCTGCGGGGAAGAGCAGGTAAGGGAATCCCCCGTGCAACAACTCAGATCCAGCTGCTCAATGTAAGTCTAAATATATACAATTATAAACTATTGTAATAAAGCTTCCTGACCAAATTAAGTACGGCTGGCCAAAATAAGGTACGGTTAACCTCGAATCTGTTAGTGCAACTCGAAAATTAAGTACGGCTGGCCAAAATAAGGTACAGTTGACCTCAAATTTGGTACTGTGACTCGAAAATCAAGTACGGCTGGCCAAAATAAGGTACGGTTGACCTCGAATCTGTTAGTGCAACTCGAAAATTAAGTACGGCTGGACAAAATAAGGTACGGCTGACCTCGAATTTGGTACTGTGACTCGAAAATTAAGTACGGCTGGCCAAAATAAGGTACAGCTGACCTCGAATCTGTTAGTGCAACTCGAAAATTAAGTACGGCTGGCCAAAATAAGGTACAGCTGACCTTGAATCTGTTAGTGCAACTCGAAAATTAAGTACGGCTGGACAAAATAAGGTGACTGCTTGAATGTGAGAGTGAGAAACAATATATCAAAAACAAACAAGGTCTTTTCAGTTGCTTAAAAGAACATAATGACAAATACAGTTTGGCAGTAATCTTTTCAAAAAATACTACTACTATACATTTGATCTTTACTAAAACAGGGGCGATTAGCTATTATCACAAACGATTGGAACCTATACTGTATGAAAATAAGAACAGCTGATAAAAATAAGTACGGCTGGACAAAATATTGTACAGGGGAACCGCAAGAGAAGTTAAGTCAAGTTGTAGGAATGTGTATGGCTGCGGAGAGTTTATTAAACTTACATTGAATATAACCAAATCTGTAAATTTCTTAATACGGTTATAAATCAGACGTCATGAATACTTCTATGTTCACTCCTTTCACTATCCTCGTCAGATCTATCCTCGCTGTTAATCGCTTCTAACTGTTCGACCAAATCATCAAAAGATTTCCCTGATTTTAAGGAAATGTAACGGAGTACACATAATTCCAAAAGAATGATATTGGGGTAATCGAATGTCGTAAATGGCGAACCAGAGATAACTGGGATATATACTGGCCAGTTGTGCTTAAAATCTGTCAGTGTCACTGTCAATCCGGCAGCCAAGCAATTCAAAAATGTTGTGGGAAGAAACTTGGTTAGAGCTTCTTTCTTTGACACAGCTAAAGCTGTTCTTGCCATGGATTTGCGATACAGTCGATTTCCGAGAATATTTTTTGTGCTTCTGCCGTAGATTTCAGCTGAGGTATTTCCGCAACAATGACGCTAGATGAAACTTTAGCCTACACTATTGAAGTTTTTGGTTGGCTCCTTCCGGAAGACCACCATATTTATAAAACATACAAACGTTCTTTGAGAAACATCACTATATCGGAATTAGATCACACTATTTTCTCTGGAGAAAAATTAACAACCAATAAGATAACAAAATAAGTCACCATTCTGTGTTCATTTTGAAAGAAAATTTATTTTTATAAAGATTTCTTAATAACAGTGAGATCCCTGCTAAGTGAGCTAGCCCGGCTAACCGGGCCAGCTCACCTCCATATGAACAGTCTTATATTTTGTGCCGCTTAATTCGAACTCCGTTAATTCGAACATTTCGTTAATTCGAACAGTTTTTTCGGTCCCTAGGCTAAAAAACCACTCGTTAATTCGAACTTTTGGGCACTATTAATCTAAAACTGTAGTGAACATCATAGTCTTTCTTATGACTATGTGAAAATGAAGACATTTTTCTGATGGTGGTAAAATTTCTTTCAACTTTTCAATAAATTATACACTCCCAGTAAAATCAAGTTTACAAGGTATTTGGAGATTAACTTCTTTGCAGCTATTGCCATCGCTTGCTTGAAGAAAAAATGAGATTGTTTTGCAAAACGGCCTGTCTTCCCTTTTGCCAAATGTACAACCACAACGTTGTTCTGTATTACTGCAGCAGCGTATTTTTGTCAAATTCATTTTCTTGTTTTACTTGACTCTCTAGAACTTCTCTATCCAAAAATCCATGGCTTTGCAGAGTGTTGTAAAATGTTCCATTCTGAAATTGTTTGATTCTGGAAACGTTTGATTTTTAAGACATTCGATTTTGAAAATTTGAATGTTTTTTTTCTTTCATTCTTTCTTATCACTTCTTCTCGTTTGCTGCCCACGTGCAAGAAAGATGTAAGAAATTCTATCTGAATTCTCATTTTTCCCAATTATCCGATAATTCGAACATTCGCTAATTCGAACAAATTTTTCGGTCCCTTGGGTGTTCGAATTAACGGATGTGTATTGTACTAATGATCGATCGATATCCGAGTTTACAATTAACTTTTGGTTGAACAGTTTACATAGTGTTTTATACACGTGCATAGCCTTTTGTCGCACCTGTGATTTCGACTTTTTTAAAAGAAAGAAAAGAAAGAGGAACAGTTATTATTATTATTGTTATTATTCAGTAATATTTTATACAGGTATACGTATCTACAATTGTCAATATATATATATAATATATAAACACTTCAACGAACTTTATCGCTGCTATAAAAATATGATAAAATGATTCATTGTCAATAAATTAAAATCAGAACGAATAAGTTACGTATTCATTATTGATAACCTTAGTTTTTCCAGCCGTACTTAATTTTCGAGTCACAGTACCAAATTCGAGGTCAGCCGTACCTTATTTTCACCAGCCGTACTTAATTTTCGAGTTGCACTAACAGATTCGAGGTCAACCGTACCTTATTTTGGCCAGCCGTACTTAATTTTCGAGTCACAGTACCAAATTCGAGGCCAGCCGTACCTTATTTTGGCCAGCCGTACTTTATTTTCGAGTCACAGTACCAAATTCGAGGCCAGCCGTACCTTATTTTGGCCAGCCGTACTTAATTTTCGAGTTGCACTAACAGATTCGAGGTCAGCCGTACCTTATTTTGGCCAGCCGTACTTAATTTTCGAGTTGCACTAACAGACTCGAGGCCAGTCGTACCTTATTTTGTCCAGCCGTACTTTTTTTCCAGTCTCAGTAACAGATTCGGGGCCAGCCGTACTTAAGTTTCGAGTTGCACTAACAGATTCGAGGTCAGATAATGAATAAATCAATGTAGCTGAAATTCTACGAGGGAAAAGAAGATTCCCTGATAATCTCTACGATGGAGTATAGCTTTTATCGCCTAAAATACTACTTATTGATTTAATTAGAAGTTGAACTTGGAATACGAAATAATGCTAATTTATTATTGTTATATCACTTCTCTAACTGTTTTGAACTTGATTGAATTACTTTTTTTATATACAGCAGCTTAAATCGTTGGTTTTCTTAAGTACGGCTAAGGTACGGCTTAGGTACGGCTGTTAGGTACGGCTAGCTTTCGGTAAGCCATTGTGAAGCTCAAAGATTATCTCTGTGGTGTGCAACATGCTGTCTCAAGGTACAGTACTTATTCAAAAGTTTGCGTTTGTTAAGTTTAGTTATGATGAGTTTTGAATTTAGTTTAATTGAAAGTGCAGTATGGATTATTATCGATGTGGTTTGTATTTCGCGGATATGTTTTTTTATGTCCCGAAGTTTGGAAGGATGTCTGAAGTTAGGACGATTGATTGACGGTAGTATAAAATATCGAAACAAAACAACTCTGCTGATACAATGTCATCATAGAAGAGAAACTGCTAAAGGTAATTACCTGTGTTTGCTTTCACTAATGCCATGGTAAACGATTCGTGAGGGTATGACAGTGGAGAATCTATGGTTATTGCATAATATAATAAGTCCACTGTTTTTTTTTTAAGTTTACACTTTGCCTCGATTTGTTGCCTCGTGTATCAAATTCTATGTATGAAAACGCGTTTTAAATATTTATCCGCGCACCTCTCGCGTATATTATTGACCTTGGAGAAACAACGCATTGGTAAAACTATGCAGGAATACATGACAACCCGAAAATTTTGATTATTTCTTCGTGAGAAATAATAACTCCAGCATAAACATTTTAGTTGGGTCACAATTATTGGCTGCATGATAATCTAAAACCATTTAGTTCTACAAAAACATTTGCTTTATTGTGGAGTGAATCGCTTTTTGAACGCATCGCATCCAATCCGTATTGCCGAGATTTGTTGACAGCATTTTTCGAAATGACAAACGAAGAAAAAGCACAAAAAATTCTTAATGGATTTAAACTGTATCTTTTCACTATTTTGATTGTGATTTTTTGTACGTGTTTTGAACTTAGTAAAAGAAGGCTTGCCAATATACGAGTTATATAATACTTTAAAGTAAACTTGAAGTTATAATTTTTGCAGATCGATATCCCCTCCAGTTTCCAGCATTCTAAATGTTTTAATATCAATTTTATCTGTAAATGTTATCAGAAAAATTAATGATCATATAATGAATTAAGTTAGTGTATCAAACATTCAAAGGGCTAGAAATTGACACAAAACTCTCTCTTGTCTTGGATAACACTGATTACTCATTGAAAATTTGCCTAACAAACTCTAATAAAAAGAACACCATTTACAAGTTGTCTATAAACTATTGCCACTGTTTCTACTGACAAAATTAATTTTTCAATTGATTTATTTTATGCTGAATAAATAGTGTGTTATTAAGTAAATTTACTTATTTTTATTTTCTTGACTGCACATTAGTAATTGGATGAATTTACGAGACGGTGAAACTGGTAAAGTGATGTGGCAAGGCAATGAAGATCTGTAAGATTTCATATTAAGAGTAAAATTTTATCTGCAAATGGGTTAGAATAGAGTAGAACTTTATGTTCTTATCAGGTGTGATCTAATTTGTCTGGACTAATAATAGTGACACAGAAGCTGACCCCATAAACCCAACTGCATTTTTAACTTCACTCGTTCCATTTTTCATTGGTGAACCTAAAAGACCTTATTTACGTCACTGGGTCATATTTACACAGACGTAAATGATATCTGACAGTATTTTCATTATAAGATAAGTTATAATTTTTTAAAAAAAAACTATTATATCTTTTCTTTCTTTCTAGATCTGTATCTGACCAAGAACACGAAGGTAATTACAAGTTTTTAGTTATTTTTCCAATGTGTATGCATGGGGTTCAAATCTAAAGCATCAGTCATGTTTACTGAACATAATTTTAGCTCGTGTACCAAAGAGAATATTGAAATGCAAATCAGTATCTAGAGAAATCAATTTTTCATCTGAGGAACAAATGGAAAAATTCAAATTAGAACAGCGAGTGATGTTCAAGGGTAAATGCTTAGAAGGTTGGTTATTTCTAATTTCAATATGGTTCCAGTTATGTAAATAAGAAAATCTGATATATATTTGAAGAACACAAGCTTTTGCAAGGATTTTTTGAACAAAATGAATGCATTAAGACTTTCGTAAGGTTTTCCTAGAGCATGATCTATCATGCATCTATATTATACTTTTAAAATACTGAATCAGTGAAGTTCTCTTGGCTGGAACCAATTACAAAGTTAATTATCCAGCAAAATATAACTGGCAGCAAATTGGCAAGAATTCAAGTTTCGTAGTTTTCACCTGTGGAAACCAAACTATTGATATTGGAATGCAATTCATTTGAGTATAATTTTTGTTTCTATGTAATTGTTATAAATCCTTCTGATTTTCCAGAATGGTTTTTCGACTTTGGTTTCGTAATACCAAAATCAACGAATACTTGGCAATCTCTTATTGAAGCTGCACCGACTGAACAAATGATGCCAGCAAATGTTTTAAGGTTTGTTATTGATTTAAGAAGAGCAGAAAATAATTCTGAAACAAGTGAAAAACATTTTGCGGTATTATGTTGGTATTTCTGAAATATTCATCAAACCCAATTACATCATTCAGATTACTTCTGAATTTTAACATCTGTAGTCTTTAATATGAGTTTGGTATATACTATATGTTTAACTATCACCCCTCTGCGTTTTCCCTCATTTTCCTTTCAAGTTAGTTTGTACAGCAGGTGAACTTTGATGTGTTTTTGTGGTACAGTGGAACACATTGAAATGTTTGAAGAAGGGTTTTTCTAAGAATGGTGACTAAAAAGGGCACCATTTGGTGTAATGGAAATAGAATTAAGAATTTCTTACTCGTGGGAACTGGTATCGTTTATTTTTGAGAACAACTTAAATAAACATTTTTGTCTTTTCTAAAATTTGTTCTGTTTCACAGTCCTTTCTTTTCATTGTATATATTATTAAGAAAAAAAACAACAGAAACAAATACTTAAATACCACCAACAAAGACATTTGTTTTGGATTGTCAAGTTTAAATAAAAATACTTTTACTTTTAGTGGAAATGTAATTATTGAAACGAAATTCTACGATGGTGATCTACTAGTCAGCACGTCGAGAGTTCGGATATTTTATATATAAATGCGACCTTATTGCTTGTGGTTGGCTCAAGGTGGTGACAAACATGCCGTCCTGTCATTTTGTATTAATATATTTGCGAAAAGAATTCTATTTTCATGATGGTTAGTGATGGCCGTGAGTGCTGTATATTCAACAATTCGTAAATGTTGCGAACAGGAATTAATTTTGAATGAGGGAAATATTTTGTGTTTTTATCTAGATAACCTAGTAGTGATACTTTCTTGCATTATAGGTAGTGTATACACTGGTGTCAAAAATCACTGCGAAGGAGTGCATTTCCTAAGAAATATACACACTATTTCAATGAAAACGCTCTTAATCGCAGTGACCTTTTGACGATTTTGCTCACTGGGATCGTGTTGAAGTCTTATTTTTTGTGGAAAAAGGGGAAAATTTTTCGGAATGGTTATCACATCCCCAGTATAAATCCCTCCTTTTGTTTGGAGTATTCGTTAAACGGGCCTTCTTTATTTACCATGTCCTGATTCCATATGAAAACTTAATTCGCGTTTGGTCTTAACGACGACGACGACGTATATCGATTTATCTATCGCTCTACTGATTTATTTATTTTTCATTAGCGAATGACGTAGCGCCTATGTGAATACTGATTTTAATAACTACCTGTACATTAACATTGATTAAGAACAGATTATTGATATGCGTTTTATACTTTACGTTCAATGTGTAATCCATTTACAGGTTTTTTTCCCTAAAAAGGACAAATTTACTATTACTCTCAGGCCTCCCACACCGTCCTAAATGTCCTAAATGTCCTAAATTTTCAGAATTTTCAATTTTTGTCCTAAATTGTCCTAAAATAGAGCAAAATGTCCTAAATGTCCTAATTTTTCACTTTTAGGAGTTGTGTCATTTTTGAAATTTAGCTATTTTCACATCTCTACTTATTCACTTTTTCACATAGTATTATACTCAAAGCAGGCAGTTGCTTAATTACAAAAATGAAGTGAACTGCCAAGATTTTCATTTTATTATTGCGCTGATGATGGTTAGACCAAGGCCTCTGCATTTTTAGGTTGTTTTAGAAATAAAGGTTTTATCATCAACTATGGCGAATTATACACAACATTTAGTGTTTATCTCTAAACTTTAGGCTTTTAAAGTCACATTAGAATTCTTCCTAGAATAAAGTTCTTGGTAATGTTATGTGACATTAGCAAACTGAAGTGATCTGTTGTGCTATATCTGGATTTACTGGCTACTCAGCTTTTGGGAGATTTTGTTTCTAATGGAAGTATATGTTTACTTTTTGCAGGTTAGGTTCAAAGAGTAAATCATATTAAGTTGTTAGTTTGTTTATTTTAGTGTAGTAAAAAGGGGAAAGAGAAAAACTACATATAATAGCATATGGGAAGCAGACTTAAAGTGGTTGAGAAGTACTAATACTTTTTGCAGGTTAGGTTCAAAGAGTAAATCATATTAAGTTGTTAGTTTGTTTATTTTAGTGTAGTAAAAGGGGAAAGAGAAAAACTACATATAATAGCATATGGGAAGCAGACTTAAAGTGGTTGAGAAGTACTAATACTTTTTGCAGGTTAGGTTCAAAGAGTAAATCATATTAAGTTGTTAGTTTGTTTATTTTAGTGTAGTAAAAAGGGGAAAGAGAAAAACTACATATAATAGCATATGGGAAGCAGACTTAAAGTGGTTGAGAAGTACTAATACTTTTTGCAGGTTAGGTTCAACGCTGCAGTATCTTTTGTTTCCTTTTTTGCCACTGATTCGGAAGTGTTCTTAACCAAATTCCAGTCAATGAAACCACGCATCTACGTCTTATACGAAGAAATGGAGAAATTGCTCTGGAGCACGATGTCAAAATTTGTAAAGACAAGACATCTAACATCTCAAAAGGAAGATGGTTCTACGAAACAAACACCTGCAATCGAGTTATTGGAACTTGATGTCTTCAACAAGAAGAAGACCAAACCGCTTAAGATGGTTGATATTGGCAGTAAAGCGAAGAGTTTGTTCCTGCCATCGCCGTTGGAGTTGACTGAAAAAGAAAAAGTGTTCCGGAAAGATTGCTTAAAGTGTATGCGGTTGACAGCTGAAGATCTTCAAAAGAAATTGCCATTTAACTCCTTCCTTCTTAACTGTACTTACATCAATTTACAGAAAAAAAATGACAAGGGTGCCCTAGAGGTCATGACCAGCATTGTTAAAGATCTAACGAAAGCCCTGTCAGAAATGCTTGTAAATGTTTTCGCGAAGAAAAGCTTACCTGAAGAAGTCTGTGATGCGTTTAGATCTGAGTGGAGACTTTACCAAACCGAAGAAATCAAAGAAGAGCAATGTTGTTGTACTACCACAACCATTTCAGGGCGAAAGCAGACTTCTTACTGGAAAAGTGCATTTTTGGTTGCAGGGCTAGAAAACATCACACCTGAGGATGACGAACTTAAATTTGACATCGAAAAAGCTGTGCGTCATCTTGGAGGACTTAGAGACTCCAGCGGTACTGTTAAATTCTCTGTCCTTACTGCTGTAATGAAATGCATTTTGTCAATGTCGCACGGAAATAGTGCTCCAGAAAGTGGATTTTCCATAAATAAGCACATACTGGATATCCATGGACATTCCTTAAAAGAGGACACTATTGAGGCAATAAGGGTTGTGAAAGATGCTATCTTGCAGTATCCTTCTCTTCTTGACATCCCCATCACAAAGGAAATGATCAAGAATGTCAGAGCATCAAGACAACGATACCAAGCTGATTTAGAAGAAAAGCGCCAGCTTTTAGCAAAAGAAGCAGAAAAAAAGAGAGAAGAAGAAAAGAAGAAAAAGGATCAAGAAAAAGAGCTGGAAACGAAGCGAAAGGATGCCAAGGAAGTGGAAACCATAAAAACTGCTCTATCACAAATTGAAAACGGAATAACAATTGCTGACGAAAGCGTTGACGAGGGTAACAGAGACTTCAAAGAACTTCTGTCCAAAAAGCAAAACACAAGAAAGGACCTGCAAAGAGCACAAAGCAAAATCGAAATGGGAATTAAGCGTCGCACTGAACTCTTATCTGAAGAAGCCGTTCTGAAGAAGAGGTTGAAGGAATTACAAAATGATGGCAATCGATGAGTTACTTTCTTACTAATTTTTATAATATAAAGGGTGTCTGCAAAAAGATCTTTTATTATTTAAACATTTTCATAGAAAAGTATAAAAGCCTTACACAGTGTAAGTTGGTATGTTTACTCGAATCTTTTTTCGCTGATCGGAATTCTTTTAAAGTTGTTAGCAGTTTGGTAAGAAGACACTTTATACACAGGCTTTGTATGCTTAGGCCAGTTGACATTATGTTTATTTTAATATTATGTTTTATTTTTAACATCAACATTTGGTTTGGTTTTTATACTTTATCAGAGTAACAGTTATTTATACTATATAGTCTATAAAGACATACTATTGAATTTCGAAGGGATACAAACGTCATGAATGATTTTGGAATCTATTATGTCCTAAAATGCCCTAATTTTTAGGCAAAAATCCTAATTTGTCCTAAAAATGACATTAAAATTTGTCCTAAATGTCCCAAATTTTCAGTGTATTTTGTCCTAAAGTCCTAAATAAATTTACATACAAGAGGCGTGGGAGGCCTGTACTCTTCATGGAAATCAGATGCTCCTCAAAAAAATGAGGGAAAATCAGAGAAACTGACAAGCTCGTGACATTTAGCTTCTTTTATGAGACCCATCGTGGAAACATCTTTGAAAACATTGAAGAAATTATCAGTCAGCACATAAGTAACCCTGACTACCTCCAGGTGAAGAATAAACGCCCTAATACAATGACGTTCTAAGAATGAAGACCTTCCCGAAAAGAAATCAGGGAAAAAGGGTCGAAAACTAGGAAAATCCGCCCTAAAATCAGACCCTAAAAATTGTGTCCCAGCACTGGATTTTAATATTTACCCTATCAAGAGTTATTCTATAAATCAACACTTTGAAGATTACGTCAAGATCTCTGTTCGGTAAATCAACACTTCGAAGATTACGCCAAGATCTCTGTTCGGTAAATCAACACTTCGAAGATCACGCCAAGATCTCTGTTCGGTAAATTCTAAACAAAAATAACGTATCTTTTTTCCCGGCGGGAAAAAACAAAAAAACACTGCGACGAAGTGCATTTTCATTGAAATTATTACGGTAGCAGCGAAAGCGAATACCGTATTAAAACACCCGTGGACTACTACTACTACTACTACTACTACTACTACTACTACTCCTCCGGCCGAAATGGCAATTAGTCTGCGATTTAGAGTCTGCGGGACTCTATCAAAAACGCAATGTAAATTCTAATGAAGGAACGCAGCCTTCGTAATTTGGAAGCTTTTTCATATCGAACATTTAAAAGTAGATTACCTTTTATTTTAAAAGTACATAACCTGATATTTTATAACTTAATCCACGAAATTAGAATTCATTCGAATTCTAATCAAATAGGCGTACATAAAAATGGGACTTTTAGTTCATTACGCTAACTGAAAATATATACTTGATATGCTGCTTTTCTTGTTAGTAAAGCTTATTAGTTCAAAATTTCTTATTACCTCGTTTGGTTTGTTAGCTATTACACTATGTTTGTTTATTAAAGTTTTCAAAGATCTAGTTCAAAAAGGCAGTTTATTTGTTGGAATTCAATTTTGGTTTCGTCAGAAATTATTATTATTATAAACAAACTTTTTTTTTTCTACATAAGCTCTTACGAAAAAATTTCTTATAAAAAAACACACAGCTCACACATGTATAATTCTTTTGTCTTTAAATAAATTGTTGCTGGTGTTTTTGGTTAGACCCTATTTACACTAATTAATCATTTTCATCGAATTTATCGTTAATGCCTGTTTTCCACCAGTGAGATATCTTAGAAAACATCCAGTAAAGAAGTTTTTAGTACTTAAAGTAAAATTTCGAAAGCATTTGCGTGAAAAGTAAACTTGCTGCTACCGTTTTGCGCCATCTGGCTCTTGTTTTCATCATAATAATACTCAAAGCTGGAACGCACGAAATTGCTCCTGGCGAATTTGATTTCGGAGGAAGTTCATCTTTTCGCGTAAACACGTGATTCGGTGATGAAGCAACCGCTTGCAAAAAACACACAAAGCAAAGCAATGCACAAACGAGACAAATGACCAAAAATTAGAGACACTTGCGTACTCAAGCGTGAAATGGAAACCCAAACTTTCCCTAATTAAAATTATCCAGATTACTTTTGAATTTTAACATTTTAACTTTGGTTCAAGTGTCGTGCCAAATAATGCTGGTATAAATAAGTTATCAATGACTGTATCTAAAGGCTGTAAATATTCGTTCATACCAGGAATTGTGCGTAAGAAATAAGTAAATCTATGTATTTCACCATGTGTGAAGGCTGCAAAAGCTGATTGTGGATCCGACAAAGCAATCTCAGCAAGTTTTTTCACCTCGCTACACCATTGTTGAAGTTTTTCAGTTGCGTAATCTCGTTTGTACTTCGCTACTTCCGATAGTTTCTCCGAGATGTCGTTTACCAGATGTCGTGAATTCAATTTTTGATCCTTTGAAGATTTTTTTCGCTTCACTTTCAAGTAATGCATTTTTCAAAATAATTACCGATTTAGTTTCATTCACGTAATACCCGTATTTTTGGCCTTCGGAAATGACGGTATCAAACCATTGTTTTAAAGCAACAATCTTTCCCGCTCCAGTCGCGTCATCAGCTAACCAGACTTGTTTTACGGAGGATATCTTTCTCAATTGATCTTGCAAAAGAACAGTGCTTAAAGCATAAAAAGACATTGCTAAATTGTCTCCTTGTGTTGTTCCTTCTTGAGAACGTAATTCTTTGCCTTGGTTTATGATGAGTCTAGCTGGATGTCGGTACGTATTAATGAGTACGCTAGCAAAATGAGGACATAAATATCGAATGTTATGAAGAGCGACTTGACGATTAAGAGCATTGAAAGCATTGCTCGCATCAACAAGTATAACTGCTTCACAATCTTCATTTTCATAGATTTGTCTCACCGCATCGCAGGGTCCCAGGGTCTCTTGCCTTTTCCGCTATCGAAAAGGCAAGAGACCCTGGATACGAGGTTGGCTTTCATCATTCCTCTTGTTTATTCAAACAAAAACATGAGGCTCGGACGAAATTTGTTAGATAGAAAGTCTCATGCAATGTAGCACTTCAACTCTAGTTGGAAAAAAATACAGCAAGAAAGATATTGTTACAAATGTGATACGCTGAACACAACTTATCTGCCATCTTTGAAAATGCTTTATTGACGTAAATAAAATTTGACGTCAAATTGGCGATAAATTGGAAAATTCCAGTTTTCTTTCAGCAGAACTTCGATTAGCAGCGTATTTTTAAGTTGAAGATATCACTGATAACAATCATACTGTCAGGTGGGTGAATGATGAGGACCGCCTTTATAACATTCTAATGTTATAGCAATCTCACTTACGCATTATTTCCCCCTTTTATACCCCAAGAATTTCATCCACACCGTGATGACTTTCATTACTTTTAGAAAATGAAGTTTTTGGAGTACGAGTTAAAAAAGGAAGAAGAGGAAATGATGATGTACGCTTTAGAAAAGCGAGGTGAGCAACATCAATTAGCTAAAGTCATAGGAAAACTGATCCACAAATTGATAAAATAATCTCCAGTTTATCCCTTTTTACTACGTGAATGCTTTTAATATTTCCTGTATGTTTACAACAGTCTCAAAATAACTTTCTGTTATTCCATAGATGTGATGCCTCATTGTCTACAAGCTAAAAAGCAAGCATACACCTTCAAACAATACGATACTTACTTAAGAAGGGTTAATTTCCTGATGATCGAAAGTTGTTCGTGTATTGATTTCCGTGAACTTATTACAATGAAACCCAAAGTCAAACCATCCATTCAGGAGGAACTTGGACGAAAACCTTTGAGAAAATCGATATCCACTTTTTCATGTCAACAAAATGAAACAAATTCAAATGTACAGGTTGAATCCCATATAGTTTTACATCCAACTCGAGCCAAATCAGAAAACGACACCGTAACTACAGCCAAAGAACAGCAATCTAACTACACTGCATCTCTACCCTCAGTATTCACTGCAAAACAATGTGAAACCTTTACTACTGAATCATACGGTTCTGATCATCAAGGTGATGGCGGTCTTTTTTCTGCATACCAGTGGATGAGCAAGAAGAGTGCATCAGACAGCGTTCTTTGCCGAAACATCAACAGCAAGAAAAAACATAGGTCTTCAGTTTCAGCGAATTTGAACTTCGTTGAACTCCAGTATCAACACATGGAACATTCGTCCATTCATTTCTCCAAATCAATTCCGGAAAATGGACAAACTCGATGCTCTGTTACCAAGGGCAATGGAAAAGGATTATTTAAGAGAGCATGCAAAGCCTTTCGGGTATTTTTATGCTGGAAGAAAAAATAACTTCGCGCCGTTTTCATTTCGTCTCATTTTATAGGCCCTAACAATCCTTAAAGCTTGGAATACATCAGTTTAAATTGTTTTAAATAAAAAAAGAATGAATAGATGATACATGGCGAATTAAATAGAAATATAGTCCCCGTGGGCAACATTGTCATAAAAAAATTTAAACTGATCCATTTAAATAATAATGTATTCCAAGCTTAAGCCTCTACCTGGAGATTAAGAACATGCCCTTCAAATTACCTTACGACTAATTCTTCTGACTACTGGTTTAAAACTTTGTAGCTAACTTATAAGCACAGATGCGTTAGCATCGTCATAAGATATGGTTCGTGTGTCAAATTGAAACCATTAGACTTTACGGTGTAAACCTTGTGAAATGTGTCTGGGTTAGTGAGGGCAAGGGTCGGGCTTAGCCTCATTTGTTCAAACATATTTGTAAGTGTTTTCACCGTTTAAATGCTATGGTTGCAATTTGACAACATGAACATACTCTAAGTTTAAATTGACAAAATGAAATTATTGCTAGTTTGTGGACTAAGTCTTTTTATTTTCTGTCTACGTTAAACAAACAACATAGGTTACATGTAGGTTAATATGTCCTGGATTCTTTTACGGAAACCGATGGGGAGTTTGTGATGAGCAATTCCCTCGATCCCTTTCAACTGTTTCACTCAAAGCATTTTTTCGTTTAACTGTTCCTATGTGATTCTTCTGAAACAGTTCTTGAAGTATGGAAGCCCAAAACAGATGACTTTTAAAATTAAACTGACTTTTCCTTCAAGATGGACGTCCAATTCCTTAAAAAAAGTTTTCTTAATATTTCCACCGCTTAAGTTCATTCCAATAGAACGACGGACTACAAGATACAAGTTCCAAATGTTTTGTAGGCAGAGATGCCAATCAGTCATCAGGGACCGCGGAGCAGGGTGGCTATAGGGTGGCTTATTTGCTCGATAATTGCTGTATGCTCCAATATAAATTTCATCAATATCTATTTCCTGTGAACCATGTGCAAGTATTTTCGCAGGTAATTAGATGCTCTTTACACTTGAAGATTTCGTCTGTTCAGTAACAAAAGAAGTTCTTGCTATTATTTTGCAGGTTGACCTATGCGCAAACTTGAACCCAGGGTCTCTCGCCTTTTCGATTATCGAAAAGACAATAGACCTTGCATACTCCCTTGTTTTTTCAAACGAAAATAACAGTCTTTCAACCATGAACAATGTTTGCATCTTGTTTACACATTCAATTTTGTATGGGTCTCGAAACCCAGTCAAACTACAACACATAAACAAACACGATTGGTATAGCTTTGTTTACAAAGAAAAACTTTTACGTCCTGATCAATGGAATGAAATACCCACGAAAAACAAGAAAAATTCAAAAATGGGAAAAAATAAAAAGCATATCAAATACATTAACATACTATGAATAAATTGAAAAGTAAGATCATCAGGAAAGACGAAAAGCGTAAAGGCTGTTTTATAAAATTGCAAAACATTCTAGTGGGCAAATTAGTTGGAACTACTGCGAAAGAGTGCATTTCTATAGAATTATAGACACAGTTTCAATAAAAATGCACTTCATCGCATTGACTTTTGACGAATTTGCCTACTGGGTTAATAAACATATTTATTCCGACTAGGTTTAAATGCGGATATTAAGTCAAACTATCCAGCTCCACCTGGCTTTGATGTGTCGTATTGTTACACGGTAACTACTCAATTGCAAGTTGTCGTAAACCTATCCAGCAAAACTTTGTCAAAATATCGACGTTCGGGCAACGTCTATTTCTGGAAAGACAGCCTTGATAAAAGAACTCGTCACATAAATAAATCCCCAGTAAACGACGTCATCCACTGAAACGGAAGAAACTATCATCAGTGAGAACAGACCTTTGCGGAATGTACATCACAGCAGCCATCGCCTCGTTTCTATATTTTCTGAAATTACGTAATTAAGAAAAAATAAAAGAACTTCGTGAGAGATTTTCTTCGGAGGCACAGTTTCTTTTCATGACGTAAATGTCATTATTGCACAGCTTGAATACGAGACCATGGCTGTTGTGACGTATATCTGAAAAGGTCTATTGGCCGTTCCGTCATGCAATTATCTCCCGAATACATACTACAACAACACAATCCTGTAATTACTTTTGCTTTGAGATTATTTTAAGCACTGCCCTTATGAGAATTATTTGTTTTGTTATCAAACTCCTATTATTCCATTGAGGGATTTTTAATGATTTTTTCGCATTGAATTCGGTAGATGCAGTCGGTAGATGTAGTGTGTTCCGGAGATAACTAAATTATGGGAACGGCCAACTTATGTCAACAAAATGCTTTGGAAATTTAAGAAAAAGTAAGTTCCAAAAATATACAAATAAACAATCCATGGAATTTCTTGTTCCAGCTAAACCGAGAGAACTTCCAATAAAGTTCTAATGCTGTCAGCTTCTGTTACATTGGGTCTTCATACGAGTGTGTGTTCATCTAACAATTTGAAAGCAGCAAACTTCTCGGTCAAAGCTTCTTAAAATAGTCTGATGGAACAAGGCATGAACCTAATCCTCACCTAACCCAAACGAATTTTACAAGATATACACCATGAAGTTTTGGTGCTTTCAACTTGTTAGATGAACTGTAAGAGATGTAAGTCATGTACGTCTAAAAATAATATAAATATGCTAGCTATATAGATTTCATATAAAAAAAGGCCGTTATTATACTTTAAGGGCAGAAAGTTTCGCGTGTGAAAGAAAACCCGCATAATTTATGGAATAAACTTTCGCGTTTCGCAGATTTTGGAACAAATTTCGCGTGAAAAAACTTTCGCGTTTTACCGTTTTGAAATTTCCAAAGGCATAAACTTTCGCCAAAAACGCGAAAGTTTCTGCCCTTAAAGTAATAGATATATGTACAATATCGTAACTAAAACTTTTATGATACATTTTGAAATCCCCGCCACTAAGTTATCCTTTCTTGGGCGTCTCTTACTTTTATTTACTTTAGAAATATAAGCCAATCAAAAATCAAGAAATAACTAATTAAACGTTTCAAGCACCAATCACAGAGTTGCATTTACTACCGTATTTATTCGATTTAGCACCCAACTTCCATGCAATCAGTTGATAAGGACACGCTAATTCCGCGTTAGTTCATGCACTTAAAGGACGAAAAACATAAAACATGCATAACTATACAAACATTTGGCTGATCACAACGTTGATGGCATTTACATTCAGCTAAATCGCAATTGTCTTTCGTTCGTCATTATATGCCAGTGAAAGTTCTATTTTAGTAACTTCCATTTTGTGTTTATTGTCTGTTATTTTCGGATAGCTTTAGATATTAAGAGCACTCTTTTGAATTAGCATACGCCTTATAAAAACATATTTTAATTAAGCGCACACTGGTCTAGATCGAATAAGTACGGTAGATTTATCTTGCCAGAAATAAACAAACAAAGCCTTATTATGATATGAGACATTGAAACGATATTGATCAAATCATGATACATAATATATACTACTTATTAATGGTTACACTCTGTCACGACCTGTCAGTTCCAACGAGAAAAACATCTACAATTTAATACCCATCTCCTTGCACATAGAGATGATATTTTTTTTTACTCGTAACGAAGTCAGTCTAGCGGAACTATTACGGTACCAGCACTCTTTCATGACCTTTATAAACCATGCCATTGTCTAAAGGTATTACCCAGACATACTTAATGGACATATTACATATACGGATAATAAACGGTTTATTTACAAGCAACCAAGGTCAGACGTTAGCAAGGACTACTTTCAAAGCATTATTTAAGAAATTTATAAATATGCTTATGTACGTTTTAGTTGTTTATACGTCTATGACATTAGTTATTATGTTAGTGCTGCATCACTTCAAAATTTCATGTTGATAATTTATCTAAGATTGCAACAGTACTGTTGCTTAATTTTTTTGAGAAAATTTACTAGTAAGACGTGTTGCTTATAAAAAAAACGTGTGACAAGAAAAGAAAGGAAAGCATATTAACCTCGTCTTCGTGCCAGTAGTTGGGAAAGGCCGGTCTTTTATTCTCGTCGCAAACTACTTGTTTCATTTCTTCGTGCGATGGGTCAGGATTGACGCAATCAAAATATGGTAATTGATACTCTTTCACTTGATCTAAAGAAATTCATATTCAAAACATGCGAAAAATAAGTCAAAATTATCAATAGTCCTCAATAGTTTTGTCTAAGTCTTGAATATATACTTTCCCAGTCGGCAAAATGGCCAAAAAGTCACTGTGACGGAGAGAATTTTTATTGAAATTGTGTGCATGTTTATATAGAAATGCACTCCTTCGCAGATATTTTTTAACAAATGTGCCGGCTGGGTTGTTCATCCATGCATAGACTGAACATGTTGATCTGTAATCATCATTCAAATTCAACCAATTAAATCAATCTCAAGAAATCCTGTGTCACTAATCGGAGAATCTTAGCTTTACCAAATAGCTACTCTTCAAATTTAAGGTCCCAAATAAAAACTGTAACATTTCAATGGAATGACTCGAAATTGTCAGGTCCTCTGCAACATTGAAATAATATATCCTTTGAAAACACTTTGTTTGCAATGTGGCACTCTCTTGATGCACATAATGTAACTTATATACTTTTTTCGTTCAGTCTCAACTGATGGGTGGCCATCTGCTCTGTTACGATGAGTATTACGATGATAATTTCAGTTGGAGCAATTAGTTGTAACGTAAAAAAACTTATTGTGTAAACAGCAAAGAAGACATACGTTTTTTTTTTATAGTTTTTTAAAAAGTTGGACATTTTCAAGTAGTTGTTTGTTTATTCTATGCATTATGTTAATAAAAGCTCGTTTGTAATGTTGTTTACAGATTTCATTATTTTGAAGAAATTTGTGCAGAGGGACTTAAGCGTAATGGTGAAATTATGTTTTTTGGCCGCTATGGCTGGTAACGCAGAAAAAGAAGAAAATCAGAAAAATCTATTGAGGAATGGAGAGAGCTCCGATATGTCATTAGTGGAGTATTGGGACAGGAAACAGGAGAGAAGAAAAGCATCATATTTTTTCATTTTAAAAAACTTCACCAAAGCGACTTACTATATTAAGATGGCCTCTTTCTAATTTCCCTTTTTCAATGCACTCGTCTTCTAATGTATTTTTTTCATTTCTGAAGAATAATTCTAGTTCTAAGTTTCATAATAAAATAAATTGATATCCATTACCAAAAGAGAAAGTTTTTCTTTCATCAAATAAGTTTAAACTGATGGTATATCCAGGTGGCAATCACCATTAACTCTCTTTATATCCAATTAATTGGTCCAATTAAAGCTATCCTGTATTTTAGCTTGAATGACTATTAAGATGGCCTCTTTCCACTTTCCATTTTTCAATGTACTCAATTTCTAAAGTATCATTTTTTTTATTTCTGAAGAATAATTCTAGTTTTAAGTTATATAATGATATACAAATTTTAGGTTATATTTCTCACCTTGTACTTTTGTTCGCCGGCAAATCTCCCATATACAGAGGCTAAGGGCGTAGACATCTGCTCTTCTATACGCATCGAAATGACGAAGATTAATTATATCATCAAGTATCTCTGGCGCTTGATATCTTCTGGTACCTGGTCTTGAGCTATTTGGCATATCAACTTTATCATTCATGGATGTGTGTAAAACAGTCAGGCCAAGATCAGCAATCGAGCATGTTTCTTCAAAAAAAGTAAAATTATTCAGTCTACCGCCTTAAGATTTTCCATGCTTTGATACCTGGGAAAACTATTCATAGTTGAAAAAAACCTTCTTGAAAAAAAGGTTATATACTTACTATTGTTTTTTACTAAAATATTTTTGGTTTTTATGTCTCGATGTGCCATGGCTGGCTTTCCCTGTGTGCCAATAACTTCCATATGTAAGTGAGCTAAGCCATTGACAATACTGAATACCATTTTCACCATTTCTTGAATTGTTATAGTGTTTTCCTGAAGAAAGTCGTAGACTGACCCCAACGGGTGATACTCTGTCACTAACCAAAGTTGTGTACAAGAACCAGTGTCTTTATTGTCTGCAGCGATGAATCCTTGAAGTAAAAAAGCTCTTAGTATCAAAGGAACAAATGAAAGGATTGTAATAGCATGTTAACCAGTGGGTAAAGTTGTTGAAAATCACTGCTGAGGAGTGCATTTCTATAGAAATATACACACTATTTCAATGAAATAGGTCTTCATTACAGTGCTTTTTTGAAGAATTTGCCCACGGGGTATTTATCTAAATTATATATACCCAAAACATTTTCATGTCTCAGCATTGTTGTTTGATAAATCTGGGCTTCTCGGAACCAGGATGCTTCTTCATTGGTTGAAAATATCTTAACAGCAACATCTTGACCACGCCATGTACCCCGATGGACAGCACCAAACCTGCCTGCACCAATACATTCATGAAGTAATATTTGTCGAGCTATTGTTCTCTGAATAAGCAATGGTAAACCTGCACCACTTCCTAGAACAAACCATAAAATGCATTTTTATTGTTTGACTTGATTCTGTACATTGAACAAAATACATGAAAATGGTTCAATTTACAGAGAATCCCAACAAGTTTCACTTTTACAAATCAATAACATAAGGAATTCTTAAAAAGTGCCATTTATAAAATGCTGAAGCTATTCACTACATCTATTTTTGTCTATTTCAAAAGGTCAGAAATAGAATACACTAACCGGATGTAGTAATTTCGGAAATATTTATATCTCCAATAGAGTTGCCACGGTCAGCTAGCATTAGATTGTGTGATTCGTCATTTTTCTTCATCAAATCCTTCCGTCGTCTACTTTGATAGAGGGCGTATAAGGTACCACAAATGAAAATAATCGATAAAGGCACAGCAATGCCTGTTGCTATTTTTACTGGTATTTTGGTTTCACTTTTTGGTCTGATTTCATTTTTAACATCGTTTTTCGTATCATTCAAATACTCATCTAGAAGTAAGTCACACAATGTTTATGTTTTTCCTGATGTATGACAAAACATCTTGCAGTATACCATTCATGGAATTTTTTTACAGTAACAAAAGTTATTCAACTACCAGTTACTAAAAACAAAACAAAAGAAACTACCGATAAATACAGCATAAAACAAAGGAATTATACTTACCAGGCCGAAGTACGAATACTCGCAAATCTTGCCGTGTCTTATTCCTATTACACATGTTGCTGTCACAGCAATCAATATACTTGCCATTTACTGGTGGTTTATTTAGATCAAAACATTTTGTTAGTAATATACACCCTTTAATAAGTGTTCCATTTGGTTTGGCATAACTGTAACATTGATCAGTTTTGTCTCTGGTCTCGCATGTGTTTTGTTCTAAGCAATTCCCAACTATTCCAGGAATCTGTTCTTTGTGATCATTACAGTAACATGATATACCAACTACGGTAGTCGCTATAATAGAAGATGTATAAAAGTTAAATAGCACATATAATTCAGTAATGCATATATGCTAAAGAAACATAGATTTGCATATACACACTGTAATTAATGTTGTCGTACAATACAGATGCTGACAGAAGTAAAACATAGACAAGCAAATACTTAAAATCAATCTGTCAAATATCTTTTTTCAACAATATATCCTAGAAGTTTTTGTTAACCTGATTATGTCAGATATGCTATGTTATATAACATTACATTGCCACAAATGTATTTACACTAGTATGGTTACCTTTGTAATAAGAAAACTGAGGAAAATTGTTTATTAGGGATTGAAGTTATTGAAATTATTGCACATTTATTCCAAATGCCAATAATAAACCAAGATTGTGATCATAAAAAATATCATAGTATCCATCAAAGTCACAACATAAACTTTATATATAGCGGATATTTCCATTTTAGTTTGATTTGGCAATGCAAGATTATCAATTTGCAAAACAATTAGAATTATATGTTTGAAGTTTAGAAAGATTGACAGTATATACTTATCGTTAAAGGCTTGTTTTCTCACAATTCTTTATTTTTGTGTTAAACACATGAAGTAGAAACTAAATAATGAATATATAAATTTAGAAAAAATTTTGGTTTCGAAGAAATTGAAGAAATTTTGTAATGAAAAGCCGAAATGTTTCTCTGCTGTAATTATGTCTTTTAATTCAGTATACATGCCTTAATTCGTAGAAAATGGCATATGCATATACTCTTCGAAATGCATATACTCTTCAGTGTGGGCAGGAAAGCTCACATTGCATTGCTCCCTATACATATCTGAATTGTGAAGACGCATAAAACACACAAAATAAGATTTAGTTTCCTTCTTGCCTTGCTTTTGTTTTTCAAACATTTCATGCCTCAAGGCTCGACTCATGATAAGCATACTAAATCGAGAGCCGGTTATATCCAGTCCTAAAGTGCCCCCGGTTTTAAACACTGAAATATTGGCGTGCTAATAGTAATATAATATGACAAAAATACAGAAGAGAGAGCAGGCCAGGGAGAGGGAACATCAATCCTAAACAAAAGAATATGATTTGCTAAATATGTTTGCAAACATGGTTAAGAACAGTTACAATCAGAATAAATGACAGCCACAACGGATAAGGGTGAAACAACTTAATTTACCTTGTTCAAAAAGTGTCACGATGAATATCATCAGCATAACAAACATTTTCGCATTGTCAATTTTTCTCCATCTTTTTTTTGGCAGAAAATCAACAGCGAACTGTTTTCCGTTTGTCGGTCACGTACACTTCGTTTACCGCCCTTTTCTACATATAGACGGCGGCGGTGTCAACATGTGATCAATGGTGGATTCCTCTCTCCAGTTGTTGTTAGAAGGTTTTTGATACGAACCGAACACCATGAAGGATTGTCCTGTTACTAAGTGTTTGATGGCGCTATCCCCCCCCCCCCCCCCCCCCCCCATGTATCTGCCATATCTTTTTACTAGTTGGCTCTTCATCACGGAGATAAAAAATAACCCTAAAAATAACCCTCAGTGCAAAGACCATTAAACATTTGTATGGACTTTTAAGCTAAGTGTCCACTTATAAGCGGCAGAATTAATTCCTCTAAATAGGCGAAACGCAAATTTTTCTGTCGCCAAAAAAAAATTTCGCAAACACCTGTTGTAGTGTGTCCAATACTTAAATGGACTTTTTTTGAAACCGAAATGTTATGTGCTCTTGCTCCTCAACCTCGAACCCAGGCTCTCTTGCCTTTTCGATCTCCGTATATCGAAAAGGCAAGAGACATCATAGTCATAGTTTGTTCGGTATTCCTTTGAAGTTTGAAATTTTGGCGAAGAACTTACTTTTTTGATTGAAAACATTTTCAACTGATTTCGCAAAAAAATGGGCGACTTTTTTTGGAGAGAATAACAGGTGTTTACTTTCGCAAATGTGTCTAGACACATGACTTAAATGTATATCAGTATAAAGCATTTTCCAATGGTATAGTATGAAATAAACTTCCATTCTAAAGTAAATCTATGGAGTAAAGTGAATCTTTTGTTTGTCTCACGTCGTCGTCCACGTTGCCATTATAGTTCCGTAAGGTCCCTGTTCAATCTTGTGTATCAAAGCCAAATCAAAGATGTGGAAAGGATATATGATGAAAGCATTGCGAGTTGGATACAGTGTGTTTCAAAACTTTGGGGTCAAGTATTTTCATCGCATTTTTATAAATTTTATGTCGATGGAATTCTTATTTTTTGGTCTTTCTCGTGATGTAATTTTGTAGGAAATGGAAAAGTAGAAGAAGAGAAAATCGAAAAATAAGTTTGCTCCCTGCAAGGCCGAAGCCACTATTAGGCAGAGAGCTACAAGAAGAGAAAAGGAACAAGAGTTATAAACACAGATGAGAAAGATGAGAAAAGGAAGAAGAGTTATAAAGACAGAGCAAGGTGGCGGTTTTTTTTTTTTTTTTTTTTTTTTTTTTTTGAATTTATTTTAACGAGGCCGGGGGGAACTGGCAGTGTTATTCACTGATGTGGGCCTCCACCAGGAATGTATACCTCAGATTTTAAGGCAGAGAACTTGCACATACTAGACTGATAGGTGATTGTGGTTTTTTTTTTATTTATGTTATTTGAGGCACTTGTTCATTACATCACATCATGCACATATATATCTCATTATAGCTTTCGTTGCATATGTTACTTTTTCATATCACATTAGCATTCTACAGTGCCAGAATTTGAACCACTACCAACTGTCACCCTTGCATTACAAGTCAACCGTCTTACCAAGTGAGCTATACACCCTTGGATTTAAAAGATTATAGATCATACTCAGCAGGAAAACAACTATGAGGGGGAGAACTGCAAAAACTAGTTGAATAAAATTTCTTATGGCATGTTGGGACCTGAAAAGTCAAAGGATGAGAATTCGAAGAGAGACGAGTGTTCCGAGAGAAAGTCTTAGAAGAAGGGGTCAGTTGATGCAAGTCATCCGAACAATACCCATGAAAGTATTTATAGAAAAGAGACAGGGAAGCAGCGTTTCTCCGATGTGAGAGTGGATGAAGATTAGCACAAAGATCAAGGCCAACTAACTGAGTTAACTAAGCGCTTCTCTGATGATGACTGGAACTTCAACACGGTTCACAGCAGCCGAATAAGAATGTAAGGACAGGGACAATAAAAAAACTGGTAACGAGAGTGTAAAAAACATTTCCATGTGAGGAAAAACAATAACAACATTGACATATAATTATAGTATTCTTGTTCCAGTATTTTTTCCAGTGTAAAACGAGTATAATCATTTCGTGATCTTGTATCAAATACTATACGTACAGTGTTTTACATTAGAAAAAAAAACCTCTTATTTTGATAACGATATAAGATGAAGAACAGCACATTGTTGAGTGGAGTGATGACGTCATCATGTTTAGAAACAGAATACTTTCCTCAAACCTAAAAAAAACAAGAGAGAAAATTTATTTATTTATCTATTTAAACAGAGATATTATGAGTATGCTCATCTGAAAAATCATTGCCCCTACAGTAATGAAGTATTTGAATAAATAAGCCTAATCCCCATTAACCCAAACACATTTCGCAAAGTTTACGCTATAAAAGTCTGACGAGATCGAGATCGAATTGTCATTCGAATTTGTCAATTGTTCTCTTGATGTCCCCGGACTTACTTTCTAAAGACACTTTTCCTGATGATGCCGGGTCAAGTTCTTTGAATATACTGGTGCTCTCGTCCGCACTTAACTTCTCTCGGAGCATGTTATTTATGACGTGTTTCAAATCGTCCAACTCGATGAAACCTAATAAGAAAAGACATTGAAAAAAAGAAGCAAGTAACCAGCCAACTCGTGGCAAAGTTGTTTTTTCAAATACCTTGTGATATTTACAAATACAACGTTAAGTTGTTAGGGTTCACCTGACGATTTACTGTCGAGACATTTGAATGCATCTTTTAATTCGTCTGGTTCATCAAGTCCGAGAAAACCAGCCATCATAGTTAGAAACTCGTCAAAATCGATTTCACCAGATCCTGGTAAGAAAGATATATTCAGATATTTAAACAGAATATTTTTCTTTTCGATTCCTATAACGTTATTTTAAGTACTTAAAACACGACGACGTTTCCTATTTGTGACGAAAGGAAAATATATTTTACCGTCGGCGTCAACTTCTTTTATCATCGCGTCCAACTCTGCATCTGACGTCTCCTGTCCAAGATTTTTCATGACGGTTTTCAATTTCGTATTGCTGATGTTGCCGTCACCGTCAGCAAACATGTCGAATGCTTGTCGGAACTCTGCAAAAACAACAAAATTTTAATAATAGAGGTGTAATGGTCCCAACTACATCTTCACAATCGCTTTATCGTAACAACGGTTTTATATAGAGGGTTTTTTTTATCGTAACAACGGTTTTATATGGAGGGTTTTTTTTATCGTAACAACGGTTTTATATGGAGGGTTTTTTTTATCGTAACAACGGTTTTATATGAAGGGTTTTTTATAACAAAGGTAGTTGTTTGTTTTTCATTGCACTTTTAATTTGATATGGAGACCATGACTACACGAATTCTTTGCTGGTAAATAGACTTTCACATAAAACATATTACAAACATTACCATTCCTTTGATCTTGTGTTAATTTATCAGCCTGAAAAAGAAATTACAAATTACTCAAACTTTCCTTGTAATTTTTTTAACAAAATAAACATTCATGTTTTCAACAATAATTCTAAAAGCGTTATAAATAATTTGAAACACAAAAGAAACGAACACTTACCATATTTCTATCGAACAAGAACTCGATGGTTCACGAGAGGAATTTCTTGAAAACACGGACAGCTCTACTAAAGTTTGGAGAATATTTTTCGAAGAGAATCATATAATCTCTTACTTTATCAGTATAATGTACTCGAATTTTTGAAAAACAACAATAGATTTTATAATATTTTCAACGGTTTAGCTTTACACATCAACGCTAAAGAGTTTATAAGTTCGTTATAGTTGAGTGACTTTGGTTTTCTTCGACATAACTTTATTTTTTCGACGACTTTCTTATGAAACGTGTTTTAGAACACTGGTTTCGTCAATATTCATATGAAATGTAAAATGAGTGTGACGGTGTTATCGAACTGCATGTAAATGGACGGTCAATAAAGCTAGCTGCATTCTCGACCAACATATTGGCGCAGAATGCTATGCCACTTTTTTTCGAACGATAAAAAGTCGATAATTCAGTGTTAAAAGCTCGCGAAATCAAAACCAACATGTTGGTGCCTCTCAAAATCTGAGCCAACATGAAACATTCTCAAAAATTTTTAGCATATTTTTTTAGTCTTCCCCAACATGTTGGCGCCTATCGCAAACAAGACCAACATATTGTTCAACATGCTTGCCAACATGTTGGTCCAGAACGCAAATTTTCTGCTATAACTAAAGTCTGTTCATAAATTATATGCACTGATTTCAGCTTTTATATAAAAACCAGGCTCAAGGGAATTTATGTAATTTGCTAAATCTGGTTTCCACATGGTAACTGAAATTAGTGCACATATTTTTTGAACAGACTTTATAACAAATTTCACACTTGCTATGTTACTAGCATCACAAAAGCAATCAATATTCAAGGATTATAAAGAAAAAATGGAAAAAGAAGGAAATAATCTGCAACAAAACAGTTGTGATATATGAATATTTTAGTGCAATATGATTTACATTCAAAAATAAGTATTCCTAAATAACATTGATACAATATCAGAAGTCAAGGCACACACTTTTTAAAAGAAGGAAAAATTCTTAATGAAATTTATGCTGAACTTCGTAATTCCTGATGACGTCAGATATCAAAACTTAGCGAACGCAAATTTCAAACTGAAAAATAGGAACACCCCTGGTATTAAGAAGAATTTTTGATGAGGCATAAATATGGCATCAGTCTGAGCAATATTCTGCAATAACATTTTGACAATACATATAAAAAAAGGTGTGTATAACATCGGTAAATGAAGTGATAGTTTTTCATGAAAACACATGGATCACAAAAAAATGTGTTCTGAACGAGTTCAAAGAAGACGACTTTGCATTAAGTAACAATTTCCCTTCAGCGCAAATAGTCTTGTTCGAGAAATATCAAGAAGACGTAAATGATTTTAGTTTGAAGCAAAAACTTAGATGAAGGGAAGTTGTCATTTGAATTGCATGTTGTTACTTAAAGAAAGGTTTCAAAACATAAAATCTGAGAACACATCATTTGTCAAAACTCAAGGCCAGAGTTCCTTTTTCACTGAATGCATGCTATGGTTCAGGCAAAAACTCATAATTGTAAATTAATTCTTTGAGATGAAATTGAAAGGAATAAATTGATACCATTCAATCGAAGTAATACTAAAAATTATAATGAAATAAAAAATATATATATTTGTAAAATAACATATTTCGCGTCAGCTATAAATATCAACATCAGAGTTGCTTGTAAAAATATACAATGCGGTAGTACCTTCAAAATTTCAGCAGAGTGAAAATATCTACTGAAGACATAGAATAAGCTATTACCACAAAACCTAGAGAATTTGACAGGTTGTTAGAAAACCCCAGTGACGTTCCAGGTAGCAGTAGAACGTCAGTTTACATAAAAGACGAATGGATGTAATGTGTAAAACTTTGAGAAGGACGAAGTGCAAAAAAGTGAAACGAAAGGTGAATGCAATGAGGGAAAATTTTTCACTGTCAAGGAGTGCATTTCTATAGAAATATACACACCATATCGGTAAAAATGCTCTCCATTTTAGGGGCTTTTGACTACTTTGCCCGTTAGCTTGAAAGATCTTTTCAGACTTGAAACCTCTTCGATATCGAATGGCCATTACGAGTAAAAATTTAAGAAAGACGAAGTGCAAAAAACTGAAACGAAAGGTGAATGCAATAAACTTAAAAGACTTTTTGAGACTAGAAACCTCTTTAATGTAAAATGTACAATCAAAAACAAAATCCTGTTGGGACGAATGCTATTTGGATTTCTCTTTTTTCGAAAACCACTTCCTCTTTTTCTTCTCTTCCGGTTGTCGTTTAACGTTTTGAATGACAGGTGCCGGACGTATGTTTCCTTGCTCGTCTAAACTTTCCTGACGACCATTCTGTCTGGGTAGCGAATTTATTGTTGAGTATGTTGGATCGATACTAGCTGCAATGTTAGGTGGTTGGTTTTCAGGAGTATCATAGTGATGGTCTGATCTGCTGTTTGTACTGGAACTTCGACTGTCTCTGCTTCGTGCACCTTTACCAATCTGGTCCACGTGCTTCATTTGTTGTTGCAAGGATCTTTGGTCATCAATCAATTTAACATCTCTTGTTTCTTGTGAAGACTGTTGAACGGATCTTGCATCAACAGCTTGCAGATACGTACACTCACTGTTTTCCTTACGTTTTTCAGAACCTTTTCTTGTCTGCACTGCAGCAGCCATGTTTTCTATACCTTGTCGATTTCCGGATTCCGAACGCGAACGGAATTCTGATTGTTGATTAGAGTTAATAGGTTTTCCTGTAGCGTCAACTGACTGTAAACGTTTCTGACGCATTTGTCCATTCGAGGTTTCCACTTGTATTTCCGCACTTTGTTCTTGTCTCTTCTGGCTCTGGAATATTATAAAATATTATAAAATATGTTAACTCAACATAACAGCAATAACAACAATTGCTTCATACTTCTCTTCGTTCGCGACGTATTCGTTCTTTCTCCTCTTTCTCTCTTTTGTATCGCTCAGCTTCTTCTCTCTGTAACTTCAACGCCATTTTCTGAAAACAACAACAACAACAACAACAACAACAAAAAACGCTGATCATAAGATATCAGAACACACACGGGTAAAAAGGTAAAAACAGATGACAATGTTTACCCTGTCTCGTTCTTCTTCCAGTCTTTTTTTTTCCTAAAAGAATTTGTTCTGTCTTTTTCATTTTTTCTGCAAGAATTGGTTGACTAGGACGAAGTTGATGTCAAGGAAAAGCTGAACCTTTTTTCATGCGGTTCATTCGAAAGAAAACATCTGTTTTACTGAAACTGTTTATATTTATAGAAACTAATGCCACTTGGATAAAAACAATAGCGATGATAATAAGAAAGGATAACTTACTTGCTCTGTTTCTTGAAGTTGTACGCTTCTAATCGCCTCCTACAGAAAAAAGAAATTGTAGCAAATAATAGACAATTGTCAAGGAGTGACTGCTAAAGAAGGATATTAAAACAGATGTATGCGGTAGAGTGAACTATTTCGAATCATGTGTGAAGTCACAGTTAGAAAAGACACCTTCTTCTCCTGTCATTCTTTAAAGACCTTTCATAATATTGCAGAAGAAGAAGATGGCTTTTCGAACTGTGACTTCACACATGATAGTCTGACCATTACTTTAAAAACCCGAAGAAAATTTTACAACGTACATGTCATACATACCTCCACTGATTTGAAAATGCATTTGTTATTTATACATAATGCAAAAGAAAAACCCCACACAAATAAAACAAATAAAAACAACCTAACAAAACAAATAAACAAATAAACAAACAAACAGATTACAGAATTTTTCAGTTGCTGTAATTCATCTTTTGTTTTGGATCCAGCGGATGTACCAACTTCGAAGTCAATATCCCAACCACCACCCTTTTTAGAGCTTCTGCTTGCAGATGAGGAAGACGATGACACTTGAAGAACTGCTACGCCATCATTTAATCCATCATCTGAAAGATAGATATCATATTGGCTTAAAACCATGAATCCAAAAGATGTATAATAGTCTAAATGCGATCTAATGACAAAGGTTTTAATTTACAGCCATCTCCAAGATGATACTATAAAATTAAATTTCAAATAAATGAGGAAACAATAGAAACTTTGGGAATGTTTTTTTTTTTTAATGAGAACATACTAAAACCCAATACCCCCTCAAAAAACTGAGAAACTTCTTTCCCATAAAAAAACTGAGTAACTTCTATTCTATCAAAAAATGCAAGCACAGAACTGAACTAAACAGAACTAGAAGCCTCGTGGCTTGAACAATTTCCGCATCAGGCCTAGAGGAAATTGCTTTAGGCTAACTTTCAAGATATCTGAATGACTATCCATTCTTTTTTTGCTGTTTATGTGAGAACAGGTCTATAACAATTCCCCAAAAATGAGTTACAGTTCACATGGAAAATAAAATGATATTCGATAGAAGTGAACCAAAATCATTTGAAAAAAAGGCTGTATGGGATTGAAGACTTTCACAACACTATTAAACTATTAAAGTTATACAAGCAAACTCGTTTAAAAACTGAAGACCTCGGCTATTTATGACCAAATCTGCAAGTAACTGCCAACTTTGATATCAGGACCTTACAATTGTTCTTCGTGCACACCTTCCAAATTTTGCCAGAAATGTGAATTTGGTGATATATTTAAGTAAACATTACATGAAATTGTTCATAGCTTGCATTAATAGGAGCAGGAGAAACTTGGGCATTTCAAAGATTTTAATCCATGACATTTAACAGGATTACAAGAAGATAAAAATTATATTGCTTATACATAACTTAAATCAACATAACATACAATATGAAAATCTATTTCTACTAAACCTACCAGTGGCGGATCCAGAGGTAAGCTGCAACTTGTGTAGGAGAGTGTTAGCAATTCAAACATAAAAGAAAAAGGTTCAAATAATCCCATTGATAATATGAACTGAAGTCACAAATTATGTCAATGCGCTTCTCCACAAGTTGCAACTACACTCTAGATCCACCAGTCTCCATATAACCACTTCCATACAGTTTATAAATAACACCAATGTGCACGAAAAGACAAATGACACAATGAAACTTTGTTAGGATCTGTATGAAAATGTTCTTTTCAAACATGATATACTTTAAAGGGATTTTTTGTGTGGACTAACTTTTGTGAGCCAAGGTTTGAGAGCGTTTTGCATGGATTAATTTTTTGAGTCGGAGCTTCTAAAGGAAAATGTTTGGCTTTATATTTGCGAATGGGCACAAAGTGCAATGCGTGTACTTTATAATAGCTAAAAGGGGAACTAAACTTGAAAATTTAATTTTTCAAAAATCTTTTTCTACTTAACCTGTCTGTTAATATAACTTAAAAAATCATAATTTTATAAGCGAAAGAACTTTTATTCTACATGAACGAGCTCTTTATATTTCTGCATAAAGCCGTTTTTTTTCAAGATCACTGAAAAGTTTGGGATCTGGAGCCAAGAATTTATAATGACGTAGAAAAGTTCAAAATAAATGTAGTGTATGTTATACCAGAAAAAGGAACATGTGTGAAAGTAGCAGTGATGAAAGTTTTAATTACAAATTTTTATATACGAACAACAAGTTAGTTCCCAAGAGCTTTGAGCCAACGGTATCTTCATCAGACAACGATAATTCTGAAACCAATCGTACTGAAAGCGATCGTACTGCTGAAAGCAATCGTACTGAGTATACAGAGTGGTGCCTTTGTCAAAATTGCAAATTAATGACTACAGAGGTAGAGAGTATTTGCAGCGAAAATCACCATTTCCATGCCTGCCACATTGCAAAACCAATGGGTGCTTGATAAGTACAAGGAAATAGTTAATATACGAAAGGTACACAGAGCCAAAAAATGAGCAAATAAAATCATGAAATTTTGCGTGGATTTATTTTCACGAATCGTTCATTTCTTGACGTTTTGCGTCAATTTATTTTAAAATACTTTTAAAAGTCACAAAACTTAATCCACGCATAAAAAATCCCCTTAAGGTATTATGTCCTAGAACATATTACACTCCAAATTTTCACAAGGCTTTAGTGATCTCATTGTATGTATATAATTGGTTGGATTCGAATCATCATCCAAAGTTTGTTTTCTTGACATATATCCAAACTAATTCATTGTGCCTCCATTGAGCGGTTTGCAGGATTATTTTGAACAATGTAATCTTAAAATCTTTTAAATGTGAATTTAAAGCTCCAACACAGTCCAACACAGTGATAACTTGACCGACCATTGTACAGTGATGAATAATTTGATAACAGTCTGGAATTCCCCAAATTAGCTACTCCCTTCTTTAATTTATTACTGCTTTTCAATTCACTATGATGTTTCAGAGCCAGAAAAACAGTTTTATAAGACATATCGTTCACCAATATCTTGCACATGTTTATACTTGCAGTATGTATGTTTGGATCAATTCATTCACAACACAACACAAGTGATTTGTGCTGCTATGACAATGTCATTTGTTTTTGTTTTCAATATCTTCAACTTTCGGTGTAATATTTATTAAATGAAACAAACATATTTCATGCATTTATTGATAGGACGTATTTACCAGTAATTTTGATACTACATACATTTCTGCTGTGATATTTAAAGTTTTTTCACAGCAAAGTTTCGTTTACTATCAAACATTCACCTTCTTTTTTCAAGAATTTTTTTCCAGAGTCAGCTAAATATCAATATTTCCTCGATAAGGAATGTTCTCATGATTATATTTCGATTGCAATAGTAGATAAAGTCTTAAAATTCTTCTTCAAAGTTTCTTCTAAATAATCTATACAACTTCCTCAAAACATAAACCAAATCAGTTCGAGAACGTTTCACGTGCTCAGTGTGCATATTTTACTGACTTTTTAAAGAAGTTTTAAAGGATAATTGAATTGGGAAGTTTTCAACATAAAACGGCTAAAATAACTTCTAAAAGTATAATAAAAGTATAAAAAAAGTTAACATTTTTATGTATTAATATTGAAAGTGGCCTTTTTGTATTACATTTTGCATAGAGTTTTGGGTCTTTCATTAACTATTCTGAATAAACAAACAATCCGAAATCCGAACGGACTTTCCGAAAACGGCAAAAAACTGTTACATAGACAGTCAGATAGATAGATAGATAGAATGTGTAAACCAAACAATTTCCTACGCATAGCGTGCGGAAATTGAACTATTGAAAACCTTTTATCTTCCAAACTTTTAATGGTTTTTGATTCCATGATTTAGATTGAGCGATTTTTATATGCCTACTCAGGGATTTTTCCAAGCACTTTCCAACTACCGTTTACCGGTAGTTAATTGTCAATTGTCAATTCATTGTCAATTAAATATTTTTTAGCTCTTTAATGCGTAGTGTTTAAAAACATGTTTTGAGAGATTAATTAGGCCATTATTCACCAAATATTGCTAGGGAGAATGACCACCGTTGCTAAGGTAATTTTGAAATTTCCTTTGTTATACGCATTCATTTCTTCACCTTACCAAAGAATATGAAAACGAAAGTGGTACCAGTAGAACTCGTTTTCATGTTATTCAATGAAATTAAAAAACATCTTAGTTTCCAACTCTCTTCACATGCCTCTCATGACAAGGCCTATTTGTAGAGATTTAAATCTCTTAAATTGCATAGCTTCCTGGACTGTCAAACTCAATCTTCTCTACGAAAAACGATAGTAACCAAAAGTGCTTGGAAAAATCCCTGCTACTATACCTATAGTGATATGTTAGCTTACTATCATTAGATTTTAATGTGAGGCATTCTTAATCAAGTTACTTTGGAGAAACATCTCAAATAATTGGTTTTAGGTACACCTTGACTCACATCAAAAGTAGGGGAAAATTTTTGTCTTTCTCCTCATCATTTTTCATTTCTACTTATGAAATAATAACTCAAGGTAGTTTTTGTTTAAATTCATCAAGATAATGCCAAGAAATTGAAAAAAAAGTATGCCAAGCGAATATACTTTTGAGATAAACTATGATAAGGAAACCATTTCTGGTTTGGCACTTTTAGACAACTTCTTTACCTATGTCTCCTTCAGATTGTGGGATCATCAGAGGTTTGGTTTGACCTTGTTTTTATTGTCTTTGTTTGACGGAAAAATATTGATACCTGTTTCTAGCTGCCTTGCAAGCCTCTGTGCTGCAGCACGATCTTGTGCAATTCTTCGTTCCAGCCTTCTTTTTCTTTCCAACTCTAATTTTTCTTTTTCCTTTGCTTCCAGATAACGAGCAAACTCCTAAAAGTTTTATGAACCAGGAAGTGTGTTTGCCAGAAAAAGGAAACATTATGAATGGATTCAAGTTTTATAGAAAATTGAGAAACAGGGTGTCAGCTGAAAGTGGAAGATTGAGATTCATATTTTGGCCTGGTATTCCACATGTGGCTGTAATTATTCCACATGTGAAACATTTTCTATTGACTTATTTACAGTTTGAAGAGTGGAATATACCTCATCTTGCATCTCAGTAGCAGCCTTTCTTTGAACCTCCATTTCTTTCTATATAATAATAAAACATTTGCAACAAAATTAAGTGTTAACAACTTCTGCATACGAAAAAACCTGAACAGCATTTTCGTCTGTTGTTTAAGATACAAAGCTTTTGTTTCAATTTAACAGAAACTGAGGACAATTTTAAATACCTCTTCATGTATCCGTCGATTTATTTCGTGTGCAATGAACGAGTCATCTTTACACCTGCATTATAGAGAATAGATACAGTCTGAATAAGAAAGGTGACGAAAAAACTACAATGTTTGCTTAAAAGTGGACTGGTCAACTACTAAAACCTTCGTAAAGTTTACCATCTTGAAAATAATAAACATATTACCTCGCTGACGTATTCATTCGCTTTCAATAAACTGCTTTATAATAATAATAATAATAATAATAATAATAGCAATTGAAATAAACAATTCTCTATTTTCTAAACGTATTGTGTTTTCTTTATGAAGCTTAACTGCACTGAATAAAAAAATTTGTTTACTTTACCAAGGAATTGGTTGCTATGATTATTTTTGATTTTGGCTACCAACAAAAAACGACGAAAAAGCAATCACATGTCATAACAATGATAAAAAACAAACGCATTTTAAGGGGTTCTGCAATGGTCCAACGAACACTAAATGATCATGACTAAGAACACTGACCGTAAAATTTAATGAAATCTATCACTCTTGAAAATAACTGTTACACACGATTACCGATAACAGGCCTGTAAATAAGCGTCGGACATCGGACATTGTCCGGCAAGAAATGCGCTGCATCCGACATGAGATCTTGTACCGCCGGACATGATGTCCGACAGGAATTTATCGCCGTTTCTATCGGCCATTTCGATCTCTAACATGCTACGAATAAAAAGTATGCAGAATGAATGTCATAAAATACAGGATATAAACTCATTAATTATTAATTTTGTTTACTGTTTAAAATTTTCAAGTAACCTGGTTTACACTGATTTGAAAATAAGAATGAATGAAAGGTTCTTATTTTTAGGTAGAAACCGTCGGCTAGATTCTATTTTTATCAAAATTAAAATTTCCCAAGTGACTTAGGGGCTGATTACATGATCCTGGTTAGCCGGGATGAAATTTCATCCCACCTTGCCGAGGTCATTTCAATTAATTCAATTAAAAGTTTATGGTACGTGCTTAACCTTAATAAAAGAATTTTGTGAAAAGGAAAAAGGAAGAGAAAAACTAATTTCGGCAGTTGACTTGGACTTTAGTGATGATGAAGATTTCTCTCATCTTCTAGAAGATTAGAAATATGAAATAGTTTCTGGAAATATTTTGCTTTCCAAATTTGTGCATGTGAACCATTTCCTATAACACGTTTTTAAAACTGAACGTTTTTTTCTTTTGTTGCTAAGCTGAATTTGAAAATAAATGGAGAAATCCTGCCTTTTTGTTCTTTTTCTGACGTCAGTTTATTTTAATTTTTATTTTGTGACAGGTAACATATCGATTAGAGATCAAGCTATATTTGAAAAGTTAAAGGATTAATCAGTGAAACAATTGTTTTTCTTTTTATAATTTGACAAATCGAAAAAGCAAGAGTCGCTCTCCTCCTGAATTTTATTTTCAAAAAAGTGTGAAATGGGATGATACGATGAGACAAACAAAAAAAATTTTTAAATTAACTTGACGGGGTGCACAAGTTTTATTCTGAATCGCTCACTTTTAATTTTTTACGGCAAAACAATCATCATCCTACCTTTCTGAACGATCCCAGATACCACTGTAAAAGAAACTCAGAAAAGCATGTCTGACATGAAATGATCATGTCCGACATGGACACAATGCACATAGGACATCGTGTCCGGCAAGGGACAAAAAGTTATTTACAGGCCTGCGATAATAAGATGCTCTTGGATGACGATAAGTTATTTTGTGTTATATTTGAGGCTGTCCTAGTTGATAAATTGTGACAGGGTATTTCATTGAAGCATTCTTTGCTGGCAGTTTGTATAGGCCATAGTTATTTAATACTTCGTTCAGCGTAACCCGCCCGTATTGTGATTTTTCGGACAAATAATGCGCATTATAATACATTATTTTTACAACTTAAAGCATCTTTAAAAAACTCAACTAAAACAAAACAAAACAAAAAAATTATAGATGAACCTCGTCACGTACATTACATTACATGCTTATGTGAAATTATTATGACTCCTCTGAGTTTTATGCCCTGGTTTCGTAAATCTTTCATCTGACATTGCAAACGGAATTGTAAATAGATCTTCAAATCAAATTCATCTGAACAACGGTGGAGAGATTTACGAAATAGTTATTTCTTCGCATATTTTCATTTTAACGAAGCTTTGTAAAAGATGTTTTTTTTATGTTTTAGTGCATTTATGTCTTCTTATCTCCATAGTGCTTTTCTTCGTTGCTCAAGTTGATGTATCTTTTATACTTCTACTTTTATGTTCTCCTTTAAAATGAAATATACCTCAGAATCGATATGCTCTCCATCATAGTTCAAAAATTTTAATTTCATTTTTTGTTTTTTTTGTATAACCAGCAGTTTTGATTTTTTACATGTTAGAGACGTATAAAGAAATCGAAATTGGCACAACAATTTATTATAAAGAAGAAATAATATTTCTTTAATGAAAAGAGGAATAAAACTACTAGAATAATATAATCTTATATATAATAGCGAGTGTGTGTCACACTTTTATTTTAGAGAGTGTTAAATTTTGTTGAATTTTACGGTCAAAATCTTCTTAATCGTGGTCATATTTTTCGTTAGGCCATGCGTTTTTTTACGATTATTATATAGTAGCATGTGCCGTGACGTCAGTTTTTTAATCTATCACGGGAATCATTGCATTGCATCCCTAATCACCGCGAAGTTTTTGGGGAAATATCTCAAGAACCAATAGGGATAACTGACGTTTTTTAGGTTCCACGATACGGGTGATGGGGTGACGCAACATTTGCACCTAAATTATTTTTGGTACTGCGGCTATGACGTCATCAAAATCTTTGATCGAGGATATCTCTTTAACAGTTGGTTATAGCGAAACGATCCCATACATTTTTTTGATCAGTTTTTCGAGCTGTACAACATGGGTACACTTTTAAGTCACGAATCCGTAATTAAAATTTTCGTCACGGGGGTGGGGGGTAACGCGATATTTGATACATCGTTTTTGAAGTTAAAGTTGGTAAAAATTTTTACCCGGGTTACTAGTATAATATAATATATATAGTCAGGGCGCTGAGACGTAAAAAAATCAAATAACTATGCAAAAAAAACAACAACCTCCACCCCACTGGTCCTTTTGTATCTTAGTTTCTTACGCATTTTTAATTAGACGTAAAAACATTTGCAATGATCTTCGTGTAATTTTTCTCTGATCAATCTCCATCTGCATCTCCATCCTTTTCGATATACGGATAGCGGCAAAGAGACCCTAGGTTCGAGGTTGTCTCCATCTGTGCTTATTGTTTTACGTTCGTACATCACGTGAGCGAAAAAACAGAACAACGGAGCCAACAAAAACAATGCGGAAGGACTTTCCTACGCCACGATGGACCACATCAAGATCACATTCAGTGTAAACATTTTCATACTTAATTAGAAAAGTCAAGGTTTTAGGTTTTGAGGTTGACGTCAACAGTTGTAGCACCCTCCCCCCGTCAACCAGCGTCAACTTTAGCATAAAGAGAGAAAGAGAGATGGTCATGGTTTGTTCAAACGTCTTTTATTCTCAGAAATCCTTACTTCGAATAATGCGGCATGGATGATGTTCGTATACTTTGTGTGTATAACTACTTGCTGTATCTGTGGTGTTAAAAACATCCAAACGAGGCAGTGGATATGAGGATTTAGGGAAGTGTGTGACTGCTGCTACAACGTTTACCTCACAATAAGGAATGACAATAACAGTTTGCTAACTGATGTTTCTGGGAAAGATTGGCAGAGCATTGTATCTCTTGAGTTCCAATATCATCGAATATGCTACCGGGATTACACTCAACCACTGAAGCGTTTTTCTTCTTTTACTGACACAGTTATTGTATCTGTTGCAAAAATTGTGAAAGAGAAGGTCATTGATAATTTCGTGATTATAGATACAGAGGAACTTCTCAATATACAAAAACAGGCTGGCATTTCTATGATTCCTGATAAACGAACTAGATAGAATTATTCAATGTCACAAAGATGAAGTGGACTGTTGGTGACAAAAGTATGGACAATTGCTCTTATTTAAAAAAAAACGAAGAGAAAGGGCGAATTATCGAAATCCTATGTCAGGAGATAACCGATTTGAAAAGTCGTGATTGTCCATTGACGATAAGATATGCAAAGTTGCTGCTGTAATTCGTGAGGAAATACATTTATTGTCACCAACTTTCACTTTACTTGAATGTACTTGAAAACTCTTTACTTGAATTTTTTACAATCGTTCCATCGTCCTTAAAGGCTAATGCGAAACATATTGGTCAGTAGCAGAAAAACTGTATCTAACAAAAAGACACGAGTTATTGATAGCCTCTAATGCACATGGAGGAAAATATTGCACTAAAAAGCATGTTCAGTTGTTTGCAGATTGCATGGCTTGAAGTGCTCCGAGTTATGTAACTGCGTGAACTGCGAGAATCTTTTTTCCGATGGAAGATGATTGTTATTCCAGTAATGAATTTGATAGCAACACTGAATAGTTTACATATTTTGTTTACTTGTAACGTTGTGTTGTGTTGATTTTTACCGCGTGAATTTCATTCAGAATTGTTCTTCCAATTCGTCAAACTTCATAAGCGATGACGTCATAGAAATACTTACTATCATGTATAATTCGGCATAGACAGATAATTTCTATATGACCTTTTCATAACTTTTGTTCAGTTCAAAAAAAGCGATCGAATGGTATATATATTAACAATTTTAGGTGAACTATTTCTTGTCCTATGGATGACGTCATCAAAACCAATATAGGTCCAGGAAATGGTCCTTTAATAAATTCAGTTTGTCCGGTAAAGAATTTCGTGATCAGTACGATCTACCGAACCAGTTTCACTTAAAAATAATTTGTCCCTCTTGTTTCCAGTTTTTTTTTACGTCTCAGCGCCCTGACTAATAATATAATATAACATAATCGCGACGTGACTTTCTTTTACTTGACTGTCTACACTGTTAGTATATTGTGAAGTGAAAAAAAAGAAACAAACACACCTGATTTATTTAACGAAAATAAATGGAAATGGCTCATTAATATTGTGTAATATATACTTCATAACATTTATGAAAAGGTCTGTTCTAAAATCCGTTTTATAGTACATTATCGTTAAAAAATGCACATTGTATGTCATTATTTCATTTGCAAAATAATGCATAATGAATAATGCCCGCATTCTGCATCGCTATTTTTCTAAAGTCTGTTACGCTGAAAGAAATATTAAATAACTATGGCCATAGTATGTGTGTGTTTCAACATTATGTAAAATTGAATTACCAAAAGTTAGGATGGAGAAACATCAAGCTGACTAAAATTGGCTCTGGTAAAAAGCTTTTCTTATAGCACAAAGAAAAAACAATATTGGTAACTTAGATAAGAAATTTCTGACTTAAATTCTCTTTCTTTGGGTAAAACTTCACAGATGACAATCCCAATGTTATTTGCAGGTAATTTTTTACAAGTTGATCAAAATCTGTGAAAGCTACAATTTATGTCCCAAATATTACCACCCTTAAAGCAGGAGACAATACAGGTCAAAAACTCAAATCCTGAATTACCCTCTGTAAAGAATATTTCAGTTAAATAGAATGAGTCTTTACTCACAGGTGCTTCAATTCTTGTGTTGACAAAAGTCCAGAATCTTCAACTTCTCTTAAGTAGATCTCCTTTGCTTTTTTAATATCAATTTGACCACGTTGTCTTTCATCTTTGTTTTTACCGAAGTGAAACTCAACTAAAATATATAAACAATGATGCTTTGGCAAATATCGAAAATTTTCTAAATTCTCAAAAATTTCAAGAAACTGTTTTAACTGAACTATCAAGGAGCAGAAGTCGAAATTGAAAGCATCGTCTTACATTCTTCATTTTGAAGTTTGTCAGCAAGACATTCATCTTCTCTTACTCTGTATTCACTTGCAACTATTAATAAAACAAAAGAAAACACTGTTACTAATGGTAAACACATCTATATTGTGAAGGATTTGAAGTATATACACAAAATACATTTTTTTTAAATCAAAAATCAAACAGTAAATAAATAAAATTTAAAAAAACCTTTTTCAACATGTTTTCTTCCTCTTAAATCGGGTGGTTCATAGACCATGGGTCGCTCAGGTTCCCTATGTTGGTTCTGCAATGGTGAATTGGAATGTTCAATCGATGTCATGATCATTAGCTACCTATTTTTTTAATCTACAGGGAAAAACATTGATTTATATCATTGTTGGTATGTTATGTTAGAGATTTGCTACACAGCAACAACACTGTATTATAGTTATCATGAATTATCTAATTAAGAGATTATGTGTCATAAAAAACACTTATTGTTAATTGTTAAGAAAAAATTAAAAGTTTTGAAATAAGATTGTATAACAATTTTGATAAGACAAACATTGGAAAGTTGCTGTTTTTCTATATAATTATGTATAATCCAGACATGCCAATTTTGAAAAGTGTAACAGGAAAATTTCATTTGTGGTTTACAGCTATGCTACAGCTAAGCTAAGCTACTTTGTTGTGATGATGCCCACCACATGATATAAGGGCAGTCTGAGCAAATGCAGACCTGCACATAAACTTAAGACAGAGTGAAATTGGGTGACAACAAACAACAAGGAAAGTGGAATTATAAAGAACTGATAACCTAAATTAGTTTCACAGTTCAAGGTTTTGAAAATCGGGAGAAAAGTAGGATATTTCCATAATCGTGCGGGAGGTTTTCTTAACGTTCATCATCGGGAGTCTCCCGCTGAAATTGGGAGAGTTGGCATGTCTGATAATCATATAAATCATGCTAAAAAAATCTAAAATGATTATTTAAATTGATACTTTTCACCACTGCATCCTGAGTCTGAGAAATGAGAAAAAAAATCTGAGAAATCATTGATCTAATAAATTCATCAAATTCAAAAACTGACTTTCATGATATCATATTTCTCCATTTCTCCCATCATCAACCATAAAATTTGAATAATAGATAACAACATGTTGTATTAAAAGAAGTGATTTGTGAGACCTCTATAAATTCCTTAAAATTTACATTTTCCATTTACACATTTTAGTGAAAAATCTTAAAACACCTCTGGACCCTGATACATTATAGGCTAATAAAATCAGGGCTGTAATTTCTTCAAAAATATTAAGGGGGCTAAAAAAAAATGGAGCGAGCGAAGCGAGCGAGAAAATATTTTGAGTCAGGGGTCGTGGGGGCTCTAAGCCCACCAGCAGGGGTTTTAGGGGTCGGAGCCTCCTCATGGAAGTTTTCTTTAATACTTTACTCCAAATTATAGCTTTTTAGTGTTTTAAAAACAACTTTTTTTTTCAACCAAAAAATATTGGGGGGGCTTCCGCCCCCCCCCCCTCCCCCCCTAGCCCCCCCCAGAAATTACGGCCCTGAAAATTTGCTCCAAGTCATGTACAAAATAAAAACAGCCAGAGCGCAAAACAATAATACATTATTAGATGGATTCCATTACATTAGCTTAAGTTAAGTGCGTAAATTTTATACACTGCATACAAACGTTAGCAACGATGATCATTAACTTGTAATTAAAATTCCAAATGTATGGAGTATAATTTAATAAGCAATATATGCATTTTACACTATTACACTATATTTTATTTACACTCACTGTCTTCTTCTTTCTTATTATTTTACCCAGCTTCCGCCCCAGCTTGGGTATATATAAAATGCAGCTAAATATTATAGTCACTCTTATAATGTGATCATAACATACTCTCATCTTTCTAGTCCATATTCGCGATAACAAAAAAATCTAGTAGACAAAGAACGAAACAATTTTATTCAGGACAACCTCCTATTACTCCGGCATCCATCTATGAATTTTCGCGCACGACGCGGTAGACGACACCGAATTCTTTCACAGCACATATGTAAGATGGCGGAACAGAATTATAAACATGAAAGTGAAAGTGTTTTACTTTCTGTGTCTGTTGATAAAAAGCCATGAATGAGGTTTGATCAGTTGTTTTGACAAACTATGAAAACAGGGTACAGACAAGAAAATCATGAGAATTACGATATAATCATTATTAATGACTTAAAAGAGACGGGTTTTTTGTTTTTATTATTTGACTTGATAAGGCAGATTTTCAACAATCAGTGTTATTCAAGACTGCCAATTTTAATGTTTAACACATACTTAATCCATTGTGCGACCATTAACACACAGGTAATATTAAACAGCGTTACAAGAACATTTATGAAACAAGCTAGAGGGAATATTGATCTAAAAATTATAATTTAGATAGTGCCTTAGAAGCATGTAAACCTTTGAAGGCAATTTACTGGCAACCAAATTCAATATAATTATTGCATTTTTGCATTGTGTGAAAAGGTCCAAGAATCAATATTAAAAAAGGTTCTATTTTCATATGAATTTGAAAGACATATGGCCAGGTGTGCTAAGCGGAATCTGAAAGGAGGAATCTGCTAACTATATTGATGAAAAATGTTCAAATGTCACTACAATATAGAAATCAAAACATCGATTCTGTAAAAAAAGGGATTATCATTTTCCCAGAACATCTTATATTAATAATAGAAATAAGATGTAAAGCTGTCCTTTGTCATTATGTGATCTGCCTTGCTATGTTTAAGGGGTAGTGACGTCATAAAAGTGAATGTGGAAGCTGTTGAAGATTTCGATTTCGCGAGTGACGAAGTTAGGCTCCGATCCTAGTGAATTAACACATCCATATAGTGTAAATATTGTATTTATTTATTTATTTTAAAATATTTTTAATGATTTGAAATAAATTTTATTGACTAAAAAAAAACAACAATTTCTATTTAATTAAATTTAATTAATAAAGTTAGGAATAAAATGTATGATCTTGTTATGATAGAAGGCCTATAATCTAAGTTTTACTGTTTAGAAAAATCTAATTAGCTGTAAAAATCTAATGTGTTTGGTCATTAATTTTTGGATTTTTAAGTATAAAAAAGCATCCGGGGGAAGATTTTGTCTCATATATATGTGACTAGGTTATTATAAGATGGGATATAACAACTAAGCGATAGTTCTTCAAAGTTGTTGAAGCAATAAATGAAAGTTGTAGTTTCAAAAGTTGCTGCTTCTAGTTCAATTATTAAAACACAACTGACTTCACAATTTCAAAATTTGCAAAATGTTTTCCATAACAGTTTGTTTGTTCACCTCCAGGACTTTACAATTTAATGACAACAGATAAATGTTTGATGTGTATGGAATTATTATCATATTTATAATTGTGTAGTTTCTTGTGGGGTATCTATATTTTGACAGACAGCGGCGGTGGATCTAAGAGAGTAGTCGTAACTTGAAGAGAAGCACATTTGGGATTATCAGAAGTTTTTCTTTTATGGTTAAATTGCTAACACACTCCTACACAAATTGCAACTACCAATGAAAACTTACTTTGGTAAACAAACAACTATTATATTGCTCCTTCATTATTAAAATATTAAAAATATTAACTATATTCTAGAATTTATAAAAAAATATTTTCGAAACGAAAGACAAATTTCCTTTTGCTCTTTCTTGAATTCAGCAATTAGTGTTGACTGAAACTGAGTGCTTTCAAAACTATACATCAATCAGATCCAATATGTAACCCCATGTGTTTACATCAGCTGGGCATACAAAGTCATTAGGAAGGTCTTCATAACATTTAATGTCATTATATTTTCCTGCTTTCCATCTTTTTATTAACGCTTGTTTATCAAAATGTTTAAAAAATATCTCTCGCCAAGAAAACTGTTTTTCATTATCATCGAGACAAATAGCATTTTCAAAGTCAGAACAATACACCTTCCATATGTAATCATCACAATCCATGAAGTTGTACCACGATTTTGAAACTAAATTTACGCTTATTATATCTTCTTGGTGCATTGAAATGAGAATCTTTTCGAATATTTCATTTGGAAAGTATTTGGATGGATCCATGATTTTTTTTCAAGTTTTACATTATCAGCTGATCACAACAAAAGATTTTTAAAAGGACTGTTTATTTGTGTATTCAAAGATTTTGATTGGTTTAAAATAAGATGTGGTCAAGTTTTCCAAAACTAAAACACTATAAATAACCATCTCCAAAATCACTTCAGATTGACCAATGAAACATTTTTTAATGCGTGATCAAAAAGAAATCAAAAATGGTATCTCAGCTATGTTGTGATTCAGTGAAGAAAAGTTAGGGATGGGGAAAGCAAGCACGTGTAGTTCAAATGGCATAGTACTCCTTGCAAGTATGCACAGTTAAAACACTAGTATTTATAAGCATGTGAAGCCGAGTCCCCATACAATCAAATTTTTACAGTCACAAATCGATTTTAGGTTTAGATAACGTCATATGACGTTAGTGGGTGGGTGGGTTAATTCAGGTGACGTTAAAAAATTCATAACAGAAGCATCGATTTTGAAAGTGCTATTTTTTTTGCGAGAACACTCTCCGCTGCCGTGGTTCTTTTTCTTGCAAGATTTCCTGATTGTGGTAATTCGGGTTATTTTCCAGTTTTTTGGTCGGCTAGTTCCGAATCTATGTATGTTGTTGTTTTTAATGTTTTTAATGTATGTTGTGTTGTATGATGTTTTTACAGAAATACTCAATTACATCGATTTTTTACCATTTCCGACATATGACGTTATGAGTGGTGGGTGGGTGGGGTACTATTCCAACCCTTTTAATTAGGATTTTTTTCTGACGGCAAAATTTTGCCGTCGTGATATGATGATTTTGTTGGACACGTCGGCAAATATGTTTTTCACGTCGGCAAAATTGTTTTTATTAAATATGCCTTTCCACTCGTTTTCCTATACGTATCTAAAAGTAAGAGCAATCGGCGCACTCCCGCTCGCTTTTCGATAATCCTCGTGACATTTTATCGAAAATCATTTTGTCTAAGTAAGTTTCTTAATCAGAAATACTTCTCTTATTTCTTTTTATGCAGAAGCAATTTAAATGAATGAAGAAATAAATGAACGTGATGAAAGAAAAAAAACGAATACTGAAAGAAAAAAATGAATGAACGAGTTCGTAAAAGAAAAGAGAACATGTTTTTTTCCTTTGTTTTATTTTTTTAACGGGTTGTTTATTCCGAAAATACCAAAATTCTAGCGACGGCATTTTTTTGCCGACGTGAAATGTGCTTTTCTCAAATTACGACGGCAATTACGTCGGCATTTGCCGCGTGCCGCCGTGAATTAAAAGGGTTGTATTCGTAACGTCATATGACGTTATTTGAACCTAAAATCGATTTGTGACTGACCCCTTATTATTTTTATTATATTCCCGACAAAAAGCAAACTACGGCGTTATTTGCTCTTTTCGCACCCCCACTCTCCCGTCCAGGATGTTTAAGGGTCAGGGTTAGGGTTAGGGTTAAGGCTAGGATCAGATACATTTAGTGGGGTGCGAAAAGGAAATAGCGCCACAAACTAAAATACCGTAATAAAGTGGGTTGCAATCAATTTTGCTACTATTTTAACAATAAATTCAGACATAGTCAATCATTACTTCTGAAACTTTGGAATCGATACCTTACATATTTCTTCTACATTAACTACCAAAGGCGTTATATAAAATCAGCACTTTAAAATAAAAGTTTTCTCTGTATACTCTCTACAACGCAAATCAAGGCGACCATCGTCCAATTCCCCACGGTCACTACGTATTAACCCTTGAAGCTAGGGCGGTTGCAGAGTGTGTCCACCCTGCGTGTTTAGAGTGCCTGGGCTTCGAGAATGGCCGTATTATTGTATTTATCAGGTGAAACAGTTAAGACTACATTTTCTTTTCCTTTTTCTTTTGCCTAATTGATAAGTTAATAAATTCTTTAAAATTCATGTTTGACTTAATTAAACGATGCACTCTTCCACATGAGTGCATTCATTTCACTTTGAAAACGATGTCAAGTTTGCTTTTGTTTAAAAGTCAAAATCTGCCGGTCACATGGCTATATTGCCGGTCAAGTCAAACTTGAAAAATGTAAACATTCCATTTCACTGTTATTGTAAAGGGAGCTGGAAACTAAGAGGCTTTTTAATTCCATTGAATAACACGAAAACGAGTCCTGCTGGTACCACTTATGTTTTCATATTCTTTCCTTAGGTGAACAATAGAATTCATATAACGAAGGAAATTTCAAAATTACCTTAGGAACGGTGGCCGTTCTCCCTAGCAACAAAAAATTGGTGAATAATCAATTAATATACCTAAGTTATCCTTCGTTGTCAATTGAGCATTAATATAATAAGTCGAGCATGTTCTAGTTCATATAAATAGTTGAGCATGTTTTTAAAGAGTATCTTCGTGCGTGATTAAAATCGCGTCTTGCCTAACTCTAGGAGCGTTATAGTGATCGCTATCCCTTGCTATCAAGAAATCATCGTATTTCACAAAATCTGATGGTCCTTTCGTTTCAATAAAAATAATTCTGACCGGTCAAGTTGATCAACCATTAGAAAAAATACATGATCAAGTGCCTTATATCACCGGTCATTGACCACTGACCGCCCGTTTTTTGCAGCGCTGCAACACCCGACCTCCGCAGGGTTTGAACCCTCAATATTTGGTTCCCAAGTTCAACGCTTTAACCAAAAGCCACTACTGCTTGGGCAGTAACTGATTTGAAAAGTTATTTTTTCTACCTTTCACTTTGGATCTTAGATTAAGTAAGTTGTGACAGACTTGAACATGCCTAATAAGTCATAAACAAGTAATAAATTGAAATAGCATACATTGGAATCATGGTTGGTGACAAAATAGCACTGAAAATAACTTTTGCCCAAGTTTCGATCCTGCTCAAAATTTTTACCGCCCAAAATCGTTGAAATCTTGCCCAAAAAACTATGCCCAAAATTAATTTCCCCAAACTTTATCTGCCCAAATTTTTTTGAAGTTAATGTATTGTATAATGTATTTAATTCCCTAGGTACCTAATCTTGTAGTTTTACAGAAATAATCTGATCTTTCTTTGGAAATGAGCAACATCGATTTTGAGGTGACTTTGATCAGTTAACGAGAAGCACCAAATTACTTTATAATTTTATTTGGCAGTGTTATTAAAGTCATTTAAATGCCCCCTGAGAAACAACAAATTTTCAGGAAGTTTTTGGGAACATGTAATTAATTTTCAATATAAAACATTCTGGTTTTTTTTATATATTTCCCCGTAGGGCGAAATATATGTTAAAACCGGCAGTTTCCTTCTTCATCTTCTCCGTTCACTTTTATAGCCGCGGTTCAGTATTGCATTTCCACCTAGCCGCCAAAGTAGATAAGAATAGAGGCTAGTCTACAGTGAAGTAAGTGCGCCATTTTTTTTCAGTCAGTGCAGATTGTCAGTAGAAGACTTTGCTTTTCCTGTCAGCTTTTAAAATGATTCAAAAGATACAAGGTTGTTAAATGATGGAAATAATCGTTTTAGTTCAGTGTTAAAGGTTTTGCAAAAACTTTTTAATGAACGTGTAAAATACAGAAAAAAAATTGTTTTGTTTTTGTTGATAACAATAATGATGCTATCTATGCTATGGATGATTGGTTGGTAGTTAAATGTTTGGGAACAGCAAAACATTGAAGCTGTGATTTCAGTGCAAAGACGAAAATTCATTATCAATACAGGCTGAAGATTTATTTTTATTTTACATCCTGATTTGACAGGATATAATGTATATATACAGAATGAATGTATAGCCAAACTGAACTGACACAGCACACACATGATGTACAGCCACCACAAGGGAAACCTTATATACGTGGAGAACAAGTAGTTTAACCAATTATGTTAATTCAAAGAGTACATTACAAAAACAGCAAGTAAAAACGTGATGTCGTATATGCAATAAGATGTTCCAGAAAACAAATTACGTACAATATTTTTATACACAGGATTGAGACAGATAATAACTTGAAAGAACCTGGTTGAATGTGCTTCCCTGGACTGGATAGGCTGGATACTATGGATTAATTCCATGATCACGCATACTGTTTTGATACTGTATTATGATATTTTATTTTGTAAAAAGTATATATATAATATTTATACTGTCAACTTTCCTTACACAAACAACAAACATAAATTAAAACACAATCCAACATAAGAATCTGTAAATTAAATCAAATCAGAACTCAAATTTCTTTTTTTGGCTTCGTAGTGATTTGGTTATGGATGTGTATTTTCACTACCAAAATTTGTTTGTTTTTTTCATTTGAGATTTACGAAAATCATTTTTATCACATAGTAAATAATGAGTGTCCACATACTTTTGTGACTGAGATGTTTATTCTGAATACTTGAATTTAATTTTATAAATTGTCACTTTTAAGACCATCTCCTTTTGGAAAATAACTCTTGTCCTAATTTGAAATGCTACACAGTACAAATTTGGATTGTTTTTGATAGTTATTTGCTGTTTACCCCAAAGTATTTTTAATACTTAGACTGTAGTATTAAAATTAGGTTTGACAATTTTCTTTTCTTCTTTTGTAAACTTGTAAACAAATTTCATTGTATGATGTTGTAAAATAGTTTAATACGAGTTACGAAAGCTGTGTTCTGTGGAATTACATTGTTTGCCATGATATTACTGTGTAAAAGGATGTCAAGCTTCTGCAGCAATGAAGATCATACGTTTATTATGATGAATTTACCTTATACTTATTGATGCAGTTGTTGATATTCAGTTGTTTAAGGGGAAATATTAGTTGCATTTAGGTCTTCCAATTTTTAGCTTTGTCCATAATAACTTCTCATAACTCATAACTTTTTTTAACTCCTCAGCAAAAATTATAAGAGAAACCATGTCACATGACCATGAATATCTTCATTTCATAATAAGTTCGAAATAACTTCCTTTGTGGTATTAAATTGAATTCTACCCTGATTAGTATGGACAGCATTTTTATTTGCGTTGATGGTAGTTATACCACTTTTCTTATGGTCTTCTATGTACACACAATAATTGATAAAAGTTTTGCAACTTTGGGGAAATATATAGTCGCATTTTTGCGAATCTTGTTTGTTTTTGTAAACACAGTATTATTGTGAAGGGAACAAGGAAAGGAAAAACAGAATATGACTGCCAAGAACAGAATATTTATGAGACATAATTCTTTTAGCGACATTTTTATGTGAACGTGAATTAAGATAGAATGACGTGTTTATGGATTGTTTCACATTTATTTTTATTTTTAAGTTATATTTCGGCCTTCTTAGCGGAGGCCATCATCAGACTAAAAACCGTTACAAATTTGTTTACAAAAATTGACATCAATGTCAATACAATGACTTTTCGCGCAGGTATGAAAACATCGGCTTCCAGAAATTTGTTGTGACGTATTGGCCATCATCTTGGTTAAGGCCTTGCTCATTACGCAGGGAAGTTTCGTGTAATTGGATTTCCAATGCTTCTCGCACTTTTCGGTCGAATCTTTTATCTTCTAACTTTAGAACATTTACTGAATCCCATTCTTATCCTTGGCTGCATGTTTTTGCGTGGTAGGAAACACCAGAAAAGTCCCACTTTTTTCCTCGATCGACTTTGCGTGTTGTTTTAATTGTGTGGCGGTTTTAAGTTTTGTTTTGCCAACGAATTTTTTCCGCATTTACAATCTATCTTATAGACTTCCGGGTGGCTATAGTTTGGTAGTTTGCTTTTGTTTTTGGACGTTAACATCGTTTTCAAATTGATGTTGCTCTTGAAAACTGCTTTGTACCCATGTTTCCGAAACGTATTTCTCAATTTTGGGCTCAATCCAGGTATCCATGGTAGTGTTACCACATTGGTTAATTGGTCTTGTTGTTGGTCTTGATGTTCAACGAAACATGTTTTTAGAAAATTGATTTCTTCTTGAAAGAGTTAGTTTGGTTCGTTTTTTCAGTTTTAAACTTAAAAATAAAAATAAATGTGAAACGATCCATATCTTAATTCACGTTCACATAAAAATATCGCTAAAAGAATTGATAATACACAGCTATGGAGCTGATACCTACAAACAAACCAACAAACTAAAGCTTGAAAAGAACAAGAAAGCGAAATTAAAAAATCAAACCATCTTCCTGCAAAGATGCATCGCACACAAGATTATTCCAAAGTCATTGAGAGTCCACTATCCAGTAACTTCTCGGAGAGGTAGGAGCATAACAGATAAGTACAGATTCGATCTTCTGTTGTGTGCAAAGAATGATGCCAAATCGAAACTCTTTCTGACTATCAAACGTATAGATGAGTTGCAAAAAAATCAATTTACTAAAAACATGTTTCCTTGAAAATGGTTACGAAGAAAAGGAACTAATAAAGATTAAAAATGACTTCCTTAAAAAACGAGAAAACCAAACCAACACAAAGAACCAACATCAAGACCAACAACAAGACCAATTAACCAACGTCGTAACACTACCATGGATACCTGGATTGAGCCCAAAATTGAGAAATACATTTCGGAAACATGGATACAAAGCAGTTTTCAAGAGCAACATCAATTTGAAAACGATGTTAACGTCCAAAAACAAAAGCAAACTACCACACTATAGCCACCCGGGAGTCTATAAGATAGATTGTAAATGTGGAAAAAAATACGTTGGCGAAACAAAACTTAAAACCGCCACACAATTAAAACAACACGCAAAGTCGATCGAGGAAAAAAATGGGACTTTTCTGGCGTTTCCTACCACGCAAAAACATGCAGCCAAGCATAAGAATGGGATTCAGTAAATGTTCTAAAGTTAGAAGATAGAAGATTCGACCGAAAAGTGCGAGAAGCATTGGAAATCCAATTCCACGAAACTTCCCCGCGTAATGAGTAAGGCCTTAACCAAGACGATGGCCAATACGTCACAAAAAAATTTCTGGAAGCCGATGTTTTCATACCTGTGCGAGAAGTCATTGTATTGACATTGACGTCAATTTTTGTAAACAATATTCTAACGGTTCTTAGCCTCCACTAAGAAGGCCAAAACATAACTTAAAGATAAAAAAGAATGTGAAACGATCCATAAACACGTCATTCTATCTTATGAGACATAAATTATATAATTTTCTATACATTCAGCCTCTATACTTCACATATGAACTAAAAATGTTCAGGATAGACTCTTGATTATTGTGTAGAGCGATGACAAATTTGAGTGGTGCAAAATTTTGATTTTTTTCATCATTAATTCCAGAAGAAATTAATCATTCCACTTGAAGACGATTCTGATGATATTTCACAACAGGAATGTGAATGAAATAATGAAAAAAGGTATGCACTTTAATTTCAGAGTTTAAACAGTTTATTTTCACTGATTAAAGTCACCCCGATGATCGATGTCAACCTGTTTCACGGTACTTCTCAAGGAGCAGTAGTTAAGTAGGATCACTCAACCAGAATCCACTGGTAAAATTACGGTGATTTATTGTAAAGAATTGCCTTGATAATATATTGTTTTACTCTCCTATTTAGGCCATTGTTATTTAATATTTTGTTCAGCGTAACTTATCTTATCAAAAATAGCAATGCGGAATGCAGACATTATTCATTATGCATTATTTTGCAAAAGTAATAATGGCATACAATGCCCATTTTTTCTCGATAATGTACTATATATAAAGCAGATTTTAAAAACAGACCTTTTTATCAAGTATTACACAATATTAAAAAGACATTCTCTATTTACTTACATTAAATACATCAGGTGTGTTTGTTTCTTCTTCCATATTAACATTTGTCTGGACGGGTTTTGACTCACCTGGTATACCATTCAAATTTTTAAGCCAGAGTGAATATGTGAATAATTGCCTGGCATGAAACCAATGAACAGATTGTCTCATTGAATTCTCTGTGTGCACCAGTGTAAGGTGAAGCAAACATTCAAAGTAATGTTTGCAAGTAAAAATATAATCTTTTTTTCTAAGTTTTAGACATAGCTAAATTGATATAATGGTTGGTTCTAGACATTTACAAGGTACTATCATATCTAGAACCAAATATTTAATTGAATCTGGAAGTTTGAAAAAGGCACCTGTTTGGTTCGATGTCGTGCAAAGGTTTCCACCACCCTCAACAAGTTTGTTGTCTCTGGTAGCTGAAGAAGATAAACGTGAAATCCCAAAATTAACTTACCCCCTTGATGAAGTGAAGAGAGAATTTTATAAAAATTATTTTCGAGCCGAACGTGATCCAACAAGTTTATTCAAGGACATTGTTACAAAGGAAAGTAAAACTGAATTATTTCTGAAGGAGTATCAGAAATTTGTTGGTGAAGGCAAAGCTCATGAAGAAGCCTTTACAAAAGCTATTCAATTTTTTGAAGCTCATTTGAGCAGTTTACGGGAGAAATCAGATCAAAGGAACTATGTTAACTCAAATGAACAACAGAGCAAAGCAATATCTAATGATCTATCTACCACTGATATTTATGATATGTTTAGTGGCAAAGATAATAGCTAATGGTCGGAGCTGCTTTTTGATAAACTATTCATTTCTTGTTTGTTGTTTTGACATAACCAATTTGTCAGAGTCATGATTTGTGATAAACTTGTATGAAACAGAATAATTCTTATTATTATCTGAATTAATTTGGCACCAACAAGTTCCACTGGTATGAATTATACATAGTGAGTGAGGAGAATTTTTATTTTTGTGAAATACCGGAAACCAGAGTGATCGTATTAAATACTTCTTTAGGAGTGTTTCTTTCAAAATTTCATTTCCAATGACATCTTTATTTGTGAAGCTGTGCGGTTCAAGTCTAGAACCTAGAATTCTGTTTACCATTACATGTTTTTTTTTATAAGCAAGTGTCTGCCCCTTGGTTAGGCTCGTATATGCTTAAGACCTCAATGAATCAAGGCTTAGCATATGCTTATGATATGCTTAAATTTTCTACTTTTTCTGAGGTGAGCTAAGGTTTGGGAAACAGTGCAGAGGTGAGATTTTATTGAAAATCAGAAACTTTAAACTTTTTCGAAACACAACATGATGTATACATAAGGTACATTTATCTATGAAAATAAAAAGCAAGTTATATATATTGCCTACCTATCCTCAAAACCGCATATTTAGACTACTTTAGCAATATATTTCAGGCTTGCTATACGCTTATATTATGCTTAAAAAATCAGCAAATCTGAGCCTGTATATGCTTATAAGTGTTATGCTTATAAAAAAAAAAAACATGTATGCCTTTTATATATTTATATAAAGTTTTTTGTTTGTTTTAGATAATATGAAATGGCATATGTCTTAAAAGTATTTCTGAATGTGTTGCAAATTGACATTGTAGAAGAGGTCGGAGATGTTATTGGGTGTATATCAGAATTTATTTCACAAATAAATTCAAACTTACCAAAAAATAGACTTATAAGATACATAATCTATGGAACTGGTGTGTTAGTCCTTTTTCAATCATCACCGTACATCCTTCGCAACACACCGATATTTGATTACCATTACAATCATATGGCATATTTTCATCGATGTTGTCCACAAATTTTAGACAAAAAAATTGAATTGTTATCTGACTTGAAATATGAAAAAGATGAATTACCAAAACTTAACAACGAGAAGTTAGTTATTTTAGAAATAAATGCTGGTGGTGGTTCGAATCTAACTTATTACCCAGATCATGCTGTTGTTATTGCGACAGATATAAACGCTTCATATGGTGAAAAGTTTTCCCAAAACCAGCCACTTATGGACAGAATCATTTTTGATCGATTCCTACATACATGTCCTGAGGAACTTTATAATATTCCTGATAACTCTGTTAGTGCTGTTGTTTGTGTTCATTCACTATGCCAGGCCAGGTCTCTCCAAAGAGCACTCAGTGAGATTTTGCGGGTGCTACTACCAGGTGGACGGTTGTATTTCATAGAACATGTTCAAGAATTTCATAAATTCAGTTACCGATGGTTTAATCAAATGAAATTCTTTGTAAGTTTTGCACTAGTGTCCTGTCATGTCTCAAGGTCAACACATATGTTTTTAGAAAACGCTGGATTCAAAGAAGTAAACTATCAAACATTTCGGGCTAACTTAAATGGTTTAATTTCACCTTTGCAGGCATTGGCTCCTCATATATATGGTGTTTGTGTGAAATAAATCAAAATGGCTAAGAGTTATTGGTTCCATGGCATATATTATTAATGTATACATACAGCAGAAATAGAGTAGAACCATACATTATTTATGTTCAAAAATGTTTATGTGCACCGTTTAATATAACATAGCAGAATTTTTGTGATATAGTTATACTCAATTGACAAGTTTACCTCTATAATATATCGTACCACTACCAGTATGTAATGGGAAATTAATCATGAACTGTCTCAATGGAATAATAAAAAAGGGTTTTAGAAACATAACTGATACTTTCACTGTAATTTAGAAACAAATCCAGACACATGTAAGGCTGTGATGAATTGTGGTACTTGTGTAACATTATTGTTATAGAGATAAATGAATGAATAAGGCAACCTGCAAATTCGGCGAAAGCTCTTGAGGGTGGAGTCATTTGCTTGTTTTTCTCAGTAACACAACACATGCATATGAGAAAAAAAAATTGTTTTGATTAAAGGGGAATTAACATCAAAAGTGCTACTTTATATCTGCAACTGTATATCTGAATAAAGATTATTAACAAAATTTCTTTTAAAAACATATTTTGCTCTAAAAGGATTTTATAAATGGTTGTGCAGCTACACAGTTGTCATATTTTGAGACTTTTTTGAACCTCAAACTTTATAAATATCTGAAACTAATAATGTTCAAAGAAGAATAGAACTTTGCTAAGTGTCGTCTTTCTCAATTCAAAATCGATTTGCCTAACAAATAACCACATAATTATGATGTCAATTCAAAATTATAAGAAATGTATTTTGATCAATTGAATAGGGGTCATACATATATGATGTCTGCTTAAAAATTGAAATTTCCCCTCCCCCCTTCTCCTGGACGTCATGTATGTATGGACCCATATCAATTTGATTCCAATTGCTGTTTTTCCTGTATGGTCCTTAAATGAATCTTGACTTACAATGAAGCCTTTGTATCACATTATGTACTAAAGCCACCTTTATGTTTTCAGTTAACCTGAATGGAGCAGATTGAATGGTGATTACTACAAAATGTCTAGTGTGATACTGTCTGGATTGACCACTATCACAACATTCAGTCTGTTTGGTGATGGTTGGGAAAATCTCAGTGAGGTATTTGAGGACATCAAGAAAGTTGGTTGCTGGATGCACAGCTTATTACCAGACAATCGGTTCGTCAAAGTGATGTTTTATGGTACAGGCACATTGATATTTATACGGTTAATACCTCATATGTTAAGAAACACACCATATTTTTCTTATGTGGCGAAAGAAGCCTTGTATTTTCATCGCAGTAATAACCGCAAAGAAATAATGACATTCAAACAGGAACTATTAGGTGAACTAAAGCAAGGTAGCCATCATTTACCTTTATTGAATGATGAAAAGTTAGTGATTTTAGAGTTAAATATTGGTGGTGCAACAAATGTGTCTTATTACCCTGAAGATTGTTACTTGATTGGCACTGACTGTCAAGAAGAAAGTCAGGAACTCTTTGAAAATAATCTTTTTCTGAATGAAGAGGAAGGCGTTGTAAAAAGCAGGTTTATTCACACTATACCTGAAGAGCTAAACAGTGTTCCTGATCAGTCTGTTTCGTGTGTTGTCTCCTTTCATGCATTGTGCTCGTCAAGAAAAATAAAGCGAGCATTAGATGAAATCAAACGTGTGTTGCTGCCTGGTGGAAAATTGTATTTTATTGAGCATGTAGCTGTACAAAAGGAAAGAAGATTCTCTTCGATGTGGTTGTGGCAAATGAACTTTCGTCCAAGTATGGTGAGTCTAAATTGTGGCATTAACAGTACTGGCTCGTATATCGATAATGCAGAGTTCAGTGAAGTTCATTACAAACATACTGATATCGATGGGAGTGATTTTCGAGGGCCATTAAAAGCATTGACACCTCACATATACGGTTTTGCGAAAATTTAGGTTATTTCATCGATTCAAAACTACTTTGTCAGGTTTTTGTCAATTTCTACTACAATAACTTAATTTCCACATCGACAGATTCCACAGAAAATGTTACTTGGATAGCATCCAATAATGATATTTAGTCTATTGTTACAAGGCAACTTGTTCAATCAATGTGTAATGTTCCGATTCAAGTGCTGAGTAACTCGTCAACTAGAACATTTCCATTGGAAATAGAGCTTTTTGTGAGTGTTCACTACAGAAGATAATGATGAGTTGGTGATGAGTGGATGTTATCCTTAAAAATTAAATCACATATGACCATGTCATCCTAATCATACATGCAACCATGGTCATAGTATTTTTCTTGTGACTATATTAAAACAAAAATGAGTATTTAGCCGGTTCCCGCTCCTCTGCAACCGTTTTTTATACATCACATCTCGTAATTGATTTCCTTGCTTTGTTTTTCTTAACCTCGTATCTTTCTGGTCCATTTGGTCCAAGATTTCAAGAAGTTTCTGTTTTCTCAATTATCCAAATAAGAACCTCTGGTTGGTGTATATCTGTAAATCGTTAATAATAGATTGATAGCTTGCACAATGTACGTGTAATACATAGCGTTACGCAGATCTTGGTAGTAAACAAACATTGACTGATATTTCTTATGCATCCAAATTTAACAGAGGAATATAGTACCATGTATTTATTATAGTCTAATCATAAAAAACTACACTACATCTTTTGTATTTATGTATAGAATTGCTTTTAATTTGAGTGATCTTGTATTTACTAGCAATAACTTATAAGTTAGATATATCTGTTTTCTGTTTGTATCCATAGAATTTTGGTTCGGGCGCTTATTTAAGAAAAAGAACTTTCGAAGGGGTGTTGGAAAGGGAAAGCGGGTTCTAGTTCATGTTTTGAGGTACTAAAATATACTGAAGTTTTTTCTGCATGTACAGTTCATTACAACCTCGTACCCAGGGTTTCTTGCCTTTTCGATATGCGGGGACGGTCGCGAAGAAGGTAATCAGTTCATTGTTGAATGGAAAAGGTCTTTTACCACATCGACCTGGATGAAAAAGAAACAATGGAAAACACTTTCCAACCTTTGTGTGAAGTAATTAACTTTCCATATATTACATTGAAACACTCTCCTTTTGCATCGAAAGGGATGAATAAGATTGCTTCTGCGCAGTAAAGATCAATCAATCGAGGAAAATAGACGAATTTTGTGTTGAGGGTATTTCGCCAGAAAAGAAAAATGGCTAGTAATTCCTCCTCCTCCTTCTTGGGTTATGTAATTGACTTGCCGCCCGCCAAAGTCACTGGCGGTTCCTCATGGACTGATACGCCCTGAAATGTAAACTGTGCTTAAAGAGCTATTATATGGTAGAGCTGAGTGTTGCACTATGCTGATGTCAGTAGAAATAGAACAATTGAAATGATCTGGGAACGAGCAGCTGCTTATTATTAACAAAACGTTCAAGCAAAGTAAAAAAATGATTGGCTCTCTCGTGGAGATTATCTCACAAGAATTTCATCTCATTCCTGTTTCGATAATAGTGAAAATCTATTATGTAATCTCGAATTGTAAATAGTGGTAATAAATCGAATCGAAAGTTCTTCCTTCCTTGCAGCAGAGGTGATTTTCTCTCAAAGCATGAGACATTACTAACAACAACATCATAACTTACTTTCAAGTGATATTATAAGTAGCTGAAATCATACTTTTTCCTTCGAGTAGTAAGATGCATTTTTCGTGATTAGTAGCAGTGAGATGTTTATGCAGTTTCGCTTCCGCCGTCCGCCGCTGATACACATTATCGGTAAAAAAAAGTCGGAAAAAATGTTAGTCGGGAAAATAAAAAGTCGGAAAAAAAATTAGTCACTTGGACATAATTTAGTCACTTTTTTGCCGACTAAATTTTCGAGTTTAGTCACTTTTTGCCGACAAATTTCCAAGACAAAAAATGACGAAGAAAGTTTGGATAATTTGAAAGTTTTTTAAGAAATAAAAAATACAACACCAAAGGAAAGGTTAGGTAAATTAGGCTGATAATTCAATTTCAATAACAGTGTTTTTCTTCATTAATTGTGTATTTTCTTCTTGACCCTTCTTTTGTTCTTGCTCAGTTTGAGTTTGTCCTGGCAACAGTTCTTCATACAATTTGATTTCAATTACATTTTCATACTACCGCCAAAAGTACCTGATAAGAATTGGGGAAGAAAACACAGAGAAGAAAGAGAAGAAAAATCGGCAAAAAGTAGTTGGTTTTTGGCAAAAAAAAAATAAAACAAAATAAAACAAAAAAATCGGCCAAAGTTTAGTCACTTTTTGCCGACTTTTTTTTACCGATAGGTATATATGTGCATCGTCTTCTAAAACGCCCACGGTGTTTGAAAAAGCGCCCAAGGATGTCAGTCATTTGCGGAAACGAAATGTAAACAAAGTTTAAGCAAGTGCACGGGAGGTGTTCATTCAACAGTGTCTTATGATCAAAAAAAAAAAAAAAATCAAGCAGTTGTCATTAAAAGTAATTAAAAGTAACATTTAGCGAACATCTTAATTGCCTCATTTGTTATCACAGTGTTATTTTACTATCATTGACTGATTGAGTAATGGCTGATGTTTAGTAAGCAAAATTTCTACCGCGATTTCTCTTTCGACTCTGGCTGAGAAGGCAACGAAAGTAACTTCGTACATAGAGAACTACAAAAGTACAACGGTAACGTTTTTGAAACATGTATTTATTGGACTAATACTAATAAGGATAATGTTAACAGCAAAGATTTAGGAGGCAGCTATATATCTGGTGACTAACTAATAAATGGTGCTAGTTTTATTTGACTGTCAAGACATTGCTAGTCTAGCAAATGTTTTTGTGCTTTTTAGGTACTGTTTAGATCATCATTCTTTGCAAATTGCATTAAAAAAGTTAATCACATAATAGGTTAAGTGTGATTTGAGCATACAACGACAGGCAATATTGAACAGACAGGCAGACTGTTGTGTTAAACATTGTCTTTTACTCTATAACATAAATTCTCATTGTATCCAAGTAAAGCTTACGATTACTTTTCTGTTTGATGAGGTAATGAAATATTATCATTATTATAACCTCATTATTATTATAGTTAATGAAGTTCTATTTTAAATCAGCTTTTTCAAACTTCACTTCCTCCTGAAATGAATTAAAAAAATTTTTTAATCATCAAATATTTATATATCATATTATTAGTATTAAAATCTTATGTAATATCCAGTGAGTATCTATCTTTTTAGGCCACAATATTATAATAACCAAGAAAGAAATTTTATTACAACTTATAGATTGTTATATAATTATGATAATTTGAACTATGAGTAAGTTTTATGTGGAGTCAAAAGAGAACGCTTTACAAACTGGATTTGATGTAGATATCCGAACTCACACAAAATCAGATGAAATCGAAAACACTAACAATATAATTCCTTCACAATCTGAGGTGATAAATGAATCCCCAACAGAATTGAGTGAAGAGGAAAGCCCTTATGAGGTCCTGCAAAATTCTAATAACAATGAACTTGATAAAAGCTTTTCAATATCCAATATCAAAAGATGTCGATATTCTGGAGATTTTGGAAACTCAGAGTTTGCTCCCAGGGCCAGTATGATTGGTTTTAGAGAAGGTGTACCTGGCATATTTAGCAGATACAAATATGATAAACTTCGTCGGAGAAGTACACCTGTTTTCTCTTCTGAATCTTTGTCAGCTTCTCCTTCACGGCCACCTCGAAGACTCCGTAAACAAAAGAGTGCATGTAATCTAGTTCGAATATGTAAGTTTTTTTCTTATAAAAGAACACCAAAGCACAATATTATTGAATTGAATAAAGTAAATACAGGCACAACTTTCAGATTTAACACACAACATCTAGTTCAAAATGATCCTTTCTAAAGACACTTAGGATAACATAATAATTATATTAATGTTGTTTGAAACTAATATCCAATTAGATTTTGCATATAGTATAATAATGATAGGAGATGATAATTTTTTGTATGAAATAATTTTGCTCTGCTTACTTTTTATAGATGATCAGGTTGATGATTCAGATGACCCATTAAGTGACAACTCAGAACAGCAATTAAAGAAAATGGACGAACAACGAATTATAATTAAATCAGACTTTGTAGATTCAGGAGGAATTGAAAATGGCATAAGATTTTTTAATCCAGAAACAGGTATATATTCATAAAAATCATGTTTTTCTGAATCATCATTGCACCCATAAAGACACTTCTAATAGCGATCCCCGGACGTATTATCAAAACGCTGTTTGTAAAAATGCAGTTTGTAGTGGAAAATTGCGGAAAAAAAATAAAAACCGTTGTCATAACTATCGCATAACCCCAAGTTTCTTATTTTTATCTCTTCGTAGTACTATCCGAAGCATGTGTTTCATCTTATGATGGAGAACACTTTTTTGCAACTCTTTATTTTGAATAAAAAAATCTTGTTATTAAGCAACCACGTGTGTGTGAACTACAAAAGAAGTATTTGACATAATAAAAAAAATACATTTCCCTGACAAGCTTGAATTTTTTTTATGCCTCTGATACTGCCTGAAGACTGTGTTCAAAACAATTTCATTTAAACAAAACTAATATATACACTTGACTTTCTCCATTCGCAACGTGACCTCATTGTGAAATGCAGTTGCCGGTGACCATTGAAGCATTTTAAGACAGAAAATAGTTTTTTTTACATTTTTTATGTGTGTCTTGGGAAAGATTTACATATGCCAAAAAATTTTGACCTCCATGCTTTTTAATAATTAATTTCATTCGCGTTGAAGCTTGGTTCCCACCAGAGCAAAAATGTGATAGAAATGAGATAGAAATGAGATTGGATGAGATGAAATAATTTTCAAATCTAATCGGAATGCTTTATCTCATTTGCAGAATATTTGATCTCATTTTCATATCATTTCTATCACATCTTTGGAATCAAAACTTTTTGAAATTTTGCAAACAAATGAGATGAACATCTTCAAAGGTTCTAGCGAACGTTTTTTACATTTCCACGTGTTTTTCGAATCACATTGTGCAACAATTCTAACTATGATTTTTGTGTGTTCATATGTTGTGTGCAAAGAGGGAGAAAATGTCAGAAGAAGAAAAAGAAGTTGGAGTTCCATCTCAAAACTTTTGGCAGAAAGTTTTCATTTGTTTCCATGTCCTTACGACAAATCAGACAAGGGACATAAGGCAATTCGCCATGTTTTCCTGGTTTCTGAAATATTTCAAGAACCCTAATTCGTCTCTGTTGCCGATCTTTTTGTTTTAGTAAGCGTTTTCCATGTGTTTGTCCTAAAAACAAAATAACTTCATAAAAATTTCGATCTCAAAATCATAGCACTGCTACTGATGTCTTTCCTTTTTCATTTTTTGTGTGCCAACATAGTGGTATGAATGGAAATGCAATCACAGGCAATTGTAAACTTTGTATTCTCTGAAGTTGTCCCATACATTTGTTATCTGTAGCTGCTTTTTCTTGATCAAGCAAGTTTTTTACTTTTCTACTAACTTTTTAAATTTAAGAATCAATTGGTCGCCCGGCTAGCACAGTAGTGCTGTTAACATCAAGAGATGAGGATATGTCTGATTCGGAATCATGGGGATCAGATTTTGATAATGTATCTGAGAATGTTGAAAACGATAACGAATGTGATGATTACGAGATTTATGAAGTGCTTGGTGAGCCAAAAGAAAAAGTCAGTTACTTTTATGTTTATGCTAGTATCCCAGATAAAAATTTTTATGTGTTCTTATTTTGTAAACGATGTGCGCAAATTCCCCCTGTCAAAAGTAGGTGACAAAAATTAAATCACTAAATCTTTAACAGGAAGTTACCACTGATATAATAGAGCCTGAAAAACTGAGTAAAGTAATGTTTGGGATTGTTAGGTATGATCAACGATTACTGAGATATCATCAAGATTTCAATTATGTCACAGTCCCATCCTCAAAATTTTTTTGACCCGGTTATTTTTGTCACCTCACCACCAATATCGCAGACCCATAAAAACGTTGTATTAGTTCTCGAGATATTTGCATTAAGATTGCATTTGATTAGGGATGCATTGCGATATTGAATTTTTCAGAGTTGAACATACACCTTCAAAAATCATTTGCTGTTAAGGATAGTCTCTAACCTCTAAACACATGTTTGGTTTTTATGAAATATCTCATATACTTCTATTTTTCTCCCTATAAGACTATACGTTTAATAAAAAATCCAACAAGAAAAACATTATCGAACGAATTTGTCTATTCCCTCGCTGTTCAAGCTCCAAGTCCCAACAGCCTCATTTGTATCATTTGTATGGGGATCACATAGATGTAGATTTCACTATTTATATCTATGTGATCCTCATCATATCGCTAGCAAAACGTTGCCTCACTTTTTCTTTAAAATCAATAGATCTTTAGCAATCATTGTTTAGTCATTGTTTACATCCTTACACCATATTTAAGCATGGTCTGTCTCACTTGTTCATAAATTTCTCAGCTATTACTAAATATTAGACAAAAGTGTGGCAACATTTTTTTCCTAAGATCCCATTGGTTCAAATAAACGTTGTTTCGTCGACATCAATTGATGTTTAGGTGACTTGGAGCTCAGCAAAGTCAGAATAACAGCTAATAAACCGTTGTTGAGAGATCGACGATTGGAGTTTTTTTAAAGATCAAACTTAATTTATGATAAAAATTACATAGGAAACGCTATAAAAATTTTTTGGTATTTTTTGACCATATAGCTTAGAGACTATCCATAAACTAGAAATTCATTCATAAACTAAACTATAAAACTTTGTTGAGTCCCTTTTTTTCAATCACAGTTCTTGGAGCTGGGGGAGTGCTTTCGCACTGCAATCATTAATCAAGACTTGTTTTGAAAATGAATAAATTTGATTTAGATTGATAGGAATTATGAAGATGTCAACAAATTTACTGACCACAAAGTTCCTAAACCTCCACTACCCCCACGCCGGAGCATTATACTTGAGACTGCTTTTGAATCAGGTAAGCAGCATCGTTTACAATGTTATAATCCCAAACCTTCATTTTCCCAATTACATACGTATGCAGGGATTTTTCCAAGCACTTTTGGTTACTACCGTTTTTCGTAGAGAAGATTGAGTTCTACAGGAAGCTCTGCAATTTTAGAGATTTCAATCTCCACAAACAGGCCTTGTCATGAGAGGCATGCGTAGGGAGTTGGAAACTAAGATGTTTTTTAATTTCATTGAATAACATGAAAACGAGTCCTACTGGTACCACTTTCGTAAGATGAAGAAATGAATGCGTATAACAAAGGAAATTTCAAAATTACCTTGGCAATGGTGGTCGTTCTCCCTAGCAACAGAATTTTTGGTGAATAATAGCCTAATTACTCTCTCAAAACATGTTTTTAAATACAACACATTAAAGAGCTAAAAAATGTTTAATTGACCAGGAATGATTGAGTTTCTAATCTCAATTCAAGATTGAGTTTTAACTACTGGTAAACAGTAGTTGGAAAGCGCTTGGAAAAATTCCTGGTATGTCTAAAAAAATGAGCATAATTAGTGAAAGAAAGAAATGTAAAGATTCTAGCATTAATAAACTTTCTTTTTATTTTTCCATTTTCAGTTCTTGATGAGGAAATATATATTCCTGTTGAAATGACAGATCAGCAAAAGCCTGTATTGCCACCACTTCCTGATGATGCTGAAGAATACCAGGTTAGTAATTAACTAAGATAGATTTCTGAACCTTTTGTCTTATTAGAACATCAGTGGTACTGTTGAAATACAACAGGGCTGGTTGTAAACATTTAGTAATAATTTTCAAGTGATTGGTTAATTCTGGCCTTTAATTATTTAGTTGACTAGTAACCTGGGTAAAAACTTTTTACCGAATTTAACTCCAAAAATGTTAGGTCAAATTTGCCATTTCCGTGTATGTACCCCGTGATGAAAAAATTAATCATAGAATCGCAACTTAAAAGTGTAGCCATGTTGTAGAGCTCTAAAAACTGATCAAAAGAATGTATGGGATCATTTCGCTACGATCAACCGTTAAGGAGATATCGCCGATCAAAGATTTTGATGACGTCATAGCCGCAGTACCAAATAAAATTAGGCCTGAATCTTGCGTCACCCCTTCACCCGTATCGCAGACCCTAAAAAACGTCAGTTATCCCTATTGGTTCTCAAGATATTTCCCCAAAAACGTCGCGTTCGATGGGGATGCAATGCAATGATTCCCTGTGATCATAAAAAAACTGACATCAAATGCCACATACTTTTATACTAATCGTGAAAAAGTGTCTCTCACCTCTACGTGGTTTTACGCGCAACTAAGAAGACGTTGACCGTAAATTAAAACTAAATACATCACTCTAAAATAAAAACTGGATGCACAGCGCATATTAGAATAATAGATTTATGTTTGCTGATTGTACTGACATGAATTCATGTCATGTCATGTGTAGTGGTTATCACTCTCAGAACTCATGCGATTTACCTTGGCGGTGATTAACTATGCCTGAGAGTGAATGTACCACAGCGTGGGGTCGACCCATGCCATGTGAGGGAAATCGGGTAGATGATACATTGATGACCATCGGGTGTTGCAGGACATCATCAAGAAGAGCTTAGGCCTTTGTGTCACTCATGAGAGTGTCAAATACTTCAGAACCCCTTACATAAGTTGTGGCCCCTCCTGGAAAACAAACAAAGATCTAGCATAATAATAATCAGTGTCTACATAAATTTACACAGATCATTTTATTTTTTACAATTACTGTTTTTACTTTTATTTTTTTTTTACTTTTATTCCATAAAATGAAATTGCTCACCTGTTTTATAGGTTAAACGTTATCAAATAATGAAGTGCATTATTGAAAATGAAAAGGTATATATGAGATCATTGGAGAGACTGATTAAGGTATATATTTGTTTTGATTAAGGTATATTGTTATTTTTTTTGATTGGTAATACATTGACATTTCAAAATAGAGGAAGGTATAGAAGGATTTAAATCGATCAATTCTATTAGTCCAGTTGATTTAATTGTGTATCAGTAATTTCTGGAACAAGTTTCATCTGCCCAACTAACTGATATAACTGTTCTCAAAAACGAAATTCTGTATGTAATGTATATGGGGAAGGTATCACTACAGCTTAATTCATTGTAACATCTTCAAGAGCTTCTGTTGAATTCGTCAATCTCCTGGGGAGGTCTGAGTTTTTGCCTTTCGAAGTTACCCATACTTACATGTGAAATGTAATGTTTGTTGTTGTAGATCTTGGATTTGTCTGTAAATAGTGTAGGTTCTATTCTGTAATTTTTGTTTTTCAGAATTATGAAGAACCCTTGCTTGAGCAGAAATTGATTAGTAACGAAAGATGTAAAGTGATTTTTATGCATGTTCATGAAATACTGCAGTGTCATCAATTATTCAATATGGGGTTAAGTGACCGGACGTTTGAATGGCTAATAAAAGATGTTATTGGTGACGTGCTGTATGCTTCGGTACTGACTGTCATCAATAAAACATTACTTATTTCTATATACCGTATTTCCTCTATTAACTGCCCGGGTGTTTATTAAATTTGTTTGAAATTTAGAGAGACACTTGTTAGAGGGGGGTGCTTAAAAAAGGAAATACAGGATATCATATCTTATGTGTTATAAGTTCTTAGCGGATTTTGAAGTTTTCTATTGATTAAGCCATCTGTATTTTTAACTCTGTTGATTTTTAAGTAACCAGTGACACATCTGTTTGTAATATATCTACCAACACTGTTCGTTTATTTCTGCTTCGTAAGCAAACTGTCTTCACAATGTCTTCACAATTTAAATTATGTTGAAATTAACTTAATTTGTTTTAAAAAATTCCCTTTATATTTCCTTGCATTTTGATTCACAATTAGAGGTACCATGTTTTTTGTTTGGTTTTAGTTTTCAAGATCTATGGTATTAAAAGCATACAGTGCCTTTGTCTCCAATTTCAATGCAGCAATAGACAGCATCAAAGAGACTTGCAAGCTAGTTCCTGCTTTTTTGAAATTTCTAAAAGTAAGTTGTGTGCTTTCTTGCTCTTTTAGTTTTCAGAAAATTTAATAATTGTTGGGTTTTTAAAATAAACCATAATCTATCTTTCGCATATAGGTTTCTGCTGAAGGATTTTCTGATCGAATGTCTGTGATTTATAACACACTTAAAACTGAGAAAAAGCTTAAATTACCAACTCTACCCCATACAAAGGTGGTGAGTATATATAAATGTAACATACTCTTGATTAAATCCAAAATAATACAATAGTATTTTAAATGTTAATAAGAATTAAATACATTGCAGCGGTTGACAATGCTTGAAACGCATTTGGCACACTTGTAAGCGATCTGTAACCAAGAAGGTGAATTTAAAAGTTTTAAAAAATTTACAACCAGCGACATTCATAAAGAAGTTAAAATTAATTAAAAAGCATCTCCACATGTTAGTGTTATTACATGCAGTCAAATACTTAACATGTGTTAATTTTAATAATAATAATGAATAAAAGTTTTAATGGTTTTCTTTTGCTTTTGTTTCAATTGACGACAGAAAAGTCATTTCAGCAAATAACAAAGATTGAACCTTGAAAGATTGAAAGATTGTATCTTTCCCCAGCATCATTTTCTAAGATGGTAATATACCTAAACTGATATATTGGTTATCATTTTGATGAAAATGAAAATGAAGCCTTAATAAGATTTTATTTAGTTTTGATGCTTACATGTTGTCTAACATTAAGTTGCTGTGTTTTTTTAACATTTCAGAATCGCTTGTATCGAAATAACACCAAGCAGTCACTATACGATTTACTTCGCCAACCGATTGAAAGAATACCACAGCTTGTTGTTTTGATACAAGCCTTAATGAAAGTGACACCATTGAACCATCCTGACCGTTCACCTTTGCAAATGGCCCTAACTCATTTAGAATGTTTATCAGAAACTCTTTCAGAGAAACGCAAAGATTCCATGTGCAAACACAAGGTTCTCCAACTGGATGGATATTGTACAGGATTAGCCAAGGTCAGTTATTTTCTTGTTTATTATGTAGAGTGACATCATCACAAACTACTGTTTTGTGAACTATTCAATTCTTGAATTTTATTGTAGCCTTTGTTTTCCAAGAAGCGATATTATGTACGACACGATGACATGTTGCTATGTGTAAGTACAATGTTACATATGAAGTTTCTATTTATCACTGCCAGCCCGAGTGGCTATGCAATAAATACATAAATGGTCACAAAAATGCTGCGAACCAACTGAAATCCTTTTTTTTTAGCTTGTGGAAGGTAACAAAGTTGTGAAAACCAAGCCTCGACGGATATTCATCTTGAATGATTTAATTATATGTGCTAGTATACTAAACAAGTATGTATCAACAAAATGTCCTTTATATTTGTTTATATCGTGTTTTTGCATACTCAACACAATTTTGCCAAGGCATTATTACTGCCAATGATTTGTTTATACGTTTTTTCATTTGAACTTAATGGACGGCATTTGCTCCAAGCTATTTGAAATTAGTAACAAGTTGATGAAAAAGCATGAGTAGAACCTTTTGACTACTGGATAAAACCTTTCGGAGATCACCAATTAAATATTTTAATGATGTCATGGGTCTGCCATCCCATAATTTCCCAAATTTTTCATCACCCCATCACTAGTTTTGTGGATGCCTCTCAAGATGTTATTTGTGACAGTTTATGGGAAAAGGATAACAAGCTAAAAATCTATGTCTACTCACATGTGAGAACTACTCACATGGTTGGGCAAGTTGCAAATGATGAGAAGATGCTCATTATAATATTTTATCCATTATATACAAGCAATTTGATTGCAAATTTGACAAATCAAATTCACAACACTACACAAGCAGAAACTAAGGATGATGTCAGTGATAAACAGAATAGTCTATCACCATGTCAACTAGATTGTGGAAGTTTGAGTCTCAGGTCCTTCATACACGTTTAAATTAATATTTCCTGTATTATAGACAGAAACAACTTAAGCTGATGACAAAGAAGAAATACAAAGTAAAATGGTGCATTCCCATTAATGACGTGGAAGTTGTCGATGTTGGGTCTGGTATATCTGTGAACGTTAACAATAAAACCACCACAATAAAATATTCACACCCAAGTATGATTATGAAACTTTCCCAGTGAGCAAATCTGTTGAAAAATCACTGCAAAGGCGTGCATTTCTATAGAAATATTCACACTATTTCAATGAAATAATGCTCTTCATCACAGTGATTTTTTTTGAAGATTTTGCCTATGAGTTGATATTGGTTTTTAGGAATTAAATTCCAGAAATTTTATATTCTAAAATTTTCCGTTATTGCTTGGATTGTGACATCAAACAAAAATGGTTAAGCTTTCAGGCACGTTGTTTTCCAAGTACTGTATTTCCTCTGTTAAATGCCACCCTCTGATAAACGTCAATCTCTGATAAATGCCGCACTTATAACAAAACATTTGCAATGTGTAGGAACATTCCAAATTCTCGTAAAAAATGCTATGAACTTGCACAATTCTATTGGACACTAATTTTCTCTTTTCTAACACCTTGGACATTCCAATTGCATACAAAGGATTTTTCTTCATCAACTGGTGGGTGCTTTGTTGATTAAGATCAATCTTCTGAAAATTCTTTTCAAATTTGTTGAAAGTGTTCATGTTATTAGAGGAAATATGGTATGTGAACAAGGAAGGAAGAAGGACTGGAGAATATGAATTCCCCGTATCCATTGCCATTGAGTTTTAAATGCATCCATTGCTATTTTGTTTTTTTGTTCCTTGTAGTTTCAAGTCCACGTCCAGGAATAAAAGAGACATCCAAGTTGTTAGAAGATTTGCAACATGACATTGCTATTATTGGAGATATAGCTGGGAAAGTAGCTTCACTACGGAGAACATATCCTGTATGTATAGCTTACATATTTTGGTATTTTTGGGGGTAAAAAAATCATTTTTAAGAATGAATGAGAATGCTGCCAGGGCTTTAGTTAGGCCTCATAGATAACGTATAACGTCATTTTCTCAATCAAATAAGTCACTCTTACACAATATCCCCTAAGACACCGAGCTGAAAGGTGACTTCGTCAACTTCTTCTTGAGTGAAAAACGTGTTGTGTCACCTGGATTAGTCAGGAAAGAAAGAAAATTGATCTTGGTCCATGCAAGGCCAATATTTACATTTGCATGTGAACGAAAACAACGTAATGTGCGTGGGTAACACATTTATTATACGATCAACACTAATGGTAACCATAAGGGTTCGACTCTGATTTCCAAACCCACCTCATGATTATGACTTATGTTATGTTCATGTTGAATATTTCCCTCATTTTAACTGGTTGAATGATTTTTGAAAAAGTTGAAACTAGTTGCAGTGAACAAGTGAACAAAACTGTATAAAAACTAATTCTGTTTTCTTCTTTTAATTTGACTTTCCATAACTGAAGCGAATTTTCATAAAAACAAAAATAGAAGGTCATTCTCATAAGATTCGAGAACAATAAACAAAACAAGTTTTGATTATGATCTTCTTCAACAACTCTTTTTTTCAACCTCATTATGGCACTGCCATGACAAGGTATATAATTTTCTTGATCATTATGCCTTTTCCTTTTGCACCAGTTGACTTTGCACCAGATCCACGATCTCAAGACTCCCCTAAAAAGTGCTGCAAAAAGCAATACCTGTAATCATGCTTTCAGAGAACCTTGTTTTACATTTGTTATTATGGGCCAAATTTTCAAGTTAAAAAATAATCCCTTTGCGACCAAATGAATTGCCTCGAAAGGCTTGCAACTGGTAAAAAAGTTGCAACATACTTGAAGAAAATCTATCATGGCTGGGAAGAAAAGTAACAGAATGAGGCAATTATTTCGTATTATCAAATATTTTATTGGAAATTATTTCTTGTTATTAAGTGTAATATTCTAAAGAAGATATTGACTTGTCACATGATTGAGTTTTTCCAATAAAGCTGTCCAAAGGCTCTACAGATACTTAACAACACATACATAGTTTTCTAACATGCAAAGAATACAATAATTTAAATCGTTGCTTATTGGAACTGCACTTTATACAACTGTTTCATAAGAAAATTCCACTATTTATGCGTTCTTTTAAAATTTGTTTGAGTGAAAAAAAACATCTATTTATTAAAGGGAAATTAAGCCTTAAAATTTCTTTTCTGGTTTTGAGCATGAAATACTTCATTTATCCTAGAGGAACACCTTTTTATGTGTAAAAGGTATTCCAAATGAAAAATATTGCGAAAAAAACAACTTCATTAAATCGCCATTACAGCTTTCGTTATAAATATCATGACGTCACAGAGCGAATTTCATTTGCAGAAGTATCAGACATAGGCAGCACATGATGGCATGTTTTTTACGCCTGTGCTCTAAAGATGCGAGAAACGGTAGAAAAATAACATAAACACAAAGATATTTATCATTCATCAACATAACAATCTTAAACATCAAGAAACAGCAAAATGTAAAATAAGTTTAACAGCAATGATTCAAGAAAAATAAAAAGAATTCATACTGAAGATTTTTTTTTATTATACATCTAAAATTATACACATTTGTTCAAAAACACACTTACACACGTATAGCTGCTATAAATCTAAAACGTAATACTTTTTAATGAAGGTTTTATATCATGAAGAACTTAAGAACTTTCATCAACAAAAACAAAATATTCTACTTTATGAAACCCTTACAAAAAGAGCGATTGCGCTGTGACATCAAAATTCCCATCGCAGAGCACTGCAATGGCGTCCGTTGTTAGATACTAATAACAAAAAACTGAGTATAATTGTCATTTAAGATAATTTTTGATGATCACAGAAGATTAATGAGACCTTTCTGCAACTAATATAAAAAGTTTTTGATAAAGGCTTAATTTCCCTTTAAAAATTTTAAATATACGGCTATTGACATAAGCTTTCGGTCTTGACGATCTTGCGAACATTTAGAAATTGTTTTCAATTCCGAAACAAAAAATAAGACATACAAATGAAAATATCAGACACTAAATCAGATTTTGTGAGTAACTGCAAAGCTAGTAATTGATTTATTGATTTACATTGTTCATTCCTGGGAATGATGATTCAGATCAAGCTGGTGCTTCCTCTGGGTACGAAAAGGAAGTTCAAGAAACTTCATCACTTTTATAGTTTCTGGATACATCGAAAGTGAAGAGCTGGTACAAAGAAGTGAAAGAATTACTTGCTCATGAGACTGAATTAGCTAATATGCACTGGATAGAACTGTCCATACCAGTAAAAGGAATAAAGTAAGAACAGTTAAATGTTTTATGTTTTTTGTAATTTTGTCGTCTCTCAACTGATTCTGATGGCTTAAGGTGTGAGTAAGGGAAAAAAACGTGATATCTTTGTATCAAGTATGATACCTTTTTGGAAAGCTTATAATACCTTTTTGGAAAGCTTATTCACATCTCTAAAAGCCCATGTTAAAAATTTTGAGGTAAACTAAGAATCTATCCTTCAGCTTCCTGGTAAGCCAAATTTCAATCTCCAAGCTCTTTTTTGTAAATGGAGCTACGTTTTTACAACAAGGTTCATTTTCTTTGACTCTTTCTAAAATTTAAAATTTTTATTTTAACTAAAAAATTTTCAACATGGGCTTTTAGAGATGTGAATAAGCTTTCCAAAAAGGTATCATACTTGATGTAAACATATTCCTGTCAAAAGGATTAATTAAAAAAAACCATTTTTTCCCCTTACCTTAAAAAGGTGTTTTTGATTTTTTTTGATTCTTTTGTTTTCGTTTCTTATATATATTTAGCATGTTATGTTATCCATTGTATGTATGAAAAATAAAGTAATTGTTAATCATAGGCGGTAAGAAGGTTTAGAGGCAATGGACTGAAATACATTTTCAGGTCTTCCTAAACTTTAGACATGAAAATGGTAAAAGGTGTTTTTACATAACTGCATAATAAATATTTTAGAAATGAACGCATGCAATGCTTATTTAATGTACAAACCCCTCAGAAGAAACAAGAGTGGATCGCAGAATTCAGTACCGTAAAATTACGTCTGCACGACAACAATAATCCTGGGTGGTATCTGCAAGAGGAATGCTTGTATGACGGTGAAACAGCTGTGTTAAGACGAAACTCTCCCTTGGTTGAGATAATGGCACCGTTGTTTATAATCGAGCCTAAGTACAGTGTAAGGAGTTGTTATGTAGTTTTTATCTATGTGCTTATTTATAATGGGGAATTTCATGGACGTCAATGTATGCTCTTAAAATTATATATCTGGTCATCACAATGAGACATTTTGCATGCATGGTTCTTCCAGTAAGGCATTCTGTAATGTTGCAATTCTTTGCAGCCAGTCATTTTTTTAAATTTGTTTATTTTTATCTATATTCAGACAGGTAGATTGACTCAGTAATATACTATATCTGATCTTTCATCGAGACCTGGGTCCTAAAATATCAGAAATGTTTAAATGAATCTATGGTCGAGTGAAAAATGAGTCAAATAGAACAGATAAAACCCAGTGTCAATGAAATAGAGGACAAAACACTGAAAGGAAACTGTATAAAGCAGGATTAACTTTATAACCCATAAATTTCAAATCATAAATTTCTAACCATATTTTCACTTATACATGTATATTCTTTATAATTTCCAACGAGTAATTTAAACCTTAATGTTTAAATAGTTATTCTTGGTAACAAAATCCTAATATATTTTTTAAACATATGAACAAATCATAAAAGGTTGAAAATTTCTAGCTTCAATTGTTCTGTAAATGTTTCAATTAGTGTTAACCTTGTTACTCTTCATTCTGTATCATTATCAAGAGCATAATTTATATCCATTATGCACTAGTTTGGATCTCCATCGTTTTTGTCTTCTGCTGTGTGATGAATTCTCATCACCTTAGTTTTCAGTCTTCAAATGTGTCTTGTAAACAGGAACATGAAATGGTCAAAACAGAAATACATCGTCCAGCAACGAACTTTGAACAATAATCTTTAAATCGTGTAGTGGATTTTTATTTTTGCTTTCAACAATGTGTCCTATTTTATTAGAGTTGAAACTGGAAAGTTTCTGCATTGTAAAGTTGTTCATCATAGGTTCAATGTGTTTTGGAGCTGTCTTCCGATTCATCATCTATGCTATGGATTTTTTCCGGAAATGAACATATCGGTTTGATAACATTGATGAAGATGGACATGCTATCCATCCCACACGTGGTGGAAAGTTTCATCGCTTGCCAGTCCAGAATATGTTGTGCTGAAATTGTTGAGGACGTTGTTTTGGAAGGAAATCGTTATTATATCTGGATGGGAACTATGTCTGGAAGGTTAGTGCTTCAAGTAGGGCATCCATCTTACCAACGAACTCCACTGATCACTTGGTTACACTTTTGTTCATAAAAGTTGGAGGAATTCTCTATAATCTTACTTATTAACTGGCTGACTGTTGATTAAAACAAAAAACAGCTGGGAATTGAATGTATGACTCATTTACTGCCTACGTTTATTTGTTTGTTTGTTTGTTTTTTACTGGTGATGTGTGGTGGATGTTTACACTGTTCAGATCAAAATAATTTACAATTTAGGATTCTGTTATTTGATCCGAGTGCAACTGAAAGGACAGCTTATGCAGATACCGTACTGAAAGACTCTATTGTTAGCATTAAGTACGTTCTTACAATTCTCTTTGAATAATTTCTTTTATGTCTTTCATAAAGTTTTGAAGGCTAACTATGGTTGATTAATGAACAGCTCACAACAACATATTTAAAGTAGTTTAACTATCGTGGGTTAGACCGTTAACTGTACATTTGGTTCCCATATGTTACTTTTTTCGGTATTATTTCCTTAGATCTGCAGTTGGAAAGGTGTTTGTGGGACTTGCTAATGGAACTATAGGTTGTTTTCGAAGGAAAATAGGTACGTGTTATGCTGCCATTTTATGCCGAGTGAAGTGCAAAGAGAAGTTATATATAATTGAGACTTCAAGGGGACCTTTAATTTCAATAAACAATAAAAGCAAACTTATTGTTTCCAAAACATTAGGGTATTCAACAGAGGTGTTTCAAGTAGGCAAAATCGCGAAAAAAATCACTGCGATGAAGAGCTTTTTCATTGAAGTAGTGTATATATTTCTATATAGAAATGTACTTCTCCGCGGTGATTTTTTTTAAAAAATTGACCACTGGGTTTTCAGTATTTATGAAAAGATAAGTAGGAGGGTGACAGGTATATCTAAAAGATATTGGTAAACTGGCATCCATCCGAAACTTTTGAATGTTGAATTTATCATTCCAAGAAGATGTTTTTTAAATCTTTTCTCCTTCTCCATATTCTTTGATAAGTTAACATTATATTGTTTACCTGCATAGGAAACCATCAAGCAATACCGTTTTCTAGATTTTTTAGGAGGGCGGGTATTTTTAGAAAATTTTGGAGCATTTCACGATAATGTTGGGTTTATTTACCCTCTGGAAAGTTTGCCTGTCGCATTTGCCTGTCACATTTGCCTGTCACGTTTGCCTGTCAATTTAACCTGTTACATTTACCAGTCACATTTGCCTGTCACATTTGCCAGTCACATTTGCCTGTCACATTTGCCTGTCACATTTGCCTGTCACATTTGCCTGTCACATTTGCCTGTCACATTTGCCTGTCTCATTTGCGATGGGTCTGTTACAAAAGTATTGGCATTTTGTCCATCCGACACGATAACTGTTTGTTTCAATATTTTTTGTATCCTTGTGGAAATCATGTTTTGGGATTTTGTAAATTCTATTCTAGTATACTTTCGAAAAACGTTTGCTTGATATTGTATCATAAACGTGTTGTTTTTTATATAGCTCTAAGTATCGATTTGTCCGTCCGATATAAAACTATTTTTGTAATAGACCCCGATGTGGTTTAACATCAACAGTTTTGCGCTTCATATGAATCGTCTGCTGAGTCAGCCATTGTTTTGTTTAAGTAACTGTTCAATGGTAACGAAAGTAGCCCAAAGATTAAATTCCTAAACTTCGTTGAACTGCGTTCACTTGTGCTAATTACACTTAGCACGTGTTATAGTTACGCCCTGTCAAGGCTACGTCTGGGCACTATCAATGTAAGCACACGCCCGCACTCTATGGCGCCCAAATCACTCAATACTTGATGCTGTTCTTCTGTTGACATGGCAACCTTTCATTCCCTTTAGATAGAAGTTGGGACTTAGAACATCCAACAATGGTTTGTATCGGCGAAAAGTCCATCTGTAGCCTAGCTGTGGCTGACCAATTATTATGGTGTGCCTGTAGTTCTAACATCCATATTATTAACACTGCAACGCTACATATCGAGGTAAGAACGACCTGATCACGTTTGCCCAGTCCTACTAAAACCTCCACTGTCATTAAGGAATTTCTTATAAAAATCTTTGGTAATGTCAAGGAATTTCTACGGATTATCTCCACGAATGAGAAAAGCTTTCTTTTAAAACGCACTTTCTAAAGTCGATTCCATGTCAGGATACACAGAAAAAATGAAAGGGAATTAGTCCAGTGTTAACAAGTTAGCACACGTGCAACAAATATGCTCTTATAACTATCTTTTTTTCATAGAAAGTCCTGGAAACAAACGAAGAGAAAAAGATGGACGTCAAACACCTTCTGGCGTACGGCATTGGCGTATGGGTGTCACAGTGGAAGTCGCCGACACTACAGTTATATCATGCCGAAACCTTTCAGCATTTACAAACAGTCAGCACAAGCACGTCGATCTCTAGAATGAAGAATGGTGAGGAAGTTGTTTTCTTTTCTGCGATTTTCTATATATTAAATCCATCAGTAAAATAATATTGTTGGAATTTCACAATATAGAAAAACATTTCTAAGTTACTTCAAATAATTTTGAGAGCCATTTTCACTTCAGGCCTTAAAAACATTTTCTCTCGCAAAATCGTCAAGTCAATGCGGATAAGAGCGTTTTTATTGAAAAAAGTATGATATGATTTCATCATCTCCCACTTGAGTTCCAATCAAGCTTCAGTCCTGGTTGTCACGTGACAATGACTTAACAACTTTACGACGGTGGAAAGTGGGATTCTACGAAATCAAAGTCCGAACAGAGAAACAGAGGAATCAAATATTATCCTTATGATCATAATCTTCCGAAGGAAACTGTTAAAATATTTCATTTCACAAAAGTGAATATTCTCACCAGTGTCGCAAATGCGATTCGTTTCGAATCTCTACACATTCCACCAGAGCATCAACAACCGCCAACCCTCTTAAATTTGGTCTTATTAAATTCTATAGGCATCCAGTATGATAAAGATTTCTTATATGCAGACCTTAAGCTTGAATTCGATAATAATCAAAGTTCACACCTATATCCTATGTACTCTACATCATAGGTTTTTTCACTGACGAAAAACATTCAAGTCAAGTTTTTCGTTTCTTCTTCGATTAGATATCGGCGGTCGCATCCAAGGAATAAACATCGATAAACTATACGTTACGTCGTTACTAGCGTCTGACGGTTTACTGTGGATCGGTTTAAATCAAGGACTTGTGGTCACCTATCCCTTACCAAGACTTGGTGGAATACCCAAGGTTTCTGGACAGGCTTGTGTGTCCTTCCATGCACACGAGGGACCTGTCAAGCATCTGATATCTTTTCAAGAAAGAAAACATCATTCTGTCGATCATGGTAATGCTATCAGATTACAACTTCTTTCATCCTTCTATATTTTTTTCAGTTTATAAATTCTATGTGTCCTGGTTGCATACTCATTTCGACAAGTATAATAGACCTTTCCCGAGTTTATTTTTCATCACACTCCGCCTCGTTTTCAATTGCGTTACTATGACAATCGAATCTCTTGTGCTCAATCATTAACACTATAACAATTATTACACTTATTGCACATTACTGACATGAGTCCCGTGACATTTCGTTACCATATTAACCATTGCGAAAACGAGGCGGAGCTTGATAAAAAATAAACTCGGGAAATGTCTATATCGATGCGTAATGTTGACTTTTTGTTTTGAAAAAGGTACATTCATGTCGGAACCACACCATCTAGACGTGCTAGGTACGTCAGTTTCGGATACGTTTACCAGCTACATGGAAGAACAGAAACAGTCTATGGAACCCGTGTATTTCGTTGTTGAGTCGGAAGATAGAGAAGCCGACGACACAAATAACGACAAAAATTGTAATACGACGACGATGACCGAACAAATCGCTTCGGACGAGTCTGAAATTCACAAGGACGATTTTGTCGTTTCGAATGATGTACTCATAACCAGCACACCCACCTCTCAACGACCGACAACTTTCGTAAATGAATACAGCGATGAAGTTGCATTAGTTGACAGTGAGAAAGTAGCCGTTCAAACTGAAGGATCTGTGGCTGAATATTGTGACGAGAATGGCCAGTCAGCAGAATTGATTAACGATAGTAGCGGACAGCCAACCGACGAAAAACTCCTCGAAAATGAAGCATGTGTTGGAGATGAGAGTGCGGCGAATCTAAAAATTAAGGAAGAGGTGTCTCCACTTTCACAACCGATTCAAGAACTTCAGTGTTCCTCCTCTGAACATGAAAAAGTTGACGAACCTAATGACACGTCAGCCGAAAGTACAAGACTTACTTCTCAACAGGACGTCGACAGAAGTTTGACGGTGGAGGTGAATAAAGAACTAGTCGAAACACAAGAAGCGAAACACACGTCAGCCGAAAGTACAAGACTAACTTCTCAACAGGACGTCGACAGAAGTTTGACAGTGGAGGTGAATAAAGAACTAGTCGAAACACAAGAAGCGATTGATAAGTTAAAACTGAATGAAAGTTCGTGTAGAGAAAACGAAACTGAAAGTGGTGATAACTCGGTAAGCATAAGCCAAAGTGCTTCAGGATACGAGTTACCTATAGAGAAAGACAATGTGGTTGTTTCGAAGCCATACGCAGCTGTGAATAAAAGCTGCTCGCCACAAGCAGAACAAGACCTTGAGAATGATTATAAATCTCTACCTTTACCAGCATGTCCACAAAGTAGTTCTCCTATTGCCAGTACAAAGGTTTCTTCACACACAAAGCCGCCAACAGCTGCAACGCCTATTGGAAGCCACTCTGAAAAATCAATTTACACTCCACTAGTGAACGAAGGCAATGACTCTACCTCTTTGTCATCCTCGTTGGATTTCAAAGCTTATGATAAAGAGATTGCCTTCGATAACAAAAGTCTAGTGCGTGATACGAATGAAAGTTACTACGCTCCCTTGGTGGCAGTATCCAACCAAGAGATTGATTGTCATCGAGAGAATTTGTTGAAGCCTAGCTATGTTGTCAGTGTTGGGGTCGGGCATGTGGACTTTCGGAAGAACGAGAAGCCGTCGATTGGTCGTGAACTGATACGAACGTTTTCCGGTAGTTCACCGGAACATTTGATTGTTGTATGGAGGCTGTGAAAAAAATTGTCGGAATCAAAAACGGCAAAAGCTCTTGTGTGAAAAATTGTTTCTTACAAATTTGAATGTTTTAAAAGTTTTGCATTTTTTTAAAAAAGTCTTTTGTTCTTTTTCAAACAAAATTCTAGAATTTAAGCCGATACGAAATAGTGAGCTGTGCATAACCTCAGAAGTCGGAATAGCAAACAAAAGAAATACGTAACCACAGTTAAGCCTCGATAATTCAAACCTCCAATGAATGTTCATTGTTATGAATGTTTGGGTTATCTTGAGGCTTAGATGAATGGAAATGTCAAAACACTTTGAGTTACTGAAAATTCGAGTTGTCAGTGGTTCGAGTTACTTAAAATACGAGTTGTCAGTGGTTCGAGTTACTGAAAATTCGAGTTTTCTGTGGTTTGAATTATCAGGCTTACCTGTAATACGAAATTAGCATTTTGGTATCAGAAAATATTTTTGGTCTAAACTATAAAGATGTAGAATTATTAAGGCATATTTGCCTTCTTCAACCTAACGAGATTTGAAATGAATTTCTTTCTGGCTAGTGTGAGTGATGAGACAAAATGTTAAAGGTTCTATTGTTATTGTCACGTGATTTTATTAGTATTCCCACTTTTATATTTATATGTATGTAAAATATAATATTGATATATCAATTTTTATTACTTTGTGATTTTTATATTGTTCTGGCATTACAACGTAACTTTTTACGACTTTATTTTCGTAGCTTTGTGTAATTTATTTGAATTCTTAATATGAAGATGATAGAACCCGTGTCACGTAAACATGAAATTTTCTTGCACAATGTTTTTTCTTCTTCTGTATCTCGAATTTCCACAAGAAGACAAGAAGTCTAGAAACGAGGTTGTATCTTTTTCGTCTTTCTATCTTATGTTGCCAGTTTGCTCGTCAGAGAATATATTGACGCGTCTGAATTCATTATCAATTCTTCGACCTCATTCTTGAGTTTCTTGGTTCCCCGCCAAGGTTATATTTTTCGTCCGGAAAAAAGCCAAATTTCTGTGTTGGTGAAACTGAGAAGATTCTTTTGGAGAGCCGTCATCCAACGCTCTGCCTTAGATTGTATCAAAATTTTAAAGAGGTACATGTATAGCTAGACTTGATCAAAACTATTGAAGGATATTTTCAAATTTCATTTGATTCCGAGTCGAAAGTTTTTTCGAATTACTTGGTACTCAATATCTCTGTTCATTGAGTACGGTTGCAAAAAACGCGATGGATCGATTGATGACATTTGACACATCATCTCACTCTTTTTAAGAGTAAACGGCGCTCCATTATAGTACAACTATATTTAGCGCCTCATCATACTCCAGTTCACAAAGAAAACGAAACCGATCTAGTAATACCCGCTAGATAATGCGAAGACAAGTGCTTATCATAACAAATCATGTCTGATAGTACTGACAGTTGTAAGTAGATAGAAAACAGCTGTATCGGTAGTGTTTAAAACTAATTACTTTTTATGACTTTGCAATGATGAGAGACTATTATATACTTTAACCGGCACCCTAAACCTTATGAATGCAATACAATAACAACACTTCCTCCTTCCTCCCATGCATTCGTTTTTTCCGAACCAAATTGAGGCTAATTATAGTCAATGTCGATCACTTCGATAATAAAATTTGATTTTGAGTAATTTAGTTGTATATTTTGGCATAAAATCAGCCGTTCATGTACGTTAAAACCATTCACCTACCATAAATGTTTACTACCCATACCGTGGTGTACCGTGAGTTGGGGCGAGATTCAACTGCACCATTATCCAGACCACAACATTCAACATAACAATTGGAAATTTCAAAACAACAACATCACATTTCTGAACCAAGATGTAATTTATATATATATACTACACTCCACAATAAAAAAATTTTTACATTTTAACAAAATGCTGAATGTAAATTGCCTTTGAGCTCTTAAAATCCCAACACAAGTTAAAAGACTTTGGACAGCAGTGCACGTTTATTGTTAAAATACCAATTAGGATTTCTCAAAGACGGTTTCCATGAAGTGATGTCCACCCTCCGCCCGACCACCTTTTCGCTCTTTCAAGCGTTTACCTTATTATACTAATGCGCAGGTTGTATTTTGGGATGCGTGGGCAGAAGCTACCTTAGGCCCACTTTTTTTTGCATCAGTAAAATTTTGCGAAAATGGATGAACACAGACTTAACGCAACCTAATTTTAGTGAATGACCCCTTAATTATGGAGAATTGCCAAAAGGTAAAAAAAGTTTTGCTAAATCTAAATTTTCCGCAACTTTAATTTAGTGAAAATACGCTCATGCGCTAAAATTGCTAAAATAAGGCGACGCAAAAAAAGATGGCCTAAGGTATGTAGTGAAACAAACTGAAGGAGATGATTGATCACTGTGCAAAATTTGTTTCTCAAAGACAGTTTTCACTAAGCAATATCATCCCTAAAATGCACCTACAAAGTTTACTGGCGGGTCTTACCATGGGTGTGTTGCCGTGAGCTGAGATGTAAAGAACACAATGATGGAGAGAATTGATGACTGTGCAATTACTGTGTAAAGAGTTTTGTGCAAAGATTTAAAGTGCATAATTGTATACACTCCATCAATTCCCATTGCTACTGCATTGCTATTGCATCACCACTGGACAATGAATTCAATAGATGGAAAATCTTCTACAGTGGCCCCCATTAAATGAAACAAAAATAACTTCTTTGGGAGTATTTTTCATGTTTTCTACAGGGGATAAAATACGGCGAAGGAGAGACAACACAAAAATTTGAAAATCTAAATGCAATCTACAACATTTTTCGCAATGACTATGACTAGACTATCTAATCCTAATAGGTCCAACTTAACCCATTACTACTACTGCTACAAGGACTTCAGCTTGTAGCCATATGATTTCTTCTTTTGGGCGTTGGGGTGCGAATTGCCATCGTATATGAGGCCTTTGCGAAAAAATCATACAACTTCTTGCTTTGCCTGGGATTCGAAAATGTTAATTAGAAAATATAGAAATGATTATGATAGCGTATAAAATGTTCAAGCCTGGTGGGACCAGAAGAGTCATAGTTGTTCTTTGGTGAGACATAAGAATCAACATCATGTTAAGCTTGAGCATGATATGCTATTTTCGTATCATATTCAAGAAATGTTAAGAAAAAGAAGCAACAAAAAAACGACCAAGGATGTATTCAGTAAAGTGAAATTCATCCCATTATGCCAGCTCAAAAAGTTAGTTTTGTTGGTTTAACTGATTTGCAATGTAAAAACTAGGCATTCACTTTCATTTTCGAGCAGTTGCATGTGTTGTTGTAATTCACACAAAAAAAACTGCAAAAAATACTATATATACTATCCTGTCAAAACCTCAAATTTTAAACTATTTCTTATAACAACTTTTACCTTAAATCGTATATCAGAATGTAACGAACCGACATGAAATTTATGAAAACATTTTTCTCATAGAGAAACTAAAACAACATTCCTATTGCAAAATGCGTTTTGTTCAGCGCGGTTATTTTGACGTCAAAACATTTGAAGCCTGTTACATAGCGAGATTAGCTGAAATGGATTGTGACATTTTAATAGCCAGAGTCTCTCTAAATGGTAATCATTCATGAATGTTTTGATTGCTTTAAATCTTTTTTATGTTGTATAACTTGGTTTAGTTTTAAAAATATATTGTATTTAAATTATTGACCAGATGCAGCTTGATTTTGGCATACTGAATCTTGCCCCACAGAGTTGAATCTCGCCCCAACTCACGCTGCACTTTTTGTTGGCCACCTCCTCCAACAACATTAGAGAAAATACTCCTTTTCTCATGCTAAAAAGTGCCCTTCTCACTTTTAATGGCACAATGAGCTTATATCACAGAATAGTGTACACTATTCTTTATCTCATCAAGACAGCTGAACAGACAACTTCTTTGACTGTTTTTCATAACTTTAGCAACATAGGTCTACATTCTATGGATAATTCCTTTTGGCTTTTAGGGTTCATATAGTTGTATAAACATATTGCCCTTTGAACCAACTTTCAAATTTAAACTCATAAGTGCACAAGCACTTTCAGATCACAGGGATGATAAAAGTGGATGAAAAATTCTTCATTTTTTATTTCTTCCCACAATATAAAATTTTGGTGTGTACTTTTAAACTGTCACTCACGTTCCTTATAAAAATTTCCCCATGTATTTCTTATTCTAAAAAATAACATATTTATTTTTCTCCCTTTTCTGTGCTGTTCTCTGTGTCTCAAATTTCCATTCGGACAGAATTGTATATTTTTATATAAAAGTTTATATTATATTTCCCGTAATTTATGTTTTATGAATAACTGTGAAGACTTTCCATTAGTGTGAGTGACGTTTGGAAAGGAAGTAAAGAAAACACTTTTAGAAAAGTTAGTTCACCCAAACAAGTCAAATGGGGAAGGTTTTGCATCAGTTATTTTTCTGAAAAATACACTTTCGAAGTGAAAACCTTTATAAAACACCATGTTTTGTATTGGAAAACTGTGGAGGAACATGTTTTTATTCCAAGTTATGGGCAAAAAACATATTTCATAAACAAGTTAAGTTGAAAATCTTTGGTGGAAAAAACTTTGCTGACATTTCAGTGTCTGATTTTAGCAAATTGTAGAGTGTTATTGAATATCGGGTCATTAAAATTTCCTTCGGGCCACCAAAAATTCTAAAACCAATGATGGCACTGGCCCGGCATGACACCCAGATAAAATCTTAAGATTAGACACTGCATTTTCCAGAATTTCTCTGGAAAAGCTTATGGTGTATTACATGTTTTTGAAAATTCCATGTGAGTGTTTTTACTTGAAAGAACAGAAAAATTTTAGATTTTTATATTATTATATGAATTCTTCTACAGAAGTAACATTTAAAAACATAACTGAAACAACAAAATCAACAAACAACATGGTATCGAAGGATTGACATGAAGATATCAAAGAAGTTTTTCACGAAAAGATGACATTTTACAGAAGAGGAAATTCTTTACCTATTTTGGTATGCGTTGGTGTGTTAATTTTCGTTGGTGGATATTCGTACTACAGTATAAATGAACTATCTTTGCAATTAAAAAGAAAAGACAAAGAATTATTCATCAGTACAGAACATGAAAGAACATTAAAGGACCAATTAAAAGGTATCAAAATCAGATTCAAAGGTCATGTGAGAGCAGGAGTGCACAATTAGATCATCATTTTATGGATTTGATTTCTTAATATAGTTGTTTACCAACACACAACAAAGTTAGAGGAAGCTTTAAAGCATGAAAGAGAAAGTCACAGAGATACAAAAGCAGGTATATCATTATCATATCAATCATCATGGTACAAAAACATCACTTGCACACACATTTGTAATTGAAAACCATTCTAGAAGGTCTTTTGGTAATTTTTATATTGAAAAGTCCCATGCCTGTGTAATTGTGTTCTTTTTTAAATCTGCTATGCTTAAGCTTGGTCTTCACTGGGTGCATAGGTGGGCAAAAGCGCGCAAATCTTATTGAGCATTATTTTAATCACACTTTTGTGCCTAGTGGAGACACTTCATAAACACACTTTTGTGCACTTATGCATAGTTATGTGTCGTTTTGCACTGCCCTGTGCTTTGCACTAAGAACAAAACTTTTGATATTGGCGTAAAACTATCAAAGGATTTCGACGATTAAACATTCGTCAAATATTTTTTTTTTTTTTACACTTTGGCTACCAACATGGAATGCAAATGGTAAGGACTGCTGACTTTCTCTGGATGCAATACAAGATACTCCTCTGTTGAAATGCTTTTTCGAAAATGAGTGTCTTTCTTTGTGATTCTTTCCCTTTCCAAATCAAGCCAAATGGTGAAATCTTTCAGGAATCATTCGTTAAAAGCGATAATAATATTCTCTATCATCATTTTGTGGTCCAAACTACAAAACATTGTAGAATCTCTGTTCTTGTTGTTGCTTTTCTAACCCTGTTTTCGTTTTGTTGTTTTTTTGCTGTGTTTCTTTAATTTTTTTTCAAAAGTAGAGACATAACAGTATGTAGATCTTCTAATTCACTTTCCTCACTCATCCTGAACTTTTATGAAGAAAGCATGTGCACAGAAGTGATTTTTACATACTGTCTCAACTAGGCTCCACTATGGTGTCCCTAAAATCGGTATTATACCATTGTCGAAATTGACCTGTAGCAGCACTTGTATGACCTTGCAATCTTTGAATAAGGCTCTTTTATCAAATTTGTGCTGAAGATCCATAATGGCTACTATCCAAGTAGCATAACTTATTCCAGAATGCATCTTAAAGAGTTATCAAAATAACCAAACTCAAAAACTTTGATGCAAAGAAATAATGTAACAGTGTAATAACACGGAAGTCAATGTATTTCAATGTCAACAGCCACTAAAAATCTAACGAAAAAAGACTGTTCGAACATAACCTCTTTGCACAAAAAGTTGATACAAAGACTAGCGGTAGAGATAGAACAAATAAATTTTGAAACTAGAACAGAACAGATGCCCGTTTTCTACAAGAACTCAATTGTATGTATATTTTTCACAAAATGTAGAAAGGATGGGTTAGAACCTTCCTGTGAAAATGCTGCACCACCATCGCATACGGCAGTAGCTTGTACAACAACTAGATCCCCTAGCTCAAGCCCTGTTCTATCGTCCAAGCCGTTAACTAATTTTATTTTTTCTTGGTTTTAGAGTTATTGAATAAGAATCAAGATTTCGTGGCTAATTTAACTAAATCAAGGGTAATAATTTGATTATATATATACCATATTTCCTCTAATAAATGCTGTGGGGTTTATTAAAACTTCCAACTTTTGGATGCGGCGTTTAATAGAGGGCAGTTGTTTATTACAAAATGGTAAATGAGATAATAGCAGCTTTTAAACAACAATGTTTTCTTTTACGATATATTGTGGGAAAATGTTTTAAACAAAAGAATATATTCCCATCATACACAAAAAATTTCCTGCACCAATAATTGCACATCAATTGAAATTCATCCAAATGTGGAAAAATTGTTGATAGAAGGTAAATAAAACTATTTAAAATATTTCTTGTTTGGCCTGTTTCTAATAAACGCCGCTTTTCAAGATGCAGCGTTTATTAGAAGGCGGCGTTTATTACAAATGTTTAGCTATAAGTGCGGCGTTTAATAGAGGGAATGCAGTAATGACATTACTTTTCACTGTGACTAAATTTCGTTTCAATATGTAAAATTAAAAATTCCCTCAAAAAAATCTTGAAATCACTTGAATATTATTGAGATCAAATATATACAATCTTAATGACCGTATCAGCTAATCTTTTTTTCTGACTTTATGTAAATTTATTCAAATACAGCTTCTATTTTAACTTCTATTATACACTTTTATATAACTATACTATAAACTGTTCTGAAAATTAATCAGTTATATCTGTTTTCTGGCACCCTTGTTATGTTTTGCTTTTGTCTGCTTTTTAGCATGTAGCAATGAATAGATTCAATGCGTTAGACACAGATTTCAAAATGTTGAAGGTAAAGTAACACTGATTTAACATAAAACTGAACTTGTTCAATCATAATGTTTTGTGGAAATCTTTGCCACTTTTTTTAGGTTTTAAAATTACCATGCAATTGTAATTTTATGTTTAAGTTGTTGGTTGTTTTGCTAAATTATGTTAATTTTAGGCCAGCTGTGAAGAGGCCAATCAAAACCAATTAGCACTGCAGCAGAATTATGCTCGTTTAAGTCAAGATCATAAGCAGTTGGCCGAAGAATGCAAAAGGGATTATAAGAGGTTGAAAGATAATTCAGAAAGTGAATCGATCAGTTTACAAAGTATGATATGTTCTTCATGAAAAGTTTTTATTCATACCAATTTTTTGAGCAGATTTTAGTTTTTTTGTACTAAGCTCTCAAAGGGAGTGAAGTGATTGCATATTCAGTTATTTCAGTTATTCATTTTTTGTAGGTCGCATTCAGGACTTATTCAATCACAAAGTGCACTTTCAGAAGCAAGCTGAACAATATATCGAGGAGTACAGAAAAGTTTTGGTATGTTGTTATTCTCTTAGTGTTTTTATTTTACTGTGTAGAAAGTAGTAGTTTCAAGTGGCAGTTTTCTTTGCAAAAGTTTATCTAGTGTTTGAGCATCCTACTTTCTCGTCAATTTCATTTTAAAAACAATTCTATGTATGATTTCATTAGAATTTTATAACCAACTTGAAAACAATTCAGTTTTCTTTTTTCTTCAGAATAACTTCAATGAATGCCAATACCGGCTCAATATCTCAGGTCAGTACATAAAGCCAGCTCAATATATCAGGTGAGTAGTTAATGCTGGCTCAATATACCTCTCTCTTTTCAGACCTCCGGAATAAGCTTCGTTATGATAACCCCAATACAAATGATAGTGTGAATCAAAATAGCCATAACCAACAAACACCAATATCCATTGCGGCAAATCAAGATCTCCATGATCAGGTTGAGCAAAATCAAGAACTAACAACCAAAGCCTCTGATAACAATAATAATGATGATGGTATTAAAAGAGTTTTGAACGGTATCGAAAAGCGATCTGCCTTGCAAGATGGAAAATCAAACAGAAAGACAGATCTGATCTCTAGAGACGTATCCGACGGAATCACAGAATCTTTCGGACAAATCAATGCACACATCTCAAAAAATGAACCAATTCACAGTTTTAATGAAAAGATTGAAGAAAATGTTAATAGTAGATATAAGCAGACAATAGATCTGGACAACGAGTATGCCAATAAAAATAACAACGGAAAGATACATGTTGTCGACAAAAATATAGAGGAAAGAAGTAAGAATGAATCAGCTGGTATTGGTGATAAGACCAACAGTGAATATGTCAACTCTGCACCACAACTTGCAAATGTGAACAAGCTTGATAATGTCCTGGAAAATGTCATCAACGATGTTGGTGGGAATGACAAACAAGACCAGCAATTCCCTGCGGAAAGTAAGCTAAAATTCCAACCCATCAGAGGAGCTAGTGAAAGTAAATTACCATCTGAAGCATTGGAAAAATCTACTCTCGAAAATAGCAATAAATTGGAATCCGTTGTTAGAGATGGTGCAACTCAACTACAATCAGATCTGTTGCAAAACCTGGCCATAAATAACAAGCAACTGCTAAATCCAATGCAGCATTTGGTGGGTCTCTATAATTCTCTATAATTGTTTTGTGTTCGATTACTGATTTCTTACCGACTAAATTTGTGGCAACCTTGTTAAATTTGTTTGGGTCAGTGTTGTTTTGAGAAACTTTTAAGCCAGTGTTTTTTTGGACTTGACAAAAAGTGGTCTTTTCTTTAGAGCTAATTTTCATAGGTCAAGTGTTTGCTCAAAGCTAAAATTGTTTTCAATAGACAAATATTGAAAATTCCAATTTTTTTTCCCTAATTTTAAAAGAATCAATAGCTACAGGACTTTAAAGTAAGGAGCAAAAAATCATGAAAATATTCCCTCAGTGTAATGAAGGAGATATTCCAATAGAAATATCTGTCAATCTGCTGATGTCCATTGTTTGAAGTTCGAACACCAATAGTTACATACAATACGATTCAAATGAACTAGTGCTAAATGTGCTACTCTTTGGAATGGTGTATTCCATATTCAATATTTTATTTAGTACTTCATTGATGGTTCAATTGTTAGATTCCTCTGCAATTTTAAGCAATTTTTAAATTTGGAAATGTGAAATTACATTCTGTGTAGGCTTTATTAAGTCATGTTGTTTTGTAAAGAGCTCTCTGGAATTCTGAATTTCCATAACAGTTTTTAACTGAAAAAGTCATTGTAGAATTTACCCATGATCGAAAAAATCCTCGAAAACGTAGTTATTTCAATACAAATAGTCTATCGTTGAAATTGGGAGTAGCAGATTATTAGATTTTTCATTTAAATGAAGTTGGACATGATATAGAGCTTCCTGGGATAAAATATTCCAGTTTTTCTAGAAATTTGAGACTGTAACTTAGGAATTGTACATCTTCATTGGCTCAGATTATTATCAATTTGAGTTAAATTTTTCAATAACAAAGACTGTAATTTTCCACATTACAGGCCGGTATCCATACAGCTGCGTTTTACGCTCGAGCGGAAAAGCTCAGGAGATGCGCATGAAATAAAAATTACCACTGACTGAGAGATTTAGAATTCTCTTGAGTTGCTCTTGAGGTTGGCGTAAAAGTTAAACTCGTTCTACTTTTGAGCGCATATTTTTTTCCCCCTCTCTTTTGTTAAATTTTATATCAGCCAATCATATTTGATTATTGTTTGTTTTTAATTTGCGAACGTCAATAAAACAAAATATTCAAGATTTCTTTGTGAGGTGAAATCCAGAAAAGTTATTCCTCGAACAATGTGGGATTCATTCTGATTGCTTTGAAAGAATATTCTTGGACGACCAGCATTAAATCTCTAACCAAAACATTATATAACCCTTTGAAACGTCCCTCCAAAAAAGCTTTCTCATTCACATTTTCTTTTTCCATAGAAATTATCTATTTCTTTTTTATGGAAATCAATTTGTGCTCCTGAGAAAAAAATCTCACAAGCATTCTTCGCTAGAACGTAGAATGCAGTTGTATGGAAACCGGTCTTGCCAATGGAATGGAATTTTCAATCATTTGTCTATTAAAAACAATTCGAGCTTTGAGCAAACACTTGACTTGAAAATTAGCTCTAAAGAAAAGACCACTTTTTACCAAGTTCAAAAAAACAATGACTGTAACACTTTTTTTATAAGGAACACCTTACACGTTCTGTAACGCTGAAAAAAATAAGCAACTACTAAGGAACGTGTCAGGCTGAAATTGAGAACAATTCCCAATGTTTTTCTAAACCGATAAAACATGTAAATATTATCAAACTTAAAACAATCATGTTTTCCAAAAGAAACAATCGAAAAGTATCAAAAACCAACTGTGCAAATAGAAATCCATAGTTCGCATCGACTTTGATCACACGTTAGGTTGTTATTCCTTTCGTGTTAGATTTACAGTTAATGCGTTAATATTAATATGCAGTAACGCTCGGTTGCCACCAGTGAGGAATTCAACGTTTACAAATCGAACCCAATGGATTCAGCAAGTTCTAGGCTGAAAACTTGATATACTGCCTTTTTTTAGTCGAATAGTTTTTGTCATCATAGGAAAGAAAAAACGCAGCTAACATTAAAGAGATGATACCTAATCAGATTGCCGATGATAATAAACCGGTTCCTGTTGTTCCCGTAAAAAATGCCGATGCTGCCGTGTTCAACGATAAGTCTCCGGTAGACGTTGTAAGGCGTTTAGATGCACAAAACCAGCGTATGCATGTCAAAGAAGTCACTCTGGAAGACGACGAAAACGGAGATCAGAATCTAGACCGTGACGTGTCGCCAGTGAATGATGACGGAGTTAATGGCGGCAACGGAGGAGATGAGGAAAACGACAACGATGAGAGATGAGGTCGATCTCTTTCCTTTTTATTGTGAAATAATGTGTATCTCTTTAGAGATTGTGGCGTTGTTCGAAGTTAGAACCGTTAAGTTTTTTAACGCCCTCGTGGTGCAGGAGTGATGTAGACATATGGGTGTTCATTGAAGATGTGAATGTGTTAAAAATAATCGAATTTCTCCCGACATGCCTTGTTTGTTTTTGACAGTATGAGGCGTTGAATTAAAAAGGGCGTTAAAAAAACGTTTTGAATTTTTAGTTCTTCATATTTCATTTCTTCACTTTTTATTATTGCTACTACCATTTTTATTTATAACGACAAAACTATATTTTGGAAGTCATTTTGAATACATTTTCCCAGAAGCTCTGTTTTAACGGCAACCGGTGTTTTTGTCAAATTGTTTTTGTGAAAGACTAACGGTGAACTTTCGATATATAACGCCCATTCAGGGCGCAAGGTGTATCAGTTAGTATCTATTTAATATGCATATGAGAAGGTAGGAAGGTTTTGAGACAAAGCATGAACGATTGACTGACTGTATATATATAAATATTTATTTACGGAATTCACATAGACGTTGTGGTACTTCTCTTTTGGACAATCCAGTGTTTAGGAAGATGGCTAAACTCAAGTTCGTGTGAGTTGATTTTGCACGGAAAAATTCGCTTGTGTTTTTATGATACATTGATTGTGATTTCATGTGGTATTAAAAATTTGCAAGTGTCATCCGGCATTAAATCTATTTCAATCTAGCGGAAATCCCAAAATCGCCAAAAGAATCACTGCGATGAAGAGCATTTTTATTGAAATAATGTGTAAATTTCCATAGAAATGCACTCCTTTGCATAGATTTTGACTGATTTCTTCACTGGGTACGGACATAACATTCAAACACTTACATGGAACACAATGTACGGGCTTCACGCTAAGGACTCCAAGTGTGAGTTTGGCCAAGTAAACTCTCTCGAATTTCTAAAAACTCGCAGCTTTACTTCACTTCAAACTTTTCACCGATCTAAGTGCTGTGGAGATTGTTAGCCTAAATATCATGCCACATGTGATCACTCTATATCCTAACGAATATGACTACTATATATATATATATGTGAATTTAGTTTTTAGCAATGAATAGATTTTCAGAATTTTCAAGTCGTTAAGAAGTGTTATATCTTTCACAGCGGGCGGGGAAAATCAGGTGATTCGAGGATATTGAAAATATCTTCTAAATAGACTTTTCTCGAATTTCTGTTAAGCCTAGTTCACACCTGGCGATGGCGGCGATTACAACGATTAAAATTCAGTGTAATCGTCATAATCGTCTTATGTGAACACTTTTGTAATCGTCAGAATCGTCGTAAAAGTCTTATGATTACGACGATGGAATATCAAAAAGTACTGATTGCTTACTAATTACTAGTGAAATACTTGAGACTGTTCATACCTGGCTTAAAACACTGTATGCTTCGTTTCCATGTATTCAGTTATTTAATCGAACCCAGGGTCTCTTGCCTTTTTTATATCCGTATATAAACCTTGGGTTCGAGGTTGTAAAATTGACGTAAAATTCAATAGATTTTAAACACTATAGAGCGATTACGACGATAAAATATCAAAAATGCGTTTACGACAATTAAGCCTGGTTCAGACCTGACGATTAAAAAAATTAATCGTCCTAATCGCCAATCGCCAGGTCTGAACACTCAAGTATCTCAAAATACCAATTTCAAAATTGTTTCAAACACACGATACCCTCACGATCTTAAAACAATAGAATTAACGTAAAATTCAATAGATTTTTACATCCAATAGAGCGACTACGACGATAGAGTGTCAAAATGTTTGATATTTTGTCGCTTGCCGTTTACGACAATGACGACGATTACACTGGATTTTATTCGTCGTAATCGCCAGGTCTGAACCAGGCTAAAACAAGACCGTATCTGTTGGCTCCCAACGGGAAAATTTCTTGAAAAATCTCTGCGGAGGTGCACCTTTCTAAAAACCCACACAAGTGCACACATCGTTTCAATGGAAATGCACTTCACCGTAGTGTTTTTTAAAAGATTTTGCCTACTGGGCTAGGTCATAACACGATGTTAAAACAGAAATTCGGAAGAAGGTCTGTTGTCATAGACTCGATCAGATATAGATTTTTCGAGTGGTGCAGCGATAATGTCGAAATCGGTACCCACGAGCGCAATCTCTGTAGTCTGTTTTCTCGTCCCAGTCCTTTCGGTACACTTTAAAAGCAGTGTATCTATCCGTCAGAAACTATCGACTGACTGAACACTGGTTTGAGTGAAACCACATACTAAACATAACTCTGACAATAAGTCAACTATCAGTTGCAAGGTGACGAGCGATAAAACCAACTGTTATGATGGAAGCACTGAAAAATTTCATAGCAATCAAATTTGATTTTCCTAAATTAGAGACTACCTGAGGAGAATATTTATTTGATCGTTCATGTGGTGTGTGGACAGGGTTTGGTGTTGATTATTCAGCGTGTGGGCATGTCTCACCTTTTTTATTTAGGCAAGAAACCCTGGTTCTTATGTTACAACTTGCGTAAGTGCACACCGCAAAACAAACGTACATTACCATTGAAAGGTCAGATGTCAAAACACACAACTTCGAACCCAAGGTTTTCTTTTCAATATTCAACCGGAAATAGTGTAATAATAACGATGCACGAGACATGTATTTATTTATTTATTTCGAGAAATTAATGTATTTACACCAGATTAGTTTGCAATATTTCTTTGATTTAATTCCATCATTCACACAGTCAAAACTCGATAATTCATAATTCGAACCTCCTGCAATGACCTATGAACATTGTTGGAATTAATTAACGAATGTTAAAGTTATCAAGACAAAGGGAAGTCAAGGTTAAATAGTTCGAGTGAAGTAGAGTTCGAGTTATAGCAATTCTACTTGACTTCATTTTTACGATTTTGCACTCTCACCATCCTCCCCGAGACACTGCTTCCCCCACAGTTGATTCTTCTCCACCAATCTCCATGTTTTCTCAATTTCACTATATAAACAAAGTTTTAAAATTGTCAACTTGTTCAGCATTTCTAACTATTTTATTTCGTCATTCACACAGTTTATTATACATCTTTTACGACGACGAAAGTCGTTTGACGGCATTCACGAAGTTCTCTATATTAGTACGAACATGTTCATCACCACCAATTATCTTTTTACATGATTCGAATGCTTTATTGGCGAATTCTAAACTCTAAATAAAAGAAAACGATATTCAATTTAAATACCTTTAAGGCACAAAAGTTGCGAGCATTCATTGTCTTCAAACAATGAATACGCGAGCTGATAAAAGTCGCGAGACACCATTTTGAGAAAACGTTTTGTACGCAGAAAATCCTGTAAAATACATAAATTGAAGCAATATCGAGAAAATCTTCCTCTAAGAACACCATTTTCAAAAAGAATGCATCCTCTTTCTGCACTCACAGCACTTTAACTACCTTATCGGACAAAACTTAGTCGGACAAAATTTTAGTCGGACGAAAATATTAGTCGGACAAAATTTTAGTCACCTCCAAATATTTTAGTCACTTTTGTCCGACTAATAATATTGTCCGACTAAAATTTTGGTCCTTTTCTAAAATTTCATAAGTTACTTAATTTTCGATAAGGATTATGAAAAAGCGTGTGGGGGTGCGCCGATTACTCTAAGTTCTAGATATGTATAGGAAAACGAGGGGAAAGGCATATTTAATAAAAAACGGTTTTGCCGAAGTGAAAATCATATGTCCAACAAAATCATCATACCACGACGGTACAATTTTGCCGTCGGAAAAAAATCCTAATTAAAGGGGTTGTAGTATAATTTTATAATGTCATATTCCTGATCAGTATAAAAATCTATTTTGGTTCCTGCATTGGCTTCAGGCGTTTCTTCCATTATGGCTGTCTTCTTTATTTTCTTTTGAACTACCTCGCTATCACTTTCATCGGAAGTTTCTGTTATTACAGGTGCTTTTCTCTTTTCCTGTGGATTCCTTCCTGGAATAAGCGAGGCTATTAAAAAGGTCCAATCTGTTTACGAAAGGGTCGAGAATAAACAATGAACATCATGAAAACGAGCGTTAATATTATTTATCAAAACACTTTACCACTTTAGAAATTGTTTATTTATGACTAAGTCATGTAAGAATATTGTATTCGTTGGTGTGAAAAATCATAAAGAAATTATAAATATTTAGAATTTTGTAATTAAACTGATAAAAAGAAAAATTCTGAAAAAAATGATTTGGACCAATTATTTAGTCGGACATAATAATTAGTCGGACAAAATTTTAGTCGGACAAAATTATTAGTCGGACAAAATTTTAGTCACTTCCAAAAAATTTTGTCACTTTTGTCCGACTAAGTTTTGTCCGATAAGGTAATTCAAGAAAAGATGACATCGAATTACATGAGAGTTAATTGGTTAAGATTTCATTCCACATCTCAACTTTGTAGTTCCGACCTAGACGTACTTTTGCTTCATTTCTATTTGATATACTCAGTATCCAAAACTCTACAGTTGGATATTTCTAGGCAACAAAGATCGTACAAGAATGTACAAATCTTTAAAGACACTCACCCGTTGATGTTCTTCTAATACTAAATACAACATAGCCAAAGTATAATAGATTTTCATCATAACAGCTGCGTTGGAGGATGTTTTACTTTCACGAAGTTGAAGTATTGCGTGAAGTACTTGTATAGCTTCTGCGCCTTCTGCTTCGTCTAAAAACACAGAAATAGGAATGGTGGTCATAGGGCGTTTCAAAAAAAAACAAAACAAAACAAAACAAAACGCACCATAAGAGCTCACGTACCTAGTGTGTCATACTCCACATTGCTTGTAGCGATCTGTGCTGGTCCGATACCTGTAGGTACTTCTGGAACACGTATTCTCTGCTCAACTAAATTTTGTAAGTGATCATGCCAGATTGTGGTCAACTGAAAATCGTTAAAGAAGAAAAGCTCAGAACGATGATAAAGCTCTAAATTCTAAAGAGGCCTTTAGAACAAGATCAGAAAAGTCTGGAGCTTACCTGTGTGTACATAGAAAACGCTGCAGCAAACTTATTCTGTTCGTGAAATATATTTGCCATGTGGAAATAACCTCCAGATGTCTTGATGTCATCAGTACCAAATACACAAGAAGCATGATATATCTAAAGGGAAAAAAGGAATATAAAGCATAATTGACCAGATTTGCAGGGTTGTACCTTTTGCAACAAGATTTTGATGGCGACAAAATTTGGATGTGGATCCATCTTAATAAGCTTCATGATAAAAATTTCTTTAAAACTTTAGATCTAATAACAACAGCTGTTGACAAGACAGAGTTGAAGTTTTCCTTCATCCTTCATCAAACCCTTCATTTCAACTCAAGTCACTTACATCCTCAGCTAAATATCGTAGTGCATCTTCTAGCTGTCCTTTTGATGCATACAACATTCCCAAGTTTCTATAGAGATGTGATTTCATGTCATCTTTACAATCTGGTGTTTTCAAAACTGTCCACTGAGCTTGTGATAAATATTCTTCAGCTTGAGTCAAGCGGCCAAGACCTTTTATAAAAAGGTATGAATATATTTTTAAAAGAAGAAACAACATAATAGCCTTGTTAGGGTGTTTGACTGTTATAGGCAAAAAAAATTTCATTACAAAGTTTAAGTGGATGACAACAAGTATCAAATATTTCAAAAGTGATCTATGAATATCTATTATCATAATAGAATGAGAATACATAAATTTGGTCTGTGTTAACAGAACACTTAAATGATGAATTCAAAAAGGAAGAAATGGGATTATAAGTCAAACATGATAGTGCTAATCTCATAGTTTTTATTTTGAGTATAAATAACTTCAAACAATTTGACATTATTAACAAGCAAATCCTTGAATAATGTAAACTAAATTCACCCCAGAAAACTAAATGATCTCTTCAAGGAATATAAATCCCTTGCCTACTCAAATTGTCATCCCTAGCTTTTTCAAATTTTCTTTTAAGTAGAAAGAGAAACTTCTTTACCGATACAGGCTTCACCAAGGATGAGGTATGAAGGTACCAGCTGTAAGCTTGAGACCCCGTAAACATCAATAGAGAATTTCAACGACTGCATAGCAGCTGGGATCGCATACTCATATTTCCCCTCAAACAACATCTTCTGTCCTGCAGTTTGTGTTAGGTCTATCATTTGTTTCTGTAAGTGAAAAATAAAAATACACAAAAATAATATACGCAAACATTAAGGGAAGGTTCCAAAATTAAGCTTTCATTATGAAAAGCACTGGAAAATCAATTTGACTTGACATTTATACTTTGATACAAAATATTTCTCAGAAAAATAAAAACTACTACAGTTAGGACCATTCGACCAAAACTTGCAATAAAAAGCATTTCATACTACTTTGTGACAGCCACACGACAAAGTGCATTCACAACTTTTTCTTCTGATTTGAGAATACAAGATTGAGAAATGTAAAATCGTGAAAGAAGTAATTATCAATCTGATTTAATTTGTAACTTAGGACTCTTTACTTTGTACATTCATGTTGATATAAATAAATTGTCCAGAAGAAATTATTTGTGTTTTTTCTATGAAGCCCAAGAATGTGCGAATAGAATTCGTCGAGATACAGACAAAGTTCATTGTAGTATTAAAGGCACAAAAGATCTTGAACACAAAAATTCTTGCAACTTTCTCGACATTTTGTTATTTTAGGATTCACGACTTTTATATGCAACTTTCTCGATATTTTGCTTTTTTAGGATTCACGACTTTATATGCTGGCGACTTTTAAATATTTTCACAAAAAACATTTCACGAATTTGCAGCCATTATTTTGAAGGGTGAAGGGTGCTCGTGACTTTGTGTTATTTTCGAATTCAGATTGAATAACTTCGTTTCCAGATCCCCAAAATGAGTAGGCAGTGGCATAACTCAGGGGTTGCTTTGGGTACGATCGCACCACCGTCAGATTTAGTTGGCCTTTTTTTTTACCAAGTAATCTTTCAAGCAATATACTACCAAACACTTAGAACACTAAGTTTAAGCTAAGGGGAGGACTGAGCATATAATAACGAAATATATATGTTCTGGTGAAGCATGTAATAACCATTCGTTTGTTTAAATTATTCATCCGAATGCTTCCCGAAAATTTATGATTGCAATGTTTGGTATTGTAATGTTAACGATTTTAATAATCGTTTTGTCGATACGCCATACAATAGCACAATTTAATTTTATGACCATTATTGAAACTGATGCTAATGTATCGCTAGAAAAGTGGTATTCCTCCGAAGATGTAGAAATTGTTCATTTTCTTCTTTCATCATTTTCTGAAGAACTAAGCCGAAAAGGGAAAATTTGACACAGTAAAAAGTTTTGTTTTTGCATAAAGTTTCACCACCCCAAAAATAAAAAAATTACTGTGTCAAATATGCCCTAGAGCTATGTCTCTATGCGGTTGCTATGCTAGATCGTCATTATTCAATCGGATGTATTCAAATAGGAGAGTTAAATAAAATTATCAAGGCAATTCTTTATAAAAAATCACAATTCTGGTTGAGTAGTCCTAACTGCCTTGATATATTACATTTAGTAAAACAAACTACACAATACCTGTCTCAAAATTTGTTGTTGTTTCTGGTGCAATCTATCCTCTTCAGAACCACTGGTAAAAGGAGTTGGAGTACGCAAGGGGATCAAAAGCTGGCATATCTTTTCATGTATGCCAAGCCAATCAATGTTTTGATGCTCAGAATCACTTAAAGAGAAAGACACAAATGGAATTTTTGTAATTCTGATCTGGTGTGAGCCTGTAAACAAAGATATTCCATTAAATACTCTTTAATTCCCTTAGATTCCCTTGGATGTTGCATATTATGATGAAAAAATCTATTAAAGGGATTCCTGTGTCCAAAATGATATTTCAAGGGATGATAGAACTCACAAAGTTGTTTAAGAACTGTTTTTACTGTTTTTGGAAATTTTGTTTCCTTGAAATGAAAAAGTATATCGAGAAATTAGATATAAAGAAATCGACACCTCGAAATGATCTACCGACTAAACTGGTGAAAGAAAATATTGATTTTTATAATGAAGTGTTGACGAAATTATATAACAACAGCTGTGAAACGAGTATTTTTCCAGAAAGTATGAAAGAAGCCCACGTGACTCCTGTATTCAAGAAAGGTGAAAAGACGAAAAAAGAAAATTATAGGCCTATTAGTTTATTGCCAAATTTTTCAAAGGTTTATGAAAGAAAAATGTATAATGATATTTCTGACTTTATGTCTTCCAAGCTATCTCCACTTCTATCTGGTTTCAGGTCTCAATATAGTACTCAGCATGCTCTACTCTCTATGATCGAAAAATGGCATAGTGCATTAGATAAAGGAGATGTTGTCGGAGGTATATTAATGGACCTTTCAAAAGCTTTCGATTGTATTAATCACGAGCTTCTGTTGGCGAAATTATATGCCTACGGATTTTCTAAACCTGCACTACGTTATGTCCAAAGTTATCTACAGTGCAGGTCTCAGTACGTATGTGTAGGAAATAATTATAGTACAACCAAAGATATTTTGATAGGTGTGCCCCAAGGATCTATACTTGGGCCACTGTTATTTAATATATATATAAACGACCTTTTTATGTTTCTTTCTGATGCTCATGTTTTTATTTGCAACTATGCAGATGATAATACGTGGTATACTTATGGCAAGGATCCTTCTGCCGTTATGAGATGTTTGCATGACAACATGTCCATCGTTTCATCATGGTATAAGGATAATGGACTACAATTGAATCCTTCCAAATGCAAAGTTATTGTTCTTAAAGGTTTTAAGAAAAAGTATGACTCTGATTTTTATTTAAATATAGACAACTTTATTTTGAAAGAAGTACAAGAGGTGAAACTTCTAGGCATCATTATTGACAACAAACTCTCTTACAGGAAGCATGTTGATTCACTGTGCAAGAGAGTCAGAGCCAAAATTGGTGCCTTGAAGCGAATTTCACCATATTTTTCAACCTTTCAGCGTAAGGTTGCTGCAAATTCTTTTGTATCTTCTGAACTGTCTTATTGTCCTCTCATTTGGTCTTTTGCTGGGAAGGGGAATCTTCAGAGGCTTCGATGCAAAATAACATGGAGAAAATTTGTTGTGATAGTCCACATGTATGCATTCATCGAAGAAATTGTGAGGTTCTCCTGAAAGAAGTGTATAAGACTAAAACAGGTCTCAACCCTTCTTATATGAAGAACGTTTTCAATTTCAAGGAGGATATCCCCTACAAAACTAGGCGTCAGTGTGACTTGGTTCGAAAAACTGTTCGAACTACACGTCACGGATTACAGACAGTGTCATATATAGGAGCAAACCTGTGGAATGAACTCCCCACTAGTGTCAGGGAAGCGAAAAATCTTAGTACCTTCTCGTCTTCAATAAGAACCTTGCCCGATCTTAGCTGTAAATGCCGTCTGTGTGCACAAAGGTACTAATGAGTTTTTTATCATTGTTTTTAATTTTTGACCGTCAATTTTAATTAGCTGAATTGGGCTAGTTGTACTCTCCTTTGAAATGTATTACTGCATTTCATCGGAGAGACGACATTTTTTTAACTTCTTTTTATTTTTGTATATTTCTAATTGACGTTAAATAAATTTTAATAATAAATAATAATAAATAAATTGGGCAGATATTTCAATTTAAAAATGTTCAAATTATGCAACGCATAATTATGATGTAATAAGATAGTATTTTGTTAGTGTGCATAACTTCTGAATTAGTAAATATTATGACTTCATTCTTCTATAAATCAACTCAGAGTGGAAGCCTTTACTTCATAGTAACTTACAAAGATGTAATATTAATCATATCTAAAGTTATTGTAATGAAAAGTGTAAGTTACTATACATCATAAATATGCATTGCACAACGCTGCAAATAACGGGCGGTCAGCGGTCAATGACCGGCGCTATAAGGCACTTGATCATGTATTTTTTCTAACGGTTGATCAACTTGACCGGTCAGAATTAATTTTATTGAAACGACAGGACCATCAGATTTTTTGAAATATGATGATTGCTTGATACTTTAAGGGCAGAAACTTTCGCGTGTAGGAAAAAACGCGAAATTTTTGACATTAACTTTTGCGTTTTTGGATTGTTTGAACAAATTTCGCGGAAAAAACTTTCGCGAAAAGCAAAAAAAGTTTTTCAAACAGGGAAAAAACTTTCACGAATCGTGTTTAAAGTTATTTTTTTTTCTTTCTTTTTTTTATTGTTTACAAAAAGATTTAAACATTTTCTTCCTCTTCCCATTCTGAATCTGAGTCTTCGTCACTTTCTAAGTCATCTCGTTGAATTTTATAACCGCATAACAGTTCGAACTCTTCCACAGTGATATCGCATACAGGTAGTAGATGCTGGTTATGTTTACAACACATGCAACAATTCTTCAATCCAAGCTGTCGACTCCCTACCTCGATTTGGTAAAACATCTCTACCTTGAGCCTGTACAAGACACGGTGGTTGGCGACATTTTCAACTTCGTCATGACCTTACCCCCAGCTGTGAACATACTTGCTACCAAAAACAATAAAAGAAAGAAGGTAGCAAATCCCAAGAAAAACCGTGACATTAGGGAAATGTTTAGCGCGGGCAAGAAAAAGAAGGCATCCCAAGTAATTGTAATCGATGAGTAATAAAAGAAAACAAAATATGTAATAAATACGTGAGTTTTGTTAATTTTCTTAGATTTTTTTCAGTTGTTGGTGGTTTAAAAACAGTTTTTTTTTTACTTGCAGATGTTTTTCGGTTCAAAAAATGATTTTTTTTACGTTGAATAAACTTTCGCGTTTTTTAAAAAATGTACAAATTTTACGGAAAAAACTTTCGCGTTTTTGGCCTAAAATATTTAAAATGGCAGAAACTTTCGCGAAAACGACCAAAAAACGCGAAAGTTTCTGCCCGCGAAAGTTTCTGCCTTAAAGTAGTAAAGGGATAGCGATCGCTATTAAACGCTCCTAGAGTTAGGCAAGACGCGCTTTTAATCACGCACGAAGATACTCTTTGAAAACATGCTCAACTATTATGAACTAGAACATGCTCAATTTATTGTATTAGTTTCCGTGCTCAATTGGCAATGCAGGGGCGTAGCAAGACATTTTGAGTTGGGGGGGCTCAATAAATCTCTATTGTTGAAAGAGAACCCACCATGGTTGGGGCCGTTGCGCCAAGAAATTTTTTGAAAAATACTACCTCTAGATTGCCTATAAAAGCACTCAAAATCTATAATTTCAACATGATTTTCAATTTTTAGGAAAGGCAAAAACAAATTTCTCATAATTGACAAAAAAGTTGGGGGGGGCTCAAGCCCCCAAGCCCCCCCTAATTCTACGTCCTTGCAATGAAGGATAACTTAGGTATATTAATTGATTATTCACCAATTTTTTGTTGCTAGGGAGAACAACCACCGTTGCTAAGGTAATTTTGAAATTTCCTTCGTTATATGAATTCTATTGTTCACCTAACGAAAGAAAATGAAAACATAAGTGGTACCAGCAGGACTCGTTTTCGTGTTATTCAATTAAATTAAAAAGCCTCTTAGTTTCCAGCTCCCTTTACAATAACAGTGAAATGGAATGTTTACATTTTTCAAGTTTGACTTGACCGGCAATATAGCCATGTGACCGGCAGATTTTGACTTTTAATGATCACGATGACCGGCTTGTTTTAAAAAATTATTTGCAGCGCTGATTGCATAAATTAAATGTAAGATTTTAAAAACGAAATATCTCAGAAACTATAAATAATTATGAAATACTGAAAAGAGACTTGTTAAACAACTTTTTGAGCTCTATCATATTTGTAAATATCATTTTGGACGCAGGAATCCCTTTAATAAGGCTATGTTGTATATGATGAGAATCATGGCAAAAAAAGTAAGACTTACCAGTAATAAGTAACTCTACATTTAGTACAATAAATAAAAGCAGGCTTAGAACATAATTCACAGCATAATTTTACACCTTTCGGATTCGCTAAAGGATTAAGAGTCATTCTGATCAACTTGCGATCAGTTCAGGTACATCTTGTTGTCGCACGTTTTACCTGCCATATTGTTTGTTTTGGTAACCGCGTGTTTAGAATAGTACAGACCCATGAACTCGGCCCATTCCCGAAAAGTGGATCTTCTTTCATTATCTCGCGCTCGTACCCAGGATTTATTGACTTTTCGATATACGGATGGCGCGCGATGAAGAAGTTTAAATACCTATATTAATTTAAATAGCTTCTTCTTCTTAGCCGCCGTCCGTATATCGAAAAGGCAAGAAATCCTAGATACGAGGTTGGTTGCCGAGAATATTGTGTGTTCTGTGCTAGTGTGTGGTGAAAAGAAGGAATATTGCTCCTTCTCCATAGACAAGAGAAGGAGTCTTTCAATGTTTTTTTCTTTCCCAGACCATTTCTCAATTGTTTTATTTTTACTCATATCGTAGCTCTACATATAACCAGTTCATTATCTTTAAGATCCCACCAAACCTTTAGTTATAAGTAGCTACCGTTCTTCAGGGGTGGCCATACATATATTTTAACTGGTGTAGCTATGCCTGTTAAAAATACATCATAACCATTGGACTGCTTCTTCGTTGGGTGGCCAGCCATACAAAGAATAACCAAAATGCTAACAACAAACTAAGATCTAAGGGGCTGGTTATATGGAAGAAATATGTATCGCCTGCTTGTCCAAAACCTGCATTTCAGAGACCAGATGACCTTTGATCTCTGTTTTGTAATAAATTCCAATGATGAAAACTATTTCATTGATGATATCCGGAAAAAGGAAAAAAAAACTGGGTTCGCGAAACCCAAAAACGGAACAACTTTGTTTTACAAGTCAAAAATTATTTTTACCATATGTACGGTGGTTGACATTTCTTGATGTGTTGTGACGAGATGGAACTACCCAGCAGCCACATTTGTTAAAAAATCTCTGCGAAGGAGTGAATTTCTATAAAAATACCCACACAATTTCAATGAAAATACTCTTCTTCGTCGATGTTGACGATTTTGTCAACTGAGCAAGAAGCTTATTAATGGCATCTTGTGAGTAATTAATGTGATCCAAAATTTGAAGCAGCCATTTCAACTTCTAAGTGGAAGTGGTGATCCGCTTCCACAGCAAATTAAGAAGTATGGTAACCACTATTGTGAAGGTTTTGTCATTTTTTTTTTCCTGGGCAAATCTCCTTTAAAATTGGCTTGCTGTAGTCTTACATGAAGCATTCCCCTTTAAAATTTGTCAATATAAACATAGGCATTCTCATCCTTCGTAATAATAGTTCAACGTAAAGTTTACTTTATTTCGAAACAACAAAAACAAACAAACAAACAAACAAACAAACAGCGAACAAAAACCATTGTTAGTTTCTTATAAATATGTTTTTAAAACGTGATTCTTTATTTACAAACACTGTTTTTCTTTAAAATAAATACAACAACAAATATTCCTTTGTACGTCTCTTTTTTCCCCCGTCTGCATCATAGAAAATGTTTGATTTTCAGGGGGTTTTCAATGCATATCAACTCCACTAACACATGTCTTATATATATCTCTTGTACCATACATTTCAAAATAGTTGACAACACCATCCGGGAAATGTTGAATCTTTTGATGTCCATAATCTGAAACCTTTGAATTTTCATTTTACCAATGAAGATGATATTTGTCACAATCTCCAGTCTTCATTTTGATTGATTGATTGATTGATAGAAAACATGTTACTTTTTGTGTTAGTTGCAGTAACTGAATGTCTTCGTCACTTTGCATTTTTCACATTCAACCGTACAGCAATATTTAAATCTGCACTTACAATTGGTCAATATCATTCGCGTTTCAGTCTTCCAATCCCTTCCACAACAAAGAAGTTCGCACCCATCAACGCCTTTTGCACTCAAGGAGGCGTTACAGTAACGCCCCCTCGTGCCAAGTGACCCGTTCGATAAGTTAAACGTACAAAAATCAGGCGATTCTTCAAAGTATATCAGATCTCTTTTGGTTGATTGTTGATGTACCTCGTTTTCGTTTTTCAAATGTGCACGTGTTATTCGGCGATTAACTCTCTTCTGTACTGGAATGACTTTGGTCGCTACATCGTACCGTTCTTTTAATTTTCTGCCGATGACGTTAAAAAGTGGTAACACTTTCCGACACATTTGTAAGTTACAATTTCCGGAAAGACCATGACATTTGCACTGCACCTTCATTGAATCCACAACAGCCTAATTGAAAAACATTATATGAATGAATACAGGTACAAATGTATTATAAAACTATCATGAGATATTCTTCTTGTTTTTACACTGTCATGCAATAAGATTTTTTATGTCGATTTGTTTCAAAATAACGCATTTTGCAATACTTCTACCTTCCGCCCGATAAAGAAAAACCACGCCACTCACCTGTCTGCCAGCTTCATTGTTATGCAAATTAACAGCAGCTCCGAAATCGTGACTCATCTCCGTTGAATCGACAAAGATTTTTCCTTGCTGATATCCGTAAGCAATGGCATTAGTACAACTTTCGTTTATCCAATAACTATCACTCTTTTGTGACCTTTTAACTCTATTACGATTACATTGACATCGTTTAACAGAGCCCTTAGCACAGTTTTCCGTTAATGTATAGGTTACACCAGCAGATGTAATTCCATGAATGAAGGCTGTTTCGCGACAAGCTAATAAAGGAAACAAATTTAAAGTATTGAGAAATATTCGAGAGAAATTGATAGCAATTCGCACCCACATAAGTAAAGAACAACTGGCGTGCAATACGAATTCTAAATGGACCTTTCCCGAATTTCTGTTTAAACACCGTGTTATAGCCTAGCCTCTAAGTTTCGCCTCTTTTTCAAAACTCTTAATTACTTCTAATTATTCGACAGGGGAACTGAAAGAACGAGTAACTATTACTTACTGAAAACATTATGAAATTAGAAAAACAATAAAACACATAGAAACGAGGCTAAACTTGATAACTAAGCATTAACTCGGCATTTAAACAGACGTTCGGGAAAGGTGTATTGCTCTAAAACTTTGGGGGCTGTTTTTCTTTTCGATAAATAAACACTGTTCGATTATCAGCAAATAGAAATAGAGTCTGGGAAGGAGATTACACAAAAGATTACGATAAACAACGTACCTTTGTTGAGAATTTTACCAAACACTGACTCAGAACTATAACTTGAGCAGTTCCACTTGCGGTTGTGGAATTGTTTTTGACACTCTTTTATGGCAATAGCAGCACCCTTTCCGATGATTTCCAAAAGTTCTGGCGTGTTAGCAACCATGAGTTTTTGTGTTCTGGTGAATTTGTGAACTGCCATTAAGGTCGCTGGAGATACATCCTGCACATGCGTATTACCGACAGTCCTGTAAAAAATACGATATTGTCAAACAATACGGAATAATGTTCTTTTTAAGAAACTTTTGATAGGTTTATTTTGATGTACTCTATTATAACTTCATGGATGATACCTCAGATTCTCCAAGAAGCCCTGGAAACGAGGTAGAATGGTCCTTAAATCTACAAGCTTGGGTGTTTTCTTATAGTGTATGGAGTATAGGCATACAATAATAGATAAGAACATTGTATTTATAAAAAGCAAAATTAAAGAGAAACTAAACTGTAAACTTTTAGTTCATTTTGCTTGATATTATCCGTTAATTGCGAATTGAAAGTACATGTTGCATTATCTAAAAAGCGTTTGACCTTTGTGGTGATCGTGTTTAAAACACTATTTCAGAAAACCGACCTCGAACCCAGGGTATCTTGCCTCTTCGACATACACGTACATCTGATAGATGAGAGTTCCTGAGTTCGACCATGATCGTGAATTTTTCCCGCGAATGTCAGTCTCAAGTGTTTCAAAACAATAGTTACCCAGCCGGCACATTTATTAAAAAGCCTCTGCAAAGGAGTGCATTTCTATAGAAATCTACACAGAACTGCAATAAAAATGGTCTCCGTCAACTTTTTTACGATTTTGCCGACTGGGTAGGAGTGACAGTTTTGTTCGACGCGCTCATACATGTATTTCTCTGAGATAGACTGCAATTTTTTTTGGCCTGCCCAACAATAATGCTAATCGATCGGGAATTACTGCTTTCGCAATCTAATGACCAATTCCTAGCGAATCAAATTTGACTGAAGTACCTTAATGTGATCTGGTAAATTAAATCTGTTTTTTTATTAAAGTAGATACCCAACCATTTTACCTCAGGCTTATATTTTTTTTATTTAATCATTTTTGAAAACATTCTTAAATAGATGGAGTTAACACGGTATCGACGTTAGTGACAGCAACGAGTACGGTGACATCTATTTATTTACTTCCAATTTACTTCCATTCATTTACTTTCAATTTACTTTCAGTTGGCAATTAGTATTGTGAGGAAAAAAAACTAAATAAGATCAACTAAGTAGTAAGGTTAATCAGGCCAAGAATTTGCATTGATTTAAAGAAAAGTCTTAGGATTCATTCAAAAAGTCTATTTCATAATATAACATTGTCCATATTAGTTTCGGACAATTTTGGACAATTTCGCACCGTTGAAACTTCATCATGTAAACTTCGTAAAAAGAGATATTTGGTCAAGTGATATCTCCCGTTCAACTCAGTTACAAGACGTTTGACCGAACAGTTCGCTGGTCAAAATTGTTAAATAAACATGCTCTTGGGAACTTCTTCTTAAATCATTACATCATACGTAGACACCTCCATGATGCATGTATTATGCACTGTGTGAAACGGTCATGTTTTGAAATTGATTAGATGACGAAAGTGCGATTATGGTATTGTGAAATCTGGTTTTTTTTATGTCTAGATTCTTTATAACTTTTTAGTTATTTTTTCTTTATTAGTTTAGCAATCAGTTAAGTTCTTGACAAAAGAACCCAATATTTATTTATTTATTTATTTATTTATTTATTTATTTACGTCACTGTGTCGTTGTTTAAGGATGCTGTTACACTGATTGGATTGAGTCAAAGAATCATTATCAGATTCTTTTCAATTTTAACAATTTCGTCCAAGCTAACCCTAAAGTATCAATGAATTCTCGCATGTGCTTAAAATAACATCGTAAACATGGTTGCGAAAAGACACGACGCTTTCGGAAAACAAAATTCACATCAACTTGAAAAAAAATAAACTCTATAACAAAACTGTCGGTTTGAACTAAAGTTTTCATCAATTTAATTTTTTAATTTTTTCCTTTTAATTAGCATAGTCTGTGATTTCCTGATGTCTCCTTTGACGAGTGCAGTGTATTCCGAAATCGTTATGTCGCAATTGCTTATAACCAAAAGAAAGAGACATATAAAACTCAAATTTATGACTAAGATCAGTGACAGCTCATCACTTCTTTCATAACAACAAATTTGGACAGTTCTACAATTGGTTCAAAGTGACGTAATGATACTTTTTGCCCAATAGAAAAATGTCTATGAAGTCACGTGAATTTATTACTGAGATTTGGTTCTTTGGTGAAATTTAATCTGCCTGTGGAATAGATTCCTTGAAATAAGAAAACCGTGACCAACAGAACACACGAAAACTGTATTGAAAAGAAAATTTTGAAAACTGAACAAGTTAAAGATTTGGTCCTATTTTATGATCCAATAAAATCATGCCAACATGCATCAACGTAAATAAACGTTTGGTGTAAACAGACCATTAAAATCAGCAAAATAATTCATACTAAACATTGCCCAACACCACATTACCCTCATTCCCACCGCCACCACCAACAGCCCAAAAAACACACAAAATAAAACAAAACACAAAACATGGAAGTTGATAAAAACCGCCCAGACAAAACAAAATTTCCCAACACACCAGCATCATCTCAAATCAAACGTTAATGTCGCGTTTTAATGCCACATGGAGGCAATTAACGCTTAATTAACGCTTCTTATTAACGCTTCTTATTAGGGAGATTCGTAAAATCAAAGAGCCTGTTACACGAAAAAAAATCAATTACTTGCGAGAACTCTACTAAGTTGTATCTAATTCCCTACAAATCTATAGAAAAATAGTTTCGTGTAAACCAAACGTGAATCCCGCTAATGCTTGAGTCTGTCAACTGGTTCTATCGAATCGGTACAGAGCAAAACGGAGGCATTTATGTAACCTTTACTTAAGAGGGGTCGGTACAATGAAACATGGACACCAATGAAATTCTCACATGGTGATATACTATAACGGTTGTCATGGTTGACTCTTTCATCGTTTACTTACCACCAGTATCCTTGACATTCGACCAACGTTGAAAACGACAACAACAGCAGCACAGACGAAGTTAGTAAGCAAACCATTTGGAGAGCGAAGAAATTAAAACAAGATCAAATAAACCAGCGTTCTTCCTGTTCAAATATACCAATGTTCCTTTAGCGAAAAATGCATCAATTTTTCACCAATCAACGATCAAATCATAAATTTGTCACAAAGTTGTTTGTCTTTATTAAGAGAGATTAAAATAACAAAATAAAAGACATCTTGATATCAGTCTTATGCCCCTTGATAAAATTGAACGAAGAACCGATTTAGATCTGTGGCGGCATCCTAAGTCTCATTTCAACAAATATTTTACCATGAATAGGCCTATTTTTAAGAGCACGGCTAAGTCTTATTAACGTAGAGGTTCTATGTGATTCGCACCCTCTTTCTATGACAATTACGTTTACAAAATGGATGGCAAGTTAGGTGAAACTAGAATAATTCCATTTATCCGACGTGAATACAATTCACAATTATCACCAACATTAGAAAATTTCAATTTCGTGGGTGACATTTTATTGAAGCAAACAACAAAATAGAATAACATTTGTTCATGTATTTTTTTCCTCGTTCTTTTACTTGTAAATCTATCGGGACTATGTTCTGTTTAATCCATTGTTGACGGTTTTTTGGCAGCCGTCAAAAAGGTAGACTTCAAACTATACGCCGCCGGAAAAGATTTACCCGGCTGTTATTGACGGTTAGTTTATGACGGTTTGCTATTGACGGAATATGCCGACGCTTTTATGGATCATACCGATGACGTTTTTCTCACGATGTTTTAACGTATCATATCGAAATTTACAAACATCGAAAAAAGACAGGAAAGTGACGTATCCAATGTCCAACTTTTATCGAATAATCACGTGTTTAAGGTCACGTGGGAATATACTTGACTGATGTCGTTTCTTTTTTATGGAAAGAGGTTAGCATGGAATCCAGTTTGTGTCTAATTATTTGATATTTTTTTTTCGAAGTTTTTTCCAGACTTTGTTGTTGTTTTTTCTTGTTTTTATCGAATTGATAAGTTTAGTTTAATTTTCAAGTTACTGAACAGAAGAACATCCTTTAAACGACTTGGTGGGCACAAAAGCAATTTCTTTCATGAAATTAGGAACTCATCTTAAAGTATGTCATATGGATTAACCTCTTTCATTTTGTTTATTTCATTAGTCATCCTTTTCTAACAATTTCAATAATACACCATCTTGTCGACTAGGTGCTGCTTGATGACGTTGCACAAGATTGTAATTCGTTTAGGAATTCGACAACCGTGAACATTCGGATATATACACCCGCTCTTCAATTAACACCCCTTTCGAATAAGCGCCTCTCACGCCCCTTTAAAGTTCATGGTCGCTGTTGTCTTGTCAACATCTAAAAGAAGAAGCTTACTAGAGCAATAGTCTTACAAAGTCTTACAAAATTCATTTTCGTCAAAAAAAAAAAATAAATCAACAAACAAATAATAAATAAATAAGTAAAATAGACAAAAATGAAATAAAATAAAATCCTCAATGACTAAAAATAGGTCAGATAATTTTTGCCTTCTCTGGTATTTTGTATAACTTTTGTTTGTTTTGGTTTTTATAAGATACAGGTCTCCTTCAATCGCATTAAGCGAAAATAGTTGTCATGCTATATAAAACTAGCCTGATCAAAATAGGCTAAAAGATTTGTAATCACTAGGCATTGAACGTTCCGAGCAAAAGTACAGAACCTAGTCTAAAAAAGCTGTCGTTGATTTTTTTAAAAGCATGCGTCAAATGTCTCCTTAACGACTGAAAAATAAAAATAAAAACAAAACAAAAGTAACGCCTCATATCTAAGTCAACTTCGACGTCAACGCCTTATCAAGTCAACGTCAGAATAGAGTGGGCGCAAGCAGAATAGACAAGCAATTTTACGAATTTCAAATATGAAGTATAATGTGTTTTCGTATAATGGTGAAGTTTAGAAGATTCAGGAGTTTTGTTTACCAACTATAAAGGATGATCTAAAATCGGTATTTCTTTGAAGATCCGATTATGACGTAAGATCATTTATTCGGAACCTATTTTGAAATGGCTCATCATATTGGATTGAGGACAAAATCATTATGTGTGAAACGTAATCAGAATTTGTTTAGTATGGTTGAAATTCATCTGTATAACTTCAATTAACCTTTTGACATTTCTTGACTATGCAAAACACAGTTCTAGAAATTGATTAATTTCATGTTCGCGCCAAATACAATGTTATTTTGAAAATACTAGTTTTAACCTTGATGTAGAAATCTTTTACGAAAGACACGACATGTAGAAGAAATGAAATCTGGATATTAATGAATGAACATGGATGATTTTGTTCGTCACATCATCTTTATTTAAAGACTTTGAAATGTTATCGACGGCATTCGCCGACAGGATTAGGATTAGATGGAGTTTTTTTTATCCTGGCAGGGCGAAATGAAATTGTCCCGAGACAGTTTTTGCATTGCGATCATATGAGATTTTGTCCCATCTTGCGAGAGGAAAATCACCCCGGGATAGTTTTATATGTTTGTTTACATAAAACAATATGAACAATTGTAATCATAACAAAAATAAAATAAACGAGATCTCGCCGGGACGGGGTAATTTTTTTTTATTTTCCATATGATCAGAAAAGTAAATACAGTGAGAATTGCATAAAAGCTAAGATCTTGTCAAAACGTCTCGTCTCGCCCTGTCGGGATAAAAAGCTCCATGTGATCAGTCCTTGGAAGTTCCAAATAGCCGACTAATAGCCTCGCGGTTAAGTGTGCGCCGCCAGATTGCCAATAAAGGCCAATTTCCATTCAGGAAAATATCCGCGCGGACGTAGGTAATCCACGCTCAGTGACTTAGAACGCATGCGTATTGGCTAATTCATAAGCGTAGTTATGTCCGCTCAGCGAGCAAAAATAAAGTTAAAAAATTTTAACTTTTTTTAAGCCCGCGGATGTCCGCTGATAATTTCAGCCAATCGTGCCTTTTGATTTCCATTTGCAGCTGTTTGGCCGCTCGGAAAATTCTACATCCGCGCGGGCATAAGCGTTGAATGGAAATCGGCCTTAAGAAAACATTGTGAAGAAGTTTTCAAAAAATGCGCAGGTGCAGGATATTCAATGCTGACGAAGACAACCCTCTTTACTTAATCTTTACTTAATGATTATTTAGCTTGGGTGTGGAAGTGATGTAATATTATATTTGCATGGATTCACACCTCGAACACTGGGTTTCGTGTTTCCAATGTTAATGGATTCATTGATAAACTGAATGTTTCTCTATAATAAGTAAAATTTCGAACAAACTTTTCGAAAGGAAACTTTAAGTGATGAGAAAAAACACTAGGAATCCCATAATGCTAAAGGTTTGAATCCCATAATGCTAAAGGTTTGAATCCCATAATGCTAAAGGTTTGATAAGATAAGAACCTTAGTCTTGGTGAAAAAAACTGAAAAGAAAGTTTTCTTTTAGGAATGAATAACGAGTAATCAGAATGCATACATATATTTTGGATCTGAACCTCATGCTGAACAAAAGTTCCAGAGGGCGTGTTAGCTAAATCATTTATTTAGCCTATTTGTTGTCCTTCCTTTTAATCCAAGCTAACTGTGTTTTCTTTATTGAAACATTTTTTTATTGATTTATTTCTTCTTGTCAAAAAATAGTGCTCGATATTTTCGTAGAGCTATTTATATATTCGTATAAGAAAAAACAACGGTTGCTATGTTTGTACTTAAAGTTTCATGCCTACATCGCAGACAATCTTCAGCAAACTCAGCAAATTGAAACTTTAAGTACAAACATAGCAACCGTTGTTTTTTCTTATATGAATATATAAACATTTTTTTATCATATCAATTCATTCTCCAACTTAGAATATATACTGACAAAGATCGCATACATATTGTCTGACTTTTTAAAGATAACAAAAGTTTCCTTGAAGATACAAATTTTTTCCTTGTTGAAGTCAAAAATGACTAACATCACAGGTTATGCACGTAGATTTTATTCTCATTTTATTCAACACCTTTGTTTGGTTCATCAATCAAGTTCTCTAAACGTTCCGAGATGTTTTGTCTTTTTGGTTTGTCACCATGTGACCATGGATTCATAGAAGAGAAGGAGTTACTAGAACTGAAAGGGTTTAGTAGTTAGTTTAAGTTCATCTCTTTATACATCCATGGCCACACGAACTACCCTGCCCAACGGAAACTGTCTTTGGAAATTCAGTATTTTTACCTGTGAGGGATCACACCTTATGTCAGATGGTGGATATAGAAACCCAGTACTAAAGTATTTAAAATCCTTAAATATCGGATGGTGTAAAAATCGCTAAATCTCTAATCTATAGGCCGGTAAAATCTCCAGACCGAATTGTTCAGGGACACACTGTAGAAACGCTCTATTTCAATAATGATGTTCTTCATCACAGTGATTTTTTAATGATGCTCTTCATCACAGTGATTTTTTTACGATTTTGCCCACTGGGAAGTGTGTATCAAAAAAATTGTCAACAAAAAATATTACCGCAGTCAATGGAATCCTTATCTTTTTGTCTTTCTCATGATGTATTTCTTGCATGGAAAAAAAGAAGAAGAGAAAATCGAAAAAAATAAATTTGGAAGTACTCATTAATTTCTTAACGATCAATTCAAGAAGTTCAACAATAAGATCGATTTGTAAAAGCAAAAACAGTTGCGTAGCAATTTTTAATCGCCTTCACTAAGCGGGATTTCCACAAGGCGGACTTCCACACAGCGCGAATGTTTCGCGCGAAACGAACTTTTAGCGGCGAAAAAAATCGCCTCATCTCGATTTACACAAACAAAACTTTGGTGCTCGAATTACTGTTTTTATGGCTAGTTGTAAACAAACAAAATGAATAAATTTAAGAAGCTGTTATTTATAAAATTACTGAATTATTACTAAACTAATTATTACTGAATCAGCATTTTGTGTGTACATTGATTGGTTGTCTATCACATTGCGTAATCGAAATTTCCAAAACAATGGTCCACGAAATTAGCTTCACGCGAAAAATTCGATGAGCGAATTGCGAAAGTTTTTTGCTCTAACTACGTCATTGGTTTTAGTACACATGTGCAAACACTTTTCTCGAGAAATATATTTATTTCATGTGCTGAAAAATGTATTTGAACTTTTGTTCAACTTTGACGATTTGTTTCGCGCGAAATGTCAGTATCAACCAATCAAAACCTGTCGTCGACTCAATGCCATATTGTTCTGAACAAATTTCTTTGAGAAATACTTTTCAGTTCCCAAACAGTGGAAATTCTTTCTCTGCGAAGATTTTTCTCGAGAAATGAAAATAAAAATACTGTAGTGACTTTTTAACGGTTTTGCCAACTTGGTTTCATTCTCACTGTGGTTCGATTGGTTGCCAACTTGGTTTCATTCTCACTGTGGTTCGATTGGTTGCTGGAGAAACGTTCACTCACTTCATGTGCGCAATCGCAATACGCAATCCCGTAAGGAACCACAATTAGTGAGTGAAGCAAAGAGTATAAAAAAGATGTCGAAGGATTTTGTATCAAGCAATAAACAGCTGTATGGTGGATGATGGATGAATAGTGAATCGATACGAAAACTCGTAGTAACGAACTTTGGCCTTATGTTATAGTGATTCCTTGATAACCCAAACCTTCAAAAGAGCGACAAACATTCGAGTCACAGAATGTTCGAGATATCGAAAGTCGCAAATGCAAGGGTGTTAGTTTAAAGAAACTTTGTAAAGAATTCTACTTACTGACAGTTCGATTTCTCGATATTTTTCTGTACTATCTAATATCTGCATGTGCCTGTTCTATTACATCTTATGGGGGGACCTAGATCCTGCCCAGAATACACCTTTCTCCCATTCAAGTTTCATTCTGACTTATCCATTCAAGTCAAAATTTATGGAGGAAAGTTTAGTCATTCAAAGTAGAACAGATAAACCTGCAAGTCACTTAATCGACAAGAAATATCATAACGCTACACTCCTCCACTTTAATGTCTGGTCTTGACTTTTAACACCAGTTTGTCATGTGTCAAGTTTGACTTCATTCATACATTGAGTGCGAAACATTTTTTCTATATATCCAAAACAATCATGTTGTTTTTGTAATTGTTTTTGTTTATTTTGTTTACTTATCAGTATGAAAACCAGGACCCAACCTCGAACCCAGGGTCTCTTGCCTTTCCGATCCGTTTATCGAAAAGGCAAGAGACCCTGGGTTCGAGGTTGAACCAGGACCCACACAAAGTTTTTGAAAGTGAGGGACGAAAATATACCGACAAAATGGCTATAGTACTCAGAGTTTTTTAGCGAAGTACTTTTGTTTTTTTATTCGTCCTTTATAACCTACAAACTATTTACAAGGCAGCTTCAAATTAAAAGACAAAAACAAACAAAAAACAAAGACTAATGGTTGAGGGGAAAAGTATTACAATTAGATTTAGTTAACTAAATCCTTTCAGAGGCGGAGCTAGAGCTCAGTCAAAATTTGTGGAGGAGACTTTAATCATTTATGTAGAAAAGGAAAGCGTGCAAAAAATTTAATCGATACTTAAGACTGAAAAGAAATTTCGTAATGTTGGACTCTTCCACTTTTTTGACTGATCCTGAATACGTCTGAATACGGTTCGTGTATCAACAAAATCGTTTGCAACATTATCGAGCGAGATTTTATCCATAAGACTTTTGTGTGTTTTCAAATTGCTAAGTGCGTGAAATTATCGAGCGTGTCCAAGTCTTAATTCTCCTGGCTATTGAAGATGTTCTTCCGAGAGTTGCAGTCGTAGCTCCAGTCATAAGGATGATTCTCACAATAGTCATGACGCGTTTTGCATCAAAGCTCTCTGATCAGCTGAAAGATTTTTTATTTAGACCCGTCGGGCACATTCGTTAAAAACTCTTTGCGAAGGAGTGCAGTTCTATAGAAATATACACACTATTTCAATAAAAATGTTCTTCGTTGCAGTGTGGTTTTAATCAATTTTACCCACTGGGAAGTTAGTAAAGAAGATAGCTAAATGGAGCTATACATTAATCAAACAGTGGTCTACTAAATCGATTTGAATGGAAAGTAAATTTGATAACAAGATTTCACAAGTAACATTATTGATGAATTTAGTGTTACAGGTTTAAAAAGGGGAGGAGTTTATTTCAAAACTCCAATTTTCTAGTTGTTTTTCTGAAAAATACCTTATCAGGGAAAAAAAGTCGGTAAAAATTTAGTCGGGGAAAATTTTAGTCACCTAAGGAAATTTTAGTCACTTTTTCCCGACCAATTTTTGAAATTAGTCACTTTTTCCTGACTCAATATTTTCAATATAAGAAGAAAATAATCAAGATATTACAATAACGTCTGAGAGCAGAGGCGTATTCAGGATCAGTCAAAAAAGCGGAGGAGTCCAATATTACGGCATTTCTTTTCAGTCTTAAGTATCGAGTAAATTTTTTCACGCTTTCCTTTTCTACATAAATGACTAAATTCTCCTCCACAAATTTTGACTGAGCTCTAGCTACGCCTCTGCCGAGTCATTGTATACCTTGTCGGGGAAATAGGTCGGGGAAAATTTTTGGTCGAGTGCAGAGTCGGGGGAAAATTGGGTCGGTACCAAAAAAATTGGTCACTTTATCCCGACTTTTTTTATCCCCGATAAGGTTATATTCTTATATTCTCTGGGCTGTATTTTGAAGCACATCGACCTTGCTAGATGAAAGTAAAATTTTCCTGATCAGTAGTGGCCAATAATATGATTGTCTTGTGAAACCCAGGGTTTCTTGCCTTCTCGTGCATTTTTAGTGTAGCGAATCGAAAAATCTCCAAGGCGATTTGTAGTTTTAACGGCTCACCTTACCTCCTTCATTTCAAATGTTTGATCATGATTGGACATAATTGGGATAATACGCCCATCTGAAATTAAATCCTTTTGAAGGGCGCATTCTTCACTTCCAATTCTTTCCACAACATCGCTCAACAAACGACTTACAAACGTATGAAGTTAATTCGGCGCCAAAATCTCGTTTGTCAGTCGTCGAATCATTTTAGAATGCAATAAGTCGACATTCAAGTCGTCGAGTCGTTTTAGATGAACACTCGTTTTTATGTTTAAATGAAGGCGTTTTAGAAATTTGTTCGTTTCAGATGCTAACGCGTTGTTCAAAATGTGTCGGTCCTTCATATCAAGAACTATTAAAATTTGATGATCTGTTTATTCCCCGAATTGTATTGTATTGTACTGTATTTGAATATTAAGGATATTTACATTTCAGATAAAATCTGCCATCAATATGTGTCCTTTATCATATGGTTACAATTGAATATACAAGATAATAAAATAAATAAAAAAACAAAACAATATAGATACAAATAAAACGAAACAAGCATAAAATTAAAAGTAAACACATAATCTTCAGTAAATAGATATTTACTTGAAGAACTGTTGTACCTTTTTCTTAAAGTTTGTGCATGTCCTAATATCCAGTGGTAAGCTGTTGTAAATCTTGGCTCCCATGAAATAAAAAGAATTTTTAGCAAATTCTAGTTTCACTTGTTAGAACATTTTGATTTTTGTGCTATTGACACTATTCGTGAGTCCTTTACTAGAAATCAGGCGATATAGTGTGTTCTGCAGTACTGAACATGAACATAATAATGTGAGGTACATTTCTCATTATATCAATATATAAGGGATCTTTCAGAATTCTAACAAACAGCCAAACCAAGAGAAGGAATCTTTCATGCATAGTTTTGGTTATTTCCTCATTCATAACTATGCAATTGCAACTGTCTCCATGCTATATACTAGAAAATATGACGGCCAGCATGACTTATGTAAACATGACACAAACTTTTGTTTTCGTGTAAGAGCTAACACTGACTTAGAAAAATTGGTAATGAGGTTGCACCGCCTCATTTTCTGAACCGACTAAACATCTGAAACGGCTAATCTTCCGAAACGCCTCAATTACACACAGCATCTAGCGACCTCAACTTCTAAAACGCCTCAAATTGAAAAACGAGTGGTCATCTAAAACGACTCGACGACTTGAATGTCGACTTGTTGTGAACCGCGTAAACTTCTAAAACGATTAATGACGTCACGAATCAGTATCTAAAACGACTCGACGACTTGATAAACGAGATTTTGGCGTCGATCTAACTTCATACAAACGTATCGGTTTCATTTGAAAAAGTCGTGAAGCAGATGTCACCCCCATATCCCTAAGCATATCCCTGAAGAAAACTAACAAGTTACAAGTCAGCGGATAATATATTATTAGGGAAAATTTTCGTCAAATGATGTAAAAAAATCGTCATTTTTTAAGACTATATTTCAATATAGATATTTTTATTTGCTATCAGAACCGCTAATATTAAGTATTTCTGCTGATAAATCCATTTCCATCTGATCACTTTCACTTTTTTACTCGTGGTCGTCGTCACTAATTCGTCGTATGCTAATTCTTTTTGACGCAACACGCTCAATATAATGCATTTGGTTTTCAATTTCAATGAAAGTTTGCAGGAGGAGAAGGGGAAAAACTTTTACTCCTGTATTTGCACAAAATATAACCCATTCTTCTCATTTCGTAATTTCGGCATTTTTGAAATCAGTAATTCCGTCGGGAAAAATAATTCGTCGGGGAAAATGTTTTGTCGGGAAAAATTTTCGTCACTACTTCGAAAAGATTTCGTCACTTTTCCCCGACAAAATTTTCGAAGAGGTTGAAATTGTTGTTGATTGCTCAGGAGCGATTAAGGGAAAGACGAAGTTCTAAATGAGTTGTAAGTTTACCCTGAAGTATACGTATTAAAGAAAGAATAAGTAATTATACGGATGTAAAGCAGTGTCAAAGCCTTTTTGAAAAGGGCAACAACTCAAGAAAAAACCGCTCAATTTAACGATGCATCGTCCGTGGGGGAACGAGTTCGTTTATAAGGAAGCCCGGGGTGGAGTGCCTGCAGATCTCAGATGATCAGATGACACCTTTTCGCGGGTGGTTGGAAACAATTTCCTGATTCAGTTTTTATTTTCCAGGTAAGTAGGATTGCTAACGTTTTATTATCTAGCTAGCTAATTTCTTCCAAGTTCTATATTGTACACAAGATTTTTAAAGCACGCATATTGTCGGAAGTGTGAGGGTTTTTTCAAAAACGTAAAAGAAAATGGTGTTTACTATGAAATAAGAAAGTTGAATTCCAATTTAATGTAAATAATAAGGTATAGAAAATTCTGTCATAATAATGTGTTGAAAGTAAATGCCTGAGTTAATAAACTTCTAACCAGAACACAATATTTAGAATTACATTGATTAATTATGTAAGAGTGCTTTTAGTTTTGTATAGCTATATTGTGAATCTCAAGACTTCTGGCTTGGCTTTGCATGAAATATAAATCATAAAAAGAGAAAGATTTGCAAGAAAAAAAAACTTAAATCTTTCTTATAATTCTGCAACTTTATACTGGAAATCATAATTTCCATGCACAGAAAATCTTTTTGCTAATGACACAATGTTTGTATCTGGGTAAGTGCCCTTTTTGAAGATTTAAGCAAAGTAACTTAAATATTTTTATTGTGTTATCTCCGGTGTGTTATTATTTCACCAAATTGTTTTTACAAGGAATCACCAAGTGAATTACATGGTGATTAAATAATTTCAAAGCAATACTTATCTTTACTATCTTTTTGTAATAATAAATTTTGATGATTGTATCAAAAGCATGATCCTATAATAATGATAAGAAGCTTTTAAATTGATGCATTTTCAACATGTTTTGATAGAAGTATTAATTACAGGCAATCTGCATATGAAAAACATCTCAATGGCCATTTCAATTTTCTTTTATTTTCATTGAGCCTTGCTAATTATTAAAATTCTTTTTGATAGTAGCTACAAATTCTAAAAAGTTGAACTCATTGTTGGAGAACTGATTCAAATAGGGTTTCAGTTTTTTTGTCATGAGTTAAATGCTTACTTTATTTTATTATGTTAAATTCAAGCCAATTCATGTAAGTGAATTTAGTTTTGTATTTTTGTGCTGAACTGCATGTGAGGTGTTGGTAAATCATTTCTAAGCACATAACTTTCCCAATGTTTTTATCAGGATGGTTTTTAAATCCACATACATGTGTAATGTATGTATTATTCTTACTATGCTATTAATGCAATGCACCAAAATATAAACTGTGTTATATTTTAGAAGTAAAATAGTAATAACCGCCCTCTCAGTGCTGTTTGGCATTTCCATGTATGAACTTCCCTTTATAAAATTCATAAAGAATATATACATTACTTCAAAAGTCTGTATACTCCATTATAATAAGTTTATTTAACCTTTCCTGAAGATACTTTATTCATCCTTGTTTTTTATTTCAAATCAAATTGATTTATAACGATGGCAATGATCATGTTATAATGCAATTGCTCCTTGCAATTGGAGCCTTCTATTTGGTGGAGGATTTCTAATTTTATGCACCAAATATTGTAGAACTGATAACTTCCTGGTATATGATGTTTTAGGTAGGGACAAAGTATGATAACCATTAAATTAGTTTCCTATCATGATGGTAGCCACAATATTTGCTCTGAGAAACTCTTACAAGCTGTCGAAAACTGCTCATGCGATTTGTTTTGTAAAATATTAATTTTTGGTCTTTTCAAATAATGAACATGTCAATATATTTGTTACTATTTTTTGTTTGCGATAATATTTTTAATCATGGAAAGATCTTTTTATCACATTATTGATCAAACTTGATAGAGCAGCCAAGTTTATAAAAATGGGTTTGTTTTACATAATATAAAATCTTTATCAGGAAGCAGATGCTTTTGAAAAAACAACAGCATAAAGGCATGACAGGGATTGATCGGATGAACATTTTTAACTTGAAACATATCGCAGACAGATTATTCAGATTCAGATTATTTTCTTCAAAAGCCGAGATCCTATTTAGCCTGAATTAATTTTGAGGATAGTTCCTCTTGCATAAAGATGCCGTTTTTGGAAAATGACACATTAAGAATTAAGAATTTGTTTCTAAGTTTGACCACAGTTGACATTAGTTGCAGCCCACCATATGCCCGAAATAGCTTTATGTATACTATTCTGCTATATCAACATCATCAATGATAAAATAACTAAGTTACATTTCAATAGAAATCAAGTCCAGAGCAAAAATGATTATTTTCAAATTGCTTATAAATTTTTAAAATGCTTCCATTAGATGAAATGCTAAATTATTCATGTTATGGCATAAACATTTGCTACTTATATATTTGTGAAGGATACCTTTTCCTGTGTTTACAATATGATACAATGACTGAACATTTATTTGCTGTTGCTGCAAATATAGCCCATTCTTGAGACCTTCTGAATGTTGTTTGCTAAAGAGATTCAAACAACGAGATATTTTTAATTACCGCATACCTTCAATCGTGGAGATCAGAAAACACTTAGTCCAGCTAATCCAGCAATGTTTTTATGCCATTTTTGTGTATCATGGATCCGTATTGCAGTCTTCTCATTATGAGGTGTGCGATCACGCTAGCGCCTGCTATAACACTCCTAGAGTTAGTTAAGACGCAATTTCAATCGCACATGTAGATACCCTTTAAAAACATGCTCAACTTATTATATTAGTTTCATACTCAATTGATAATGGTTAACGGCCACCATTGTAATGAAATTTCCTTTGTTATTTTTTTTCTTTTTTTTTAATTATATAAGGACTAAGGACTAAGCACTTGTTTGATAAGGTTGAAATGGCTGCTGAGTTGGAGGACGATCTTAGGACAGTAGTGGAATGGGATCAGAAATGTTTTTTTTCCTTCAATGCTTCAAAAACTAAGCTTCTCTCTAGTAGTGGCTTCAGCCTTGCAGGGAGCAACCCATTAAAAAAAATTAATAAAAACAAAATAAATCGCTCAATACAAGGTTTAAAACCACTAATGCGTATTGAGGTACAAGGAAGAAAGGTGATGATGAACATTGCATTTTAAAGTGTTGAAGATTATAATGAGAAGGAAAAACAGACTGTGGTAAAGAATTGCAGAGAGCGGCAGTCTTCTCTTTTTAAAAATACCATGGCTGCGGTAAAACGCACTCATAAAATTTCTTACGCGTCCTAATCATACCTTATCAATGCGATCACACATTGTTCGAAATTTATGCATGCGATCTGATATTTAACGTGATTGGAAAATATACCTCCTTTTAGTAACTTTGAAACTAAAACATGTCCATCTCATTATCACTCTGGCTCTCATCCTCACTATATTTATATTCCTTATTTGACTCATCACTTTCTTCATCAGTTGGTCCAGCTCTGTCATCTTCATCAACGGTGATCTTCTTAGGTTGACGTTCATTATCGTTGAGTTGAAGTTTCCTATTTTTCTGCAAATGAATATCAATTGCACACTCGATAAGATCTGCTCGCTCATAATCGGACCACTTGATATTTATTGCAATTTCAACAAAAACTTATTAAATGAAATGACTGGAAGACTTTACAATTTTCGTTTGATCAAACATGGCACGTCTTCGCAAGTCGAACAATAAGGGCATGTGACATCGAAGAAAAATGTATGAGAAAAAATATTACACTCTGGAAATCATTTCTAAATAGAAACCAGGTGACTGTAATTCCGTGGCATTTGTTGACTTGTTAAAATCATACGCTAATGCCCACGAACAAAGGATTTTTCACAGCTCTCTTTACAATAACAGTGAAATAGAAGCCTAACAGGCATTTCCACAAAAATAAAATAACAAATTTGTTGGCTGGTTGCACATTATTGGCTGATTGCACACCTCTCATGACAAGACCTGAATGTTTCCTCAAAAGGTGTTTTAATACACGAATTTCTAGAGTAAAAAAAGTAAAACAGCGTGATCTATCACACTGCTACTGCTACTGATTTGCATGAGAAGACTGGTATTGATAGTAGTATTTTTACTAAGACCTGTGTAAATAGTTATGAATAACAGTAATAAAGTGTATGTTACACGTAGACGAAATTCTATACCAGGTCCAGCACTTGATTGATATGGAATGATTTTTTAATCAATGACTGCTACCCAGAACCGATAGGGGTTTAATCTTGACCATGACCTTAGCCATGACTTTAATTTAGTAGCAATTACTAATGACAATTAGGAGGGTTCAATCTAGAAATTGACATCATGAACTGTTATTTTTGATTTGGTCAAATTATCAGTTATATAACTGAAGTCCCAAATTTGGGAATGAAAATGGAGAAATACTTGCACAAACATCATCCACATCATTCATCAAGTTTTTATCTGCCACAAGTTCCAAGATCGAATTCAGTGTCGTTTTTGTATTCATACTTACATGTGTGATAAACTCAAATTGGAAATTCTAATGTTAAATTGTAATGTGGCCTTGAAATTCACAATACTAGATTACACTGTGACTAATTGGCCTGTTTCCCCAAGGAGTTCTTCAATATAATTGATGTTTGACGATTTAAGTCCAACCCTTGTTTACAATCATTATCATAAAAAGTGACCACTTGTCTTCAAGCAATCAGTATAATTCTGTGCTTTCAATTGTACAAAATGACAACCTGAAGCCACTTGGACAAAATGTCCTCAGGACGGCTGTTACATTTATGTTACGTTAGAGATTCCTTCCAAATCAAGTGCATTTTTTCTTTCTTTAAATAAAGAAATCCACAATAAAACTTTTATATCATTTTGCTGTCTCTCCTATATTTCAGCTTTTAATAGTTTCCCAGTAGGAAATTTGTAGAAAAATCAGGAGGATGCAATTCTATAGACATGTACGCACTATTCAAATGAAAATGCTCTTCCTCTCATTGACGTTTTGATGATTTCACCTATTGGGTTGAGAATTATATGTGCTGCTTTTTTTGTAGACAACAACAAAACGGCCCGAAATCATCCGACCCAGCATTCCGTGGTGTTGGAACCAAACCTGGGCTGACTGTATGGAGGGTGGAGGCAAGTTAACTGTTTATATTTTGTTAACCTTATGATCTTAACACATATCAGTTTCACAGGTTTTTTTCTCCTTATTGATTGATTTTCTTCCAATTTTGAATTAATTTTTTTCAAATTTGGTAGTGTCTTGGTTCCTATGTATAACATGTTTTGACCTGCAAATGTAGGGTTCCCGAACAACTTTATTCCACTATACTGATCGGAAATACATCCTTGATATAGAAGCATTTTTTTCTTTGTATTATAAGCCATAAACCCTAGATACAAAATTTTTCACTGTTCATTTTAATATCAGTTGATAAGAAGTGTGAAGATCTGTAGAACCGCATGCATGATGTATTTCGAAAATTTCAAGACTTCACCAGTTAACTGAATAATTTCAAAAAAAGTGGGCAAAAAGTTGCTGGAAATTGCAAATAGTGTCTGTTCAAGCTTGTCTACGAATGAATGCAGAAAAAGGTTCTTAATATAATTACTAACTTTATTTTGTAACGAGACACTGTTTTTGTACTTTTTAGAACTTTGGTTTGAATAAACTTGCAGATGCAAACCATGGTCAATTTCACGATGGGGATTCTTACCTAGTATTACAAGTATAAACTGTGATTATGTTGTTTGTTGTTGCACATTCAGCTCATAGTAAACAATTTGTTATAATGAGAATGTTTATTAAAATACCAAGACTAGCCAATAAAACTAGCCAATGAAAATTATTTGTGTTAAATTATTTAGAGCGAAGGACGTCAAGCACCTTATAGCCACCATGTTCACTTTTGGCTAGGGAAGAAAACGTCACAGGTGATTTTCACTAAAAATTAAAATTTGTTTTTGTTGTAGATAAAAATTTCTTTAATATCCTTGAATACATTTTTTTTTAGGATGAAGCTGGTACTGCTGCTTTAAAAGCTGTCGAGCTAGACGATATTCTTGGTGGAGCTCCTGTGCAATATCGCGAGGTAAATATTGTGTTTGTTGCTGTCTCAGTCATCAGGATGTGCTATTGTCATTATTTATTTATTTAAATTGTTATTGTTGCATTATAACTTCTTTAAGCTTGAAATACATTATCATTTTAATGGATCAGTTTAAATTGTTTGAAATAAAAGAAAACATGATACATATAGTGAATTAAATAGAATTATAGTCCCCATCATGGGGAAAACTGTCATAAATAGAACAATTTACAACAATTTAAACTGATCCATCAAAATGATAATGTATTTCAGCCTTAAGGAATACATTTCATAGTGATTTTATTATAATTGGGTTCTCTGCTTTTAAATGAAAGTAACATTGCTCTCATTCACAGATTCAACACCATGAAAGTCGGAGGTTTATGTCGTACTTCTCTAAGGGTGTCAAGTAAGTATTGAAAGTCAATGTGCATGGGTTGTTTTTATATCTTTTAATAAACTGTTGAGGTTCAAAACTTCAAAATTGGATTTCTTTGTTGTTTTGTAGCTATGCAGAGGGAGGAGTTCGCAGTGGATTTAAAAAAGTAGAAAAAGAAGTTAAGAAGAAGCTGTTTCAAGTTAAAGGGAGAAAGCGTCCAAGAGTCTTTGAAGTAAGAAATTTCCGATTATTTCATGTTCTTTTGGAAGTCTTTGAAATCTACAAGAATTACATTTGTTTCAAACTGCTCCTGCTTTAGGTACCATTACATTGTGATTCTTTAAACAGAGGTGATGTTTTTATACTTGATAATGGCTCAAAGATTTGGGTTTGGTGTGGGGCAGAGAGTAACAGAGCAGAAAGGCGAAAAGTAAAATTTTATTTCATTAGAAAACAGGACAAATATGGAATGTGGGAGGACTTTTATTATGTTATTTTTCTCTAGGCAATGGAAATTGCTCGTGATTTGCGAGATAATGATCGTGCTGGGAAGTCACATGTTAATGTTGTAGGTATGTAGGAAAATATTAATCTCCTTTGTGTAATATAATCTATTATCGTAACCAACTTCTAACTAGAATTCACTGCAAATCAAAATTTCGTTAAAGTTATAGTTTTTTTTTACGATTTTTTGATTCATGCATTTTATCATCTTTCAATGAACTGCAGTTTTTCTGTGTTTGTTTTTATCTATGAGTATTATATTTTCCAACTCTTTTGTCTCTATACCAATATTGTCATGTAGTCTTGAAAATGTTTTGAATCATGATCACATTTTTTTTTTATAGAGGATGACCCACAAGCAAGGCCACAAAAAGATAATAAAAACGACAACCTATCATTATTTTACAGTGACTTAGGCTCTTATGGTAGAATTAAGCCTGCTGGTGATAAAACATCTGATGAACGCGTGGAAAGGGAACGAATGAAGAATACTACACTGCACAGGTTTGAAGTTGTTACCTATATATTAATAACCGATTCTCTGTTTGTCTGTCTGTCACGCAAAATGGTAGATTGAGTTGTGAGAGTAATAACTTTATCTTATTTTGTGCGACGTCAGTGTGAAACCATTGTATTGAGACCCTAATCGAATGCGACGTCTAGGGAAAATATCTCAGTAACCTTGGCGGCTAGTCTATAAATTTATTTGTTCTCTTGTTATGTATGCAATAAGAACGAAGCAAAAAATATTGTCGATAGAATGATGATTGAACTGATGTTGGAGTTGTTGGAACCAAAGGCTTTCACAAATGTTGATAACAAATGCCTAACTCCTTTTGATCTACTTGTCATTGATGAATTTGTGTTGGTTTTGGATCGTATGATTGGCAGGCAGCAACTTCATAGGTGATCTTGACCTTTAGGGATGGAAGCCCAAGAACTGTAAAGTTCTGCTTGACTGCTCATTATGATATAATCAATAAATTTCACTCGACAAATTTAATTCATTAGTGTTTTTGTTCATTAGAGTTTCCGATTCAAGTGGCCAAATGAGGGTCACTGAGATTGCACAAGGGAATTTAAGATATGAAATGCTTGATCAAGGAGATACGTTTATTCTTGACCACGGTGGCACTGCGTTGTATATATGGATCGGAAAGAAATCATCTAAAGAAGAAAAATTACAAGGAATGAAAGTGGCCGTCAACTTTCTCAGAAGTAAAAAATACCCAGATTACACCCAAGTAACCATGGTGAAACAGGGCATGGAGTTGTCACTTTTTAAACAATGTTTTGTTAATTGGCCAGTGGAGAATATAATGAATTTTCAGAACAAGACCTATCATGCTGGACGAGGAATTGGTAAGTGGAATGTTTATATAACTATTCAATCTTTCACATGAATGCTCTTGTATATGATCATTCATGACAACCAGCCTCTTCTAATGAGGACAGGAAATTTCAGTTAACACAGGGGGAAAATGACCTTCTTAAAAAGTCAACTGTGATTTTCTTCTGTTATTGATGTTAATTCTTTTGAAACGAAATCAGGCTTTCAGTTTAGAAGCATGGCTATGTAGATATTTCTATAGTACATCAGCTGGTACTGGAAGTAAAAAATGCTTTAAATAAACATAAAATCAATTTTATAGCATTTATTTACACATTAAATATGAAATCTCACTATAATTCTGACCAATCCCTATATTTAGCTCATATCCAACAGACTAAATTTGATGCAACAGTGTTACACCAAAGAAGGAAGATGGAAGAAGAAAAGATGTTTGATGATGGCAATGGAAAGATTGACATATGGCGGGTAGAGAATTTTAAGTTAGTACCACTGCCAAAGGAATTGATTGGGACTTTCTTTGGTGGTGACTGCTATGTGATGTTGTATACATATCAAAAGAATAAAAAGGAATACTATGTGATATACTATTGGTTGGTAAGTACTATGTTTTTCTTTTACTTTTACGGCATTGATTTGCAGTCGAGCTGGTTATTTTACTGTTGCATAAACACCTCATTTCATATTGAGATAAAAGAAACTTAACTTCTCTTATTATTAGTGTGACAATTCCAGAATAATTACTTTTCAGTCACTAAACCAGTGAAATAACAATATTGTGAATGAAAATAGGAATTTTGACAGAATGAATACAGAAGAGGGTTTTTTTTGAGTAACAAGACTTTTATTGTGTTCAGTTGTTTTATTTCATTTCCAATTACATTTGGTAAGTGGAACCATTTTGTCCGATCCCATTGTTTCTTTTGAACAGTGTGAAGTTTTTATATGCTTTATTCTTACAGGATAGCCATAATTTCACTGTTCTCTCTGATAATTTCAAATTTCTTAAGACAGAATGCCTTTTTTATTTTAGGGCAGAAACAGTACTGCGGATGAGCAAGGCACAGCCGCAGCTATGACCGTCAAAATGGATGACAGCTTAGGTGGTGCACCAATACAGGTAAAGAATTACATGAAATCAATATCAGTCAAAAATTTAATTGGTTGTGCGTCACGTGACCACGTGACCAAAGAAGTCCAACTCAGTTTGCTGACCACGAATATGGTGTAATAAATTCCCACCCTGCCTATTCTTGCCAAGCATTACCTTTTAGATTGTGTCCTTCCACATATAGAATAAATGTCATTTTATCTTTCCTGTTTCTTTCAGATTCGAGTTGTACAAGGCAAGGAACCGAATCATTTTATGAGGATCTTCAAAGGAAAATTAATTGTCTACAGGGTAGGAGTCTGTTTTTTGAGTTTTGGAAACAGTCTTTCTTTCTTATGACTTCATCGTGAATATTCCTTATGTGAAATTCTGAAATGTAAACGTAAAGTTTGTCATGTCCCCGTTGTATTTATAGGGTGGGAAAGCCAGCGGTTTTCGTGGACACCAGGCGGAAGTTCAACAAAGTGGTGTGCCCCGTCTATTTCAAATCCATGGGTTCGGTCCTGAAAGTAAGAAAGGCTTAGAGGTAATTTCTCATTACTTTTTCATCAAATCTTTGCCGTTTATCACAATGCTGTTTTCAAAAGAGATGTTTTTGTCTTCATAGATAGATCATATTTTTCTGCTCTTTTTGGGGGGGAGGGTTTTGAGTTAAAAGTTTGGCTTAGCAAAAAGTTCGTTTTTATTTATCACCGTGTACGAAATGACATTTAGGTCGAGCCTGTTGCAGCTTCTTTGAATTCAAATGATGTGTTCGTGTTGTTGACTCCGCGTCAAGGTTACTTGTGGTACGGTAAGGGTTGCAGTGGTGATGAAAGAGAATTGGGCAAAGAGTTAGCGGCACGCATCGCACCAAGGTTCGCCGATGACTTTGTCAAGCTTCTGGAAAGTAAAGAGACACAGGAATTCTGGGATTTACTCGGTGGCAAGGGCGAGTACGCAAGTGGACATTACTTCGAGGTAAAATAAAAAATTAAATTATGCAGAGGCAGTGTAGTAGTTAGTACCTTTGAGTGCGACCGCTGCAACGCGTGTTCGATTCCAGTCATTGTATCTCCATACTCCACTCCGATGCGCTTTAAAAGCAGCGTATCAGCCCATTTAGAGCGATCGACTTACTACGCACTGCCAATACATATATGTACGTATATATGCAGCTCATAATTAATTGCAGGTCGGCAGGCGGAAGGTGTCATTATTTTGTTTATTTCGAGACACAATTCGACCTTTAAACCAGTAAGAAATTAAGGTTTTGGAAATATTACGTCATAAATGGTAATAGCTTATGGGAAACAATCGTGTCTGTTTCCAGGATTAAAGTTATATGAAAACTGAAAGCAGTCAACTGTAAAATATTTGTGAGGTTTTTGTTATGTTTGTGGTTTCCTAAAAACACCGTTAGGTGTGCCTCCTTTATTTTCCCTGGCTTAATGCACCACAATAAAAGCAACGATCGATATTAAAAGAATGCTAAGAATGGGGTTCAATATTATTTTTGAGCTAGTTCTTCATTTTCCATTTAGCAAGAGTTGCCAGAATATCCAGCCCGTTTATTTTTGTGTTCCAACGCCTCTGGACGCTTTGAAGTGGAAGAAATCTTTAATTTCACACAAGCTGATATGGAGGATGATGATATCATGCTGTTAGATAAGCATGACGTAATATACTTATGGATTGGAAAGGACGCAAATGCTCAAGAGAAAAAGGAATCCATGCGCACTGCCATCGTAAGTACCCGAGTGGGAAAATTTGTTGAAAATTCTCTTTAGCAGAACAATTCTATTCTTTTTATTGGTAAATCCACAAAAAAAAATTTAAACTGAGTAAGTAATCTGAATAATTGGCAATGAGAACAAACCATCTATCTCTCTTTAATTCAGGAATACATCAAAACTGACCCTTCGGGACGTGACCCCGAGAAGGTCCAGATAATGGTGGTCAAGCAGGGTTTCGAACCGCCGCAAATGACCGGTTGTTTTCCAGCCTGGAGTGACGATGTTTTCGCGGTAGGTATACAATAGCTTACAAACTCATAAGCCGAGTCTAGTGTTGTCTGATGTTTACAAACTATGAACTATGTTTAGGGCGGTAAAAGTTACGAGCAAATAAAACGAGAATTAAGAGACGAGAATGCTGGCATATCATTCGTACAAGAAGAACTGAGCAAATTTTCGTTCGACCGAAAATATCCTTATAACGTCTTAAAACAGGACGAAGTTCCAGAAGGTGTTGATCCAACCAGAAAAGAGGTATTCGACTGAATACATAGTTTATTACCAGGCAGTCTCCAGTCCGTTTGATTACATTTTGATCAGTGTTAGGTTTCAAGGGTCGACGAAGGATCGCCAAACACTGTTCTTCCTCTGTGTTTTTTTTTGTAAAACAATACAAAGATGTTTATTATGTATAGTGTGCTGTTGTCTAAACCCACCTACGTAAAGAATTTGGTGCTCTTTTGAGGGTGCAGGAAATTGAGAAGCGGTTGTCAATTGGACATCATATTGGCAGCTTTATAGGCTAGTCTCCACCGTTGAAGCTCGTAAAATTTTTTGGTCTAGAGCTGAAACTTTTTGATCCTGATAGAGTACCCCTTAAAGTGCCAGAAAAACTTGGGTGGCCATTATGTAGCAGTAGAAATTAATGATGCAAATCTGTGCGTTTTTCTTCAATAACTTTCCGAAGAATAATCATGGTGTGGCCACGTTTGTAGACCAACCAACATTGTTCTTCACTTGCTTTGACATACAATTTGTTATCGTCACAAGGTTTTGCCTTAGAAATAATATGCGCTCTATTCAGTTTACGCCTTCTTACACATAACTTGATTTTAACTATTGTTTCCGATGTGATTTCAAATGCAGCATCAAATTTCCTACAAAATGAGGGGCCACTTGACTATGTTTGAAAAATTCACTCATCCTTCTATGATTTGCGTCCACCCGATTCCACAAAACCGGGAAAATCGGGGAATTTCTACTGTTAAATAATGGCTATCCAAGTTTTTTTTAGGATCAAGAGGTTTTAGCTCCAGACAAAAAATTTTCACGGGATTCAACGGTTGAGCCTGGACTATTAATTTCAAACGTGGCGGGATTGACTTGGCTATTTGGTTTTAAATAATAACAAAATGTTAAGTTATTAGCCGGATTTGACATTTTTGAACAAAATGTTTAAATTTGAAAATAGTAAAATGTTTTTTAAAAGATTATTTTTAATCCCTTACCTTTTAAGAGTTGGTTAAGCGTTTGTAACGTTTTTTAAGTGAATAAGTCGATTCAAAGCCCTGATCGTTGCGTTTTTAGTATTACTTGGAACCAGAAGAATTCAGTGAAGTTTTTGGTATGTCGTTGAATCAATATGAGAACATCCCGCAATGGAAAAAAGACGTCCTGAAGAAGAAAGTGTGTTTGTTTTGAAGAAAAGCGGGAACGATTTTAACCAATCGCTATTGAAAGATTCCACTTTCCCAAACAACATGACAAGCGGTGTTTTCTCAAACGATGGACGTCTTTGTATAAACCGTAATTTATTATAATTTATTCTCTTTTCTTCTCTACACACACCGTTCTTTTGTTATTGATTTATTGAAGTAGAAACTTACAACCCCTGCGGCACAGTTGTTAAAAACCTCTGCGAAGGAATGCATTTCTATAGAAATATACACACAATTTCAATAAAAATACTCTTCGTCGCAGTGACGTTTTGACGATTTTGTCCACTGGGATAACCATCGTCTTTTCCAAATTCATTCGTTGCTTTCTTCCTATGAACATTATTCTCACATTAGTTTCTCAGGGTGAGTCAAAATCAAAGAAGATTTTAAGTATATCCTGTGTCCATTGTACATATTTTATTATATAATGGCGTTTACCCCACCAATCCAATTCAGAACTTCGTTTTCCTTGCCAGTTGCTTCGTGCTAGAAAACACGAAACTCACAGTACTGAATTTCATTGCACGAATGACGCATTTTCTCAGTTGTATATTTTTATCATTTCTAAATGCTTTTTGTTTGTTTTTTTTTTTTGTCGTTGTTTTGTTGAAAGGTTGTTGTCATAAATTTTAATTCTTTGATACAGTATTTGTAGGTAGAATTCTTTTTACTTTCACATTAAAACTCGTACAAGTTAGAAAAAAAATTTGAAAAAAAAAAAATTATCGAGCATTGATTATTTCACCTACTGTGTTATTCTCTCTTCCCGCGTTAATATTTCGTATTGAACTTTGATTGGTTTATTTCACCTACTGTTGTTTTCTTTTCCCGCGTTTACAGTTCGGAATCAAGCTTTGATTGGTAGTTTTTCCTCTCGAACCCAGTCAACCATTACGGATGATGAAAACCCAAGGTCTAAAACCTACTACCTATTATTTACTTAACTTAGAAGCCTTAATTTTAAAATGGTGCACAATGGTACCGCAAAACCTCGTACCCAGACCTGCTTGTATCATATCAAAACTATGGAATGGGTCCTGAATATGAGGGGTTAGGTATGTCAATTTAAATCCCGAATAATTTGAATGTAAAGTGTTTCCAAAACTACCTACCCAAATAAGAATGAAAACCCAACCTCCAACCCAGGGTCTATTGCCTTTTCGACATACGGATCGCCGCTCTATCCGTATATCGAAAAGACAAGAGGCCCTGGGTTCGAGGTTGAATGAAAACCATTATTAAGGGTTGCTAAGTCAGCATAGTGTCATTCTCTCTGTTTATCGTATTATCACTTATTTATTTTACTAACTACGTTTGTAAACAAAATCTTTCTTCTGTAAAAAAAGAGGGTGCTGGAAGAAAGGATATAAATCTTTAAAAAGCGATTTCATTCTTCATTGTATAGAAACTTTTTGAACACGTATGGACTTTCATATTAACGCATATTGACTCCTTTGGTGTATATAAGCAGCGGTGATTTCACAGGTGGCCTCAACCTCAGGATTCCGTATATCGAAAAGGCAAGAGACTTTGGGTGCGAGCTTCTGTTGTTTGCAGAACCCTGGGTTCGAGGTTGATTTGCTTCTATTAAGAAAGCAAACAAAGAAGGAGAGTCTTCATGACCTTCATGATGCTAATACTTTCGTGATAGACTTGTAAAATAATGGAGGACTTAATTACACTTTTTCAAGGCACGAAAACTTTGTTCATCTTCACTTTTTTGTTTAAAACGTTAAAAAAATATTTACCTCAACTTTTAAAAAATAGGCCAACCATTATACTAGTTGCAAGTCTGTGGTAGACGGAAAAAGCCAACCTTTACTACAGATGAAAGCCCAACGGCTCAAAACTCCCACTAACTTACTAAATGATCGGCGCCGGACCGTCCGTATATCGAAAAGGCAAGAAACCCGGATACATTTTTTCTTTACGTATTTCTATGGTACGAGGTTGATTAAATGATATAATTATAAAAATAGACTTTTAATCCTGGAATGAAGAATAGATATTAACAACTGCGATTGTTGATGTAGTAATTTGAGTTTATTTTGGGCGTAACACACTGCACCCGAGAGAAAAGGTTTATTAAAATGTTTAGTACTCCATTTTCTAGTTAATAATATCTTTATATGGAAAAAAGTGAAAAATACATTGGTTGTCACAATTAAAACCCTGGGTGTTCTAAATTGCTCTCCTTTCTCCTCCTCTCTCCCGATTGCAAAAGCCTGACTATACACCAGAACACCGATTAAATTAAATACGCCCATTGTTCACACAGAAAAGCGGCGTTTCTTAAACGAAAGTGAAAGTCGGCAAACTTTAATCATGTTTTCGTTTTTCACTCAACCAAACTTTCTTAAAATGGAAAGTTAATCCAGGTGTTTTTTTATAAAAACTCACTTTCTTAGCCTCAAAGATTTTTACTTGCGTTCTGCTGAGAAAGTTGCACATAAAACAGTCATTTCTATTAATACAGTCAAATATAATAACGTCACGAAAACACATGCTTACAGCTGGTATTCAATCGTTCACAGAATTTTATTGTTGGTTGAGGAATTGCGACCAAAATCTTTCATTCATGCTCTTAAATTTTGGCAGTCTCGATGCTCTCTTTATTCCTATACAAAAAAGATGTGTATAAAATATTTCTGTAATGCTTATCAGGATTTTGTGACCTTACCCTTTCTTAAATTTGACCATTAACAAAGCTGTTGTTATCCTTTGATTTTTTTAGTTTTAGTATTAGGAAATCTTATTCATTATGTTTTTTTAATATGAATGTAAACCTAAAATAACCTACTGTGGTACGATAATCCTGCAGTTCAAGCTAGTTGTAAACTAGTTTCTTCTACGTGCATAGTCACATCTTTTAATCTTTTAAATCTTTTCAAGTTTCATTGCATGTCTATTGTAGTGTTATGTCGGATATAACAGCTCTTAGAAAAAAGTCTAGAATACAAAACTCAAATGATTCCAAAAAGAAAAGAGCGTTATATAATTATATTCATTTCAATTGAATAAGTTTTAGAATAGCAGGAAGAACATTCAATAAAAATCCTATATTTTGCAAAGCAATAAAAATGAAAGTATAAGTGTCATATTTTCAGATCTATTTTTAAAACCAAGTAATAAAAACAGCTTTTGGAAAATCTTATGGATCCAGTCAACTAATTCTTAACGTTTGACAACAATAATAATGGTGAGATTAACTTTTTTCAGTTTTCACTATTCACCTTTGGGGAGGAGAAAACACTGTTAACATTGAACAAATGTAATAATAGCCTAAATTATTTGAAGATTTTGAACAATCAACAAAAAAACACTCATAAATTTTATCAAATATTTAACATTATGAGTTTTTTTTTTTAATAGAACTTTAAAGTAAATTAGAAACTATTATTCCTATTTATTTTAGAATTTCATGAAATTACTCTTACTTTTGAAATTATGTTTACCTACAACGAAAGGTAAGGAATCACTATACACATTTTTGTTAATAAGGGACACTTTTGGATCTTGAGACTGAAGAAAGAAAGAACTGGTCATGCTGAAATTGAGAACAATTCCAATGATTTTCTGAACAAAGAAAACATGTTATATATTAGAGTAAAATATTCATATTTTCAGAAAGAAACAATTGAAAAGTGTCAAAAACTAGATATACAAAATAGCAAGGTTATCAATAAGATACATGCATACATGTAGAAGTGAGAAAAGAGAAATTTAGCAGAAAAAAGTAAGTAACTCATTAAGGAACTATGAGGCTGATACTCTCTAAAATAATAACACCAGGCACATAGTGAAATTAAGGTTCCTTATCAAAAAAATAAAAATGTGTATTTCATTATACAATATTAAAGATAAAGTAAGGTAAGAATTCTTTTTTATAAGAGGTCTTTTTATAAGTCAGTAAAAACTTTATATACCGGGTGAGTCAAAAAAAAGTATATACTGTTGTTTCACAAAACATATCTTTCGATTGACTAATTATGAAAGCTAGTGTTTTTTATTTCTGAATAGAGGAATCCTTTACCTACATTTTGGTGTATCATTTGTCAAATTTGGTTGAGTAGAAAAAAAGTTATGGGCAAAAAACTGGAGGTGGTCCTTGTAAAAATCGTCGAAAAATGACGGAAAAATCTAAACAAAACTTCTCCAAACAAGATTTTCTGTTCTTATTGCAAACCGTATGGGATTGAAACTCATACACGCTTCAATGTGCTAAAACTTAGTTTTTTTATTCCCAATGCTTAAATTAAGTAAAAAGTTCAAACTTTTTTCAAAATTTTATTAAAACTTTACTTGATGAAGTTTTTTATAAAGACTGTTTTGTAAAAAATGCCACAACTCACGTTACAACAAAGAATTTGGGTATGTATCCAGTTTCCAGTTTTGAGAAGTTTTGTTCAGCTTTTTTCGTCATTTTTCGAGAATTTTTACAAGGACCACCTCCAGTTTTTTGCCCATAACTTTTTTTCTACTCAACCAAATTTGACAAATGATACACCAAAATGTAGGTAAAGGATTCCTCTATTCAGAAATAAACAATAGCTTTCATAATTAGTCAATCGAAAGATATGTTTTGTGAAACAACGGTACTTTTTTTTTGACTCACCCGGTATGTGTGGATATGTGTTCTATGTAATAAAAGAAAAGTAAATTATATTTATTTAATTGAAATGAGAAAGGGTGAACAATTATCCCTAATTTTGATTTTTATTTTTTACTATGTCACTGAGTTTTCTGAGATTTTGTGTTTGCAGAGATGCCAGCGTTGAAAAATAAAATGTGTGTGAGATTTATAAGCAGCAGTTTTGGTTAGCATGCCAGAGAACTTTCTGAAGTTTTACATAATAACTCTGTATTGCAACAAAATGCACTCAGTAATTCCTGGAAACATTATGAAAGGTAACAATTTTGAAGATTTGAAAAAAAATACTTGAATATTCCACAAAACTTTTATTTCAGATAAGGAATTTCAAATAAAATTTTAGAGTGTGTGATAACCAAAATATGTGTGACACACTCAAAGCGTTTGAGTTGACATACTTGAGTTGACATACTTGTGTTGACATACTTGTGTTTATTAATTAATTGAACCTCAAGCGAATGGCGTTCTCCATTGACAATTAGAATTTCTCTTGAAAAAGAGTTGAAAAGAGTTTTCATATTTTTTTTCTCAGGATTTACTGAACAATTTGGTTCATGGTTTGCCTTTAATGGCTACTGGTATCAACATTTCAATATAAAAACATCATGGTCAGATGCTCTGTTGTTTTGTGAGCAGCTTGATGCTGCTATAGTTACATTTCACAGTAATGTTCATTTTGATATTGTAAGGAAGAGTGAGCACTTTAATGCATCATCATTTTGGGTTGGACTTGAAAAGAGGTCTGAGTCTTGGTATTGGATTGATTCAGAATTGAAAGCTGAACCAGGAAATCTTATCAGAAATTCTAAATATGTTTTTTATGATCCAAAGCAGTCGTCTTACAATGGTGCATCAAATGATGGAAAGCATACAATTGTATGTCAGAAACAAGCAGGTGACTTGAATATTTACTTTGAACCTGGTTATAATAATATTACTTACTATTTTTTTTCGATGGTTTTAGGCAACCTAAAAATACATAATGCTGAAATTTAATTTTTTATCATTTGATTTTTCCATTTATCTTTAATGCCTGTTTCAAATCCTTGCGTTCACCCCTAAAAATGTGCAGGTGAAAAGATAGTGTCAAAAAATGTTTTAGAAAAAATGTTTTTAGAGAGGGATAATACACCAGCTATAATCGAATCGAAATTGATTTTATTTACAAAAGAAACTTTTCTTTTAAATCTAAAATGGAAGAAACTTTAGGAATTTAGATTAAAAACATGCATGCGTGTTGTGTGGATTAAGAAGATACAATCTTACCCCCATTGTCTTGGTAGGTAATAAAAAATAAAATAAAATTATAACTCAGGCATCAAGGGTTAGTCAGCAAATTGTTTACAATAAGATGAAATGTTCATGAAACATCAAAGTCTAATAATTATGTGTTTGATTATGTTTTTTTTTAAAGAACCAATATGCAAATTTTGATCTTTTTCAGGAGTTCTGGGTAAAAGGAATTGTGATACTAGCAATGGGTGGCTCATCAATGATTCTGGATGCTTCAAAAAATTTAAACTTGCCCTGACTTGGTTGATGTCACGAAAGTTTTGCCAGGCATATGGTGGCGAGTTAGTGGAGATAAACAGCCAATGTCGAAACGATTTCCTCATTTCATTATTGTCTAATGATGAAACTTGGATTGGTCTGTATAGGCCCTATTATCAGTGGCATAAGCTAACATGGATATCTGGTTCTGATGTGATCTATAATAATGTCAGATTAAATTTGGAAAGGAAAAGGTTATTTCTTAATTTCTGATTCCTCTTGCAATGATTGTAGTTAATAGAAAATTGCAAATTATTGTTATAAGTTATTTTTATTTGATATTGGCTAAAAAGAACAAAGCGTTTCTTTTCTTTCGTTTTTATTGACTCTTTCTTGGTTTCAGATTGCATGGCACAAACTACTTTTACTTTATGAATACAACTGGAAAATGGTTTGAATCAGTTCATCAGTTTGGCATTCAACCTGAAAAAAAAATGTTTATCTGCCAAAAGATGTTTCGTAAGTAAAATAACAATGCGTGTTCATTTGAAGACATGATGTTTTTGCAACTTCAATGTTCCATTTAAAACAGAACTTAGTTTAGGGTATTCCTATAATACTTAAATAAATTTTATATGACAATGTTTGTTTGTTCTACAGCTGGCTAACATTAAGCATAGATCTGTTTGATATTACAGTATCCATTTTATTTTGAAATTTAATCACACTACTTGGATTTATTATTATATTATTGTATTATATACTTAATTTTATTTACAGACGCAAAGTCATATTTTGTACATAAAACAGCTGTAACTTGGCATGAAGCTGAAAACAAATGCACCAATAACGGACAGATTTTAGCTGAAATTCTTAACCAAAATGAACAAGAAGAAGTTAACAGAATTAGTGGCCATGCATTTTATGGATGGATTGGACTTTCTGATTTAAAAACAGAAAGAAGGTTTTTCTGGAACTCAAAACATGGTAATGTTTCAACTCATCAGATTTATAAGAGGGGTAGAAATCTTCAATGTTGTATGTTTTGTGAATGCATGTTATACAATATATCAGTTTCTACTCCTGACTCAACACTACAAGGAGAAACAACATTACTTTAAAAATCATGTTAGTTGTTTCAAGTTATTGACTGTTATTTAGTCATTCAAAAAATTCTCTATTAGATTATTTGTATACAAATTTGAAAAATGTGCAGTCTAAAGGTTGCGTGATCACTTATAGCAACACTAGTGTTTGGAAATCAATGGATTGCCAATCAAGGTACTATTACATATGCAAAGTCAAGACTCCAGGTGAGAAATGTTTTTTTTTTTATCAATCACAGTTCAATTAGTATCAAAGACTACCCTTATAAAAAGACCACTTCAATTCGTGATAGTATTAACCGCCTTCAACAAGGACTGAAAATTTATTCAAAACAATATATATATTGCCAATTGACAAAGTACTTTTCCTTCTTATAGATCAACCAGAAGTCAGTAAGTATTGTTATTATTCAATAAATCTTCTTTCATTCACATTAGATGGAAATTTTCCAAAATTCTGTTTCCAATGGGCAAATTTGTTGAAAAAGCTTTGCGAAGGGGTGTATTTCCATAGAAATGTACACACTATTTCAATAAAAATGCTCTTCATCGCAGTGATTTTTTGACAATTTTGCCCACTGGGTTGACTCAAAGACATTGTGTTGCTTTTTTAATTGAGATTATTAGAGAAATGAAAAGAATGGAAACTTCTTCGGACTTAATTTGGCTTCTTGTTAAGGCAAAAATTAATAAAGTCGGCAGTTGTCAATTTCTTCCGAAGGAGCCAAAAAGGATTTGGGTGAAAATCATGCAGATTGAAGTATAAATTTAACTCTGTAAAATAAAATTATCCTAAATTATTAAACCTAAATAATCTGTTACCCTTTTTTATGTTTTAACAAACTTGAATGTCGTTTTTTTTTTTTAATGAATTATTCTTTTCTGTAGTTTCACCTTGTAAGTCTGATGAGATATATTTTGATGAAAACTGTTACTACAAGATGTCAAAGAAAAATACGTGGATTCAATCCCAAAAACTATGTGAGGAAAGAAATATGAATTTGGCATCCATATTATCACACCGTGAAAGAGATTTTGCTACACGTCATCAATTTATATATTTATGGCTTGGCTGTAAGTACTACAGGCCCACTGATAGGTTCATGTGGATTGATGGTAAGGCCTTAAGACATCAATTTGAGTAGGACTTGTTAAGTTTAATTTATATACAAATTAGCTAAATCGTATGACTTTTAGGTCCAATTTAATTTAGTCCCAATTTAGAATGAATTTTATTCTAGGGCATAAAATGGAATATACTGCTTGGAAATCAACAAAACAGACAGCCGGATGTGTTTTAAGGACATTTAAGTGGGTAACAGCACGTTGCAGTGACAAAAATGAGGCTTTGTGTAAGGGTTCTGCTTTAGGTATGAAAAGTAACAGTTTTCTTCCATACCACAGCCTTGCTTATCTTACATCTGAGTTTCTTCTCTTTGTGTAGTAGTTTAAATATGACTCGAGGGAAGAAATCTTGAAAATGTTAAGTTCGTATAAGCTACACTTTTCGATTTCCTTTTCCAATGTTTCGATTGTTTGTTTTGATAACAGAGACATTTTGATGGAGGACTTTTTTATTATTTTGAATGTCCTGCCAACCAGGGTTGTCTTGTAATGTGTATCATGTTGAGGGCTGCCCTAAAAGTAAGAGTATGGTCTAATGTTGTTTTGTGAAAAGGTTTTATTTCAAGTATTAGTAAGGAAAAGGCAAGTACCATGGAAGGTTTGAAGAAGAAGAAAAACCAATAAAGATGTGAACATGGAGATTATAATTATCTTTGACAATACAATACAAATACCATTATTTCATCATTGAATATTATCTAAACTAAATTGCAAAATAATGTTAAAGCATTATTTTGATCATACAATCATTATCATATAATATTGTATGTTATATAATTTTGTATGTATTTCAAAATGTTAGGTGATGTTATTGTACTTGAAAATGGCCATCGCTCAGCTGAAACCTTGAAAATAAAAAACTAAGAGTTGTTTTTATTTACTTAAGGAATGTTTCTTTTAGTTTACTATAACGCATAGTTTATATCAGTGCGATATTGATTTACTTGCAAGTGTAGATCAAGTATTACGGTTCCAGTAATATACCTTGAAGAGATAAATTTTCACGGAGATAAACTTTCGCGGATTTTGGCTATTTCTGCGAAAATATGACTCCGCGAAAAGTTTGCAATGTCTTCATCCGCGAAAATATGTCTCTGTGAAATGTTAAATTTTTTTCTCTATAAAACAGATATTTGAATTTCAAAAAATGGGTATAAATAATGAACGGGGCGATTAGTTTAACACTGTATTTAACACTGTATTTTAGTTTTTCGTAACCTTTGTTTGTGTATAATACATTTTGAAGACAAAAAAATTTTTTTATCTACTGCCATCCACGAAAATTAGTCCACGCAAATTATTTGAAGTTGGGCCATCCGCGAAAATATGTCCACGCGAAAATTTATCTCGTTAAGGTATTTTTGTTTTTTTCTCTTAGCTGAAGTTCCTTCACCATGCAATAGCTTCAATCAATATCGAAATAACTGTTATTTTATTTCACAAGAACTAGTCAATGAAACAAGTGCCCAAACAATTTGTAACAGTGTAAACATGCAGCTAGCTTCAGTGATGTCTTCTGATGAACAAGTGTTTATTGAAACGAAGTTACATGAAGGAAAGAGTTATTGGCTGGGAGCTAAGTTGCTATATTCGAAAACATTTGTGTGGACGGATGGTAAATTCATTTTTATATAAAGTTGTTCTGTAAAATGGTCTCTGTATATATTAATATAACCGAATCACTCAAATTCCCTCCATAAATATCACTTAGGGTGTTTTGTTATTGCAATAACATGATATTTTATTCAGTCACCATGTCTATAATGCAAACTTCACAGGGGCATCACATTCTTGTAATGTTTACAGAAAATGCCTGCTTACGAACTCCAGTTCAGAGATGCAAGAAGTCAATGGAAAAAAACATGAATTATTTTTTATTTTTCAAAATTTTCAAATTGACAAGTGTCCAGGATTTCAAAAGAAAAACTTTAAAGATTATGGAAAAAAATGGGATAAAACTTTTTGTATTCAATTAATACATTGCTTTTGTTTATTGAAGCGTCTGGTCTTGTCATTATTTCAGGTGGTGGCTCCCTTGATGTTGTTTGGTCTTCAAGTGAATCAAATAACAAGAACAAAAATAATGCTTGTGTTAAAATACAGACCAGTGGCATTTTTAGTGATGATTGCAACCTACTGGCGTATCCAATTTGTAAAGAAAGTACAACAGGTGCTAACCCTTCCTGTCAATTAAAGTCACTTATTTTTAAAATATTATTGCAATTTATTTATTATTATTTATTGGTTATACTGCTATTCTGTTATAATGCTTGTATTTTTTGTGAGATTTCAAATTTGACATTTTTCCAATGAATAATTGATTAAAATGATAATTTTTAGTTAAAGCGATTACATATTGCCATGATGGATGGACCAAATTTCACGGTTTTTGCTACAAGAACCATATTCAGGACCTGTGGAATGCTGCAAAACGTAATTGTGAGGATGAAGAAGCTAGGATTTCATCCATACTTTCTACAGAAGAAGAGAATTTCATTTCACTCTTTACAAATGGTAGTAACATTTGGTTAGGTGCTATTTTCAAAGATAATCAGTGGAAGTGGGTCGATGGTAAGTTTTCCTTGTATAGACTTCAAATCAGTATTGTATTATAAAATTTGTTATTTTTTAATGTTGGGCAGATCTACACTAACATAACTTTTGAATCTTATAGGCCAGCCCTTTGACTACTCCAGCTTTTCTGATGTGAATATGAATAATACAAAGGGTTGCTTAGAAAAGACAGTTGGTGGATGGCATCAAACACCTTGTGATGCAGTCCCAAAAAGATATGTTTGCAAAACAGCTGAAAGTAAGTTCGTAATTGACCATCCCTATAATTCAGTTATGCCCAATATAATCCGATTTTAAAAAAATCGTTAACAATGGAATAATAAGGTTGTCAGTAATGTCATAACATACAATGTCTGAATGTTTTCCATGGACAGGAGTGAAATTAGAAAAATCATGATATGCTTAGAGTAGATCTTGTTGTTGTTGTTGTTGTTAGTTTATTTGGTAAGTCAAGTCGTAAGATACAACAGGTAGTGATTGGTCACTGATGTGGACCTACAATATAAATTAATTGATAAGATTTCAAAGTTTCAAAGGTGTAATAAGGTAAAAAGTTAAAAGAAATAAATAAGTGTTTTGATTGCATAGTGACTTCTTGAGGCTTGGAAGGGAACGCTCATCTGTGTTATTTCTGTAGAGTTCCATTCCTCTATCTGCATAAAAAAAAAGGACATGATTCCTTATGATCTGAAAGTAGATTATACGCTAGTCATAGAAGCTTTATAGAAATTTAAATTTATAACTAAAAATACTTTTTTACATTAAAGGTATTTTTTTATAATTATCTTATACTATTTCCCGAGTGTGCATCCCATTTTTATTTTAGAGTGTGATAGGTTTTGTTAAAATTCACGGTCAAAAATCGTCATATAGTGGTAGTTAGACCATTGAATTGAATAAAAGCATGTGGCGTTACATTAGTTTTTTTTTATCATATCACTGGGGAACCATTGCATTGCATCCCCAATTGAACGCAAATATCTCGAGAACCAATAGGGATAACTGACGTTTTTGGGGGTTGGCGATACAGGTAATGGGGTGACGAAAGTTTTTGGCCTAAATAATTTTGGTTGGTGCGGCTATGACATCATCAAAATTCTTTGATCGACAATATCTCTGTAACAGTTGGTTGTAGTGAAATGATCCCTTACATTTTTTGATCAGTTTTTCAAGCTGGGATGCTAGTGAATTACTAATGTTGAATCTTGTCCCAAATGAATATTCTGTTATAAAATATTTATCTAATGTTGTTGTTGTTTGCCAGAGATCATTGATAATCAATGTGATGGAGGTTTTCACTGGAATGGCAGATGCTATCGTATTCATTCATACACTCGTAATTGGGATGATGCCAAGAAAGAGTGTGAATCAAAAAATTCAACATTGGCGTCAGTTCTATCACCAGATGAGAATGAAATCATAACTAAATTCTTTAATAAGGATGATTATTATTGGATAGGTGCCAAAAATGCTCAATTGAATGATACATATTATTGGATTGATGGTAAGTGTTCTCCTTCTGATTTTGCTAATCAATACTTACAATGCAGAAACGATCTACCAATTTTTAGTCAGTTAAATGTAAAACTGTCCAAGTTGTTTGGGGCTGTGAGAATAAGGGCTAAGTGAAATGTTCAGTGAAATTATTTAAAGAAGCTTCAAGCTAAGGAGCTCATCTGAACAACGTCATGGCATAAGTCGATTTTTTATTATTCTGTTCTCACCATTTCTGGAAAGAATGTTTATTAGGGCTAACAATTTGATGATAAAAATATGAGGCAACAGTTTATTGATTTTATTGTTCAAGATGTTTCAAAAGTTGTTTGACTTTAATCATCAGTCAATACATGAAAAGTAAAGTTTTACTTCTTATGTAGTGTTAAATGTTGCTTCTTGCTTTTATCATCAAATTTCTGTATATCTTTGGATATTAGGTTCTGGTCTTGTTACTTGGTCAAATTGGCATCCAAGTCAGCATGCCAGTAGTATTGCAAATAAACGCTGTCTTGCAGTTCAGGGGAGTGATGGTCAATGGCTTGCTTACTCCTGTGAAAATACCGCTCATTTCGTTTGTAGTTGGAGTCCAGGTCCAGGTAAGATGTTCTTGGCTTAAAGTATCATCACATCTTCTTCATTGTGTTCCTGTAATGCTTACACTAGATGGCAGAAATGTCCAAGTTTGGAAATCTTTTGTGCAGTTCTATTATCTGTGAGTAATTGAACTTGAATGAAGACAACTGTCAAAAAGGACATCATCGTAATTATTATGCATTGTTTTAATTTTAATTCAATGAAAAATTAGTTGTTCAATAAGAGTATGGTCATTCTTTAATGAACATAATCTTTAAAACATTTAAAAATGATATTATCACCCCTCAGTATTACATTATCTAAGTACAATAAAGCTACCTGTTCCACACAATAGTTTCTAAGAACACTATGATTTGGCATCAAACTTTTTGCTTTTTGTCGATTGTTGATGATGCAAATGTTTGGTTATTTAAGTCAAAATATTTGGAATATTTTTGGATTAATGCTTTAGCTGTACAATTCCTGTAGGTAAATCAAGTCTCATTAGAAACAGCACTAACGGTTAGTAATTTTGAATTCCTAGATCCCATGGTAGGTTACCTTTATGTCTTGTATTCTTGGAAATTATGTCATGATAGATAGGGTAAACTCAATCCAAAAGTTGGTAAGGGTACTTGAATGTTTAGTACCTATGTGTCAAAGAAAGGAAAATAGAATAGAGTAAATAACATAAAGGGTCCTTATAAGAAACCTTTTTCTAGGTACCGGTTTGAATCAATCAGTCATTTCTGAGCAGACACATGGTATAGTTTATATTTTTGTATTATAACATAATACATAGCTGTGATCAGTGCCACTGTTTTCCCTTTCACCAATCAACAGGACTTTGAAAGCTATCCAGGTTATAAAAGACTATACACTTGGTAGCTACTTAGATGTGATACTAAATCATTGTTACCTTGGTAAAAGCCAAAGGTTTCATATAATGTTTCTTAAGGTTCTTGGAAGTGGTATGGTGGTATTGAGGAGAGGAACTTGATCCATTTTAACATCAGCCTGACATGGTTTCAAGCAGCTCAGCTTTGTGAAGATGTTGGTGGCTATTTACTCAAAACTCAAGAAAAAGATAGGATAGATAAGTCTTTCTTTCTGGAATACACTGGTCACTGGGTTGGCCTCAAATATGTCAATAATACAATTTCCTGGTCTGATGGTTCAGTTGGCACAGATGTGAACTGGGCCTTAAAGCCAAATTCGTCAGGTGGATGTGGAGTTCATACTAAATGTGGAATACAAGTTAGCGATTGCAGTGCCGAAAGAGATTTTATTTGCTATAGAGGTGAGTTCCATTTATAAGAACTAATAAAAAAATGGTTGAAGTTGCATTTACAATGTTTCTAATTTCCATGTTAGCTTTTCATTTCATAAAATTTTTAATCAAATCAGAAAACGTTGGATTAATGAGAGTGGTGCCGTAGTATAGTGGTTATCACTCGGAATTCATGCGAGAGGTCGGGGTTCAATTCCCTTTGGCGGCGATTCACTATGCGTGAGCGAATGTACCATAGCGCCGGGTCGACCCATGCCATGTGAGGGAAATTGGGTAGATGATATATCGGGTGTTGCAGGAGGTCATCCAGGAGAGCACAGACCCTTGACTGGGTTCGTGTCACTCATGTGGGTGTCAAATACTTCTGAGCCTCCAACCTAAGCCGTGGCCCCACCTGGAAAGCAGATGCAATAGCAACTGAGTGTGGCCAGCCACGTAAAACAATACCAAATAAATAAATAAATAAATAAATAAATAAATAAATAAATAAGACATTTTCACCTTAGATAATAATCGTTCAGTGAATTTGGCTAGATGGAAAAATGTAAGTGGAGCATTCATGTACATTTCATCTATTGAAACTGATTTCGAAAATGCAAAAAGAATTTGTACAGCTGCTGATGCCATTTTGACAGAAATCATTAATGATTGCATCTACAGTGACTTGTTAGTCCATACAGAGCCAATGTTTATCGGACTCGAACAAAGGCACTATCCGCAGGAAGACCATAAAAGTTTAGAATATCAGCCAGTTACATTTAATGATAGAGACCATGATTGCACCATACTGCATGCTAATGGCTCGTTGGAAAACGTTTTGTGTGAATCAAAACATAGATTTTCCTGTCTGAAACATCCGGAAAGATGTAAGGTTATTTCTTAGGTTTTTTCCTTTTGTTTTTGTACAAAATTTGATTATTAGCAATTCATTGCAAAGTTCATTTTAATATTGACGTGTGTCAATATTACAATGAGAATCACTTTATATCACTGACAAAAGACAACATGAATTCTTATTAACTGGACCATGTTTTTTGCAGAAAATGAGTAGAATATTGTATATAAGATTCATCTACCTAGTAACTAGTACTATTTCCATAGTTACATAATATTCTTTTAGACAAACCTAGCACATGTGGTGGGTGTCCATGGAAACCCTTTAACGGAGCGTGCTACATCAACATTGCATCAGAAATCACATGGCAGGAATCATCAATGATTTGTCGAGCATATGATGGGCATTTACCTATACTTGATCATAAAGATAAAATATTATTTCTAACAAAATTATCTTTTTCTCAAAGGTAAGTCACCTAATAGAATAGAACCACTAAATAAAATCTTTTATCATACTTCACATTGAAAACAAAATCAGTTAAGCTCCAAAATCAAGAAAGTACAATTTCTATTTTGTTCCTTGGATCACAGGATAATACTAATGATAAATCTAAAAGTTTTTTTTTTTCATTCATCAACGCAATTTTTAACAATTCCAGTAACTGTATAATATCAATAACAGATTCCAATAGGTTAGCCATAGCTTCCCACCAAGTGTGTCCACTGATATACATTTTATGACAATTGCATAATGCATAATTTTATATAGTTAAGTTCATATTTACAATATTACTTGTAAATCTGTCTTACCCTTCTTATAAAATATTATTTGTTGATAAAAACTTGGAGACTTAGTGACAGTGAAAGTCAAATTGAATGACATTAATAAAAAAGGAGTAAATAATTACGGAATTTTATCAGCCAACACTGCTGGAGTTTGGTTGCAAGGTTGAATTTTGTATAATTTGTTGAAAAATTTTGAGGTTGTTATTGGTATATAGCATGGACAAAAATAGATGGACTGTCTGAGCTCAAAAACATTAAGCTCACTGAAATCTTATTTTATTTGACACAGGTTTTGGATTGGGAACACATCCAGTCTTTCAATGCAATGTCCTCTCGTAAATGGAAATTACAAACAAAGTACCAAATGTACTGAAAAAGCTTCTTTTATCTGTGAAAGATCCATAGGTAGCTATAAATTTTGTAAGAAAGTTTTTAGTATACCCTATATGGGCAAAATTTTCAAGAAGTCACTGCAGTGAAAAGCACTTTCATTTTCATTGATTTTGTATAATTTATGTGTCTTTCTACAGAAAGTATGTACACATTTGATGCCAAGTTATTTGCCCAGTATTTCTTTATGCACATACAATGTACTTCCCAATCATTGCAAAGGTAATGGATTGTACAAGAATTGAATGCATGACCTCCTGGTTATTGAACAATTGCCCATTGCCTTTTCTGTTGAGTGGAAAATTACAGTTTCAACTTTGTATTGAATAGGGAGAGTAAAAATTTGACATTGAGAGAAAACTTGCATTTTTCTATAGAATGAGCTTATTTATCTATTGCCTTGATTTAATGGAACACACTGCATTGTCTCGACTTAGTGTTGCAAAAATACAATTGTCCAAGAGCAGTATAAATTAGTGATTATGTACTAAACCACGCTGCTGATTTTTAATGTAATTATTATGATTGAATTGATGTTGTTTGATTATGTTTAATTAGATTCAAGCCAAAGAACTAATGCCACTTGCAACTCACCTTGGATATACAACGACAACAGTTGCTACTTGTTTTCCAACATTAAAGCTACACAGAGAGGTGCAATGTCCATTTGCCAAGGATTTCGAGGGTCGTTGACATCAATAAGAAACCAAAAAGAAAGTATCTTCCTAAAAAAGATGGTTGATTTGAAAAGCTCTTCTTTCTATATTGGTAAACGTGCTTTTGTACCGGATGTTTGTTTAAGCTGATTATTTATTTTGGGTTGTTACATACAACGATAAATAAAAGGACACAGTAGCAACTGGGTTATTTACTCTGACATCAATAAAGCTGTATAACATATAAAACTGTTTACTTAGGGCTGATCAGTAATGCCATGAAAAAAATCATACGTTGGACTGATGGTACACCATATAATTTTACAGAAGTTCAAAAAGAACCAAACAGTGATGATAAAGCATGTGTATTAATGGAATCAAGTGGAAAATGGGTTCAAGAACACTGCCAAAATCTTCATTTCTTCATATGCAATCGAAGAGATGGTAAGAAAACAGCTGCGTGTTCTTTAATATTGTTTGTGATGATGTTAGATTGGAATACATCATGAATTATTCTAGTGACACTCAGCATTGTGCCCTCTTCCATTCTCCATTCTCAATCTTCCTTCAAAAGATCTATTCTATTCTTTATGAAGTATCGGCTGAAACCACAAGAAGCAGTGTAATCCTTCCCAAAGAACAATATCAGTTTTCAGCTATTATTTTTCAGTGGCCCCAGTAGGGCCATCATCATCTGTATCTCCTACTGCTTCTGCTACACCAACTATAAAGAACTGTAAGTATTATATGATTAACAAAAACTGACTTCTTTCAATGTAATAGTATCTTTGATACATTATGTTGTTAGATTTTAATCCTTTTCAACTTCAAAGTCTTTGTAACTGTTGTTTATTTTTAAAATTGAGATCGTTGGAAGGAATGGTCTAGTTGGCAGCCCTGCGATGTTTTTTGTGGACGTGGAAACCAAACCAGAACACGACAATGTAAATTTATGAATCCAAGTGATTGTTCAGGTAACAGTAAGGAGCAAAGGCAGTGTGAAGGCATTGGTGATTGTTCAAGTTATAAGGTTACAAAGGCTGGTTCCAGCTGTTCTAGTTTCTGTGAAGAAGATGGTGAGGTTCAGCAATATTCCTTCTTTGTTCAATTTCTTTACATTTGTGTCCGATGTTTTCATCCTGTAATTTCATTTTGTTTTTGATAGAATAATTTTTTCCACATGCCATAGGCAAAGTGTGTGACATCCTTATGCAAACTGGTGGAACAGTGGAGTTGTTTGTTGCTCTTGGTTTTGTGTGTAATAATAATCAATCGCAAAAGAATTGGAAAGTTGAATATGCACCTTACTATGATATTGAAACGAGTACATGTGTTGGATATGATAACATGCCTCCAAAGTTGAATTGTTCTGCTATACCTCCTACACCAAAAAGTATTCGGTTGTGTAAATGTGTTGAGAAAGGTGAAAGAATTTATTTTAAGAGCATTAGCAGATATTTTGTTCTCTTTGAAAGTTTTTTTTACTTATCCATAATTTTGACAAGAGGGAATTCAAAAATAAGCTCTAAAGTTGCTTTTTTAACACAAAAAATAAGTTTCAAACATTCAATTTTTTGGACATTTGTTACCCTAGCATCTATTTATTTTTTTCTGATCAGTTCATTACAATATATGAAATAAAAATTTTTCATATTGCATTTTTTTTTTTTAAATTGAAGCTATTCTACAATTAATATCGAAAAAAAGCAATTTTCAAAATCCAGACTTCCTTTGAATTCCTTTTTCATCATGTCATAATTTCTAATGATTTGCTCTGCAGGTCTTAAATAACTACCACCTTCAAAATAAAGATTCTTAGAAATAAGAGATTCTTCTTAGCAATATAGATACATTAGTTCAGTGTGTAATTAGTATATTTTGGATACAGTAATATGGTCATTAAAATTAACAATCACTGTCTATGATACACCCAAACCTGTTAAAGGCCATCTTTATAAAGACCGCTTCTCTCAAATGACCATTTTGAATTTTTTCCCCACTTTATGCTTTTAGACTACTGGTTAAGATAACCACTTACAATGGTGGTCGCACACAGCTTTGAGTTTTGAACACTTTATTGGTGATATAGTTTATTAAGTTTTATACAAATTTGGTCCTTAAAGTAATGTTCCTCATTTTATACTGGAAGGCAATCCAGATTATCTGTCATTTTTCCAAACTTTTGAACTTGAGATGTAAAGAAAGTAGAGGAAATATATATAGAAATCAAGCATTACACTTCAATGATGACAGTGGTTTTTACATGAAAACGTTAAAACAGTCTGATCAACAATTATAGGTGATTTTCAAATGCTTGGTTGGTCGCCATGGAGTTCATGCTCAGGAACTTGTGAAGGTCATCGATTACGAACTCGCACATGTGCTCTCAATGCTGGCATGGATGAAACTTGCTCAGGTGCAACTGTTCAGTCTGAGACATGCAATGCACAACTGTGTCCAGGTATAATGTCAAATAAAATGGAATTTGTAGCCAAATATTTTGCTGTCTTAGTATTCAAAAATTCAAAAATTATATGGAAAAAAAGTCAAATCTTTGAAAAACACAGAATAGTTTTTATATTGTGATAACTATTTATTGTCAACCATTTTTAATTGCACACAAAATTTCAAATCTCATAATAATCAATTTTTTTGAGTCAGTGCATGGCGGGTTTACCATGTGGGGTAATTGGAGTGACTGTTCAACAACTTGTGATAGCGGACTACAAAGACGCTTTCGAAATTGTTCAAATCCGATTCCAATGAATGGAGGATTGAAATGTGTTGGACCAACTTCAGAAGAGAAAACATGTGGTGCTCGACACTGTCCAAGTAATCTATTTTCCCAATTCCGAATAATGATATTTTCAAGTTGCTGTTCTTATTTTCAGCTGTGTAATCCAATTGTTGGTGAAAGAACATTTTTCATTTTTCATTCTTACAAAACAAACAGTAACAAAAAGACTCATTCCTCATTTCTAGTTGATGGTGGTTGGACACAGTGGTCTGTTGTATCAGCTTGCACGAAACCATGCAATAATGGCAATTTGATACAAAGAAGATATTGCATTAACCCGAAGCCACTTTATGGTGGGCGTGAATGCCAAGGATCTCCGAATGTAACAAAACCGTGTAATAATTTTTCATGTAAAGGTATTGAGAACTGGATTATTGTTTGTTTCATAATATCATTTTTGATTCTTTTCTGTAATGGCAACTTTGAGAGGTTGCAGGAAAATCAGGAAAAAGTTTGCGAAATTGAATATACCTGTCAATAACCTTATTTTTTCAGAAGTCGATTTAGATGTTCAATGTAAATTTCAACTCCCCTTTCTTCCTGGTTACAAATACAGCACCAGTCTTGAATGGCAACAATTCCAGAATAATTTATTCACTCAAGTTAGTTATTCTTTTTTTTCACTAATATTTCATTTTTTTCATGTTAATAATTTTGACTTCTTGGCCATTTTTGTTTTTTTCATCATAAAAAGGTTATCAAGTGCGTCATTTGTTTTTTCTTCTTTTTGTGTGATGCTGTATTTTTTTCATAATTTGCATAGAAAGTAAATTTATTTAAAGGAATTGGGTAGAAAGTGTTATATATACCATACATTGTATTAATTAATCATTGATTTTGTTTATTTCTTCTTGTCAAAAATAGTGCTCGATATTTTCGTAGAGCTACTTATATATTCGTATAAGAAAAAACAACGGTTGCTATGTTTCTACTTAAAGTTTCATGCCTACATCGCAGACAATCTTCAGCAAACTCAGCAAATTGAAACTTTAAGCACAAACATAGCAACCGTTCTTTTTTCTTATATGAATTTAAATAATTAATCATAATTAGTCTTCAGTGTCCACAATGCTCATCTCCTTCAGAGTTTGATTTGCAGAATTATCCTCTGTGGAACAACTCCGGTAAAATATTGGTTTTTACTATGTAGTAGACCATACCAATGCATTGAAATACTAATTGAACCATACAACTACGTTGAAGGAACCCTATTGTTGGATATTGAATAATGCATGGATAATAATGATAGTTGGCTAAACAAGTTTATTTTGACATTAAATTTCTTTCACTCTTTGACGCTTTATTCCGTCAGTTGTATTCCGGTTAGCATTTTGGCGATCATCTGTCGGCATATAGGTATGGTTTTCAACTACTGAATCAAATTCAAATCATTTAGAAGAGACAGAGAGCGACACACAAACATATAAAAAAAAGGTATTATTATACAAAATAAAAGGTATTATTATACCAAAGTGACCAATCTATGACGTCGTCAAAATGAAAAAGCAAACTTCTTAAGGTATTATTATACCAAAGTGACCAATCTATGACGTCATCAAAATAATTCTATGAAAGTCCTACCAGACTTCAATGAAACAACATGCCAATAAATGTTGCCTTATTATAAAATGTGGCAGAGATTATTACAATATGGGGGCAATTAGCAGCATAACAAATGGTTCTAATTGGGTGAAGGATAGTTGAATAAAATTAATTTCATATTTCAAATGGTGATAGTAGTTTAGAACTTCATGAAGTATTTCAGATTGTCTTCTGTTACTTGATGATAAGTTTGAAAGTTAACTGGAATTTACTGATCTATTTTGACGAGTTGATTTATGCATTGATGTTTGAGGAAGATTTTTCAAGTTACATCAGATCCTAGCCTCGCTAGAATTTGCAGAGATTAATAAACCAAAGAAAGTTTAACTGTTGCTTGTATACCAGGCTACCAAAAAGCAATACACTGAAAACAGGAAGGTTGTTAGGATGTTTTGCTTACATTTGGCCATAATCCATATACCAGGCAACCAAAAAGCAATACACTGAAAACGTGACGGTTGTTCGGATATTTTGCTTACATTTGGCCATAATTCATGTAGTCTTTTTTCGATGTTCATTGAAAGAGAATTCATCCTGAATTTTATTTTTATTTTTGTGTTTTTAATCAATTTTGTTCTTTCTGTCATTTTTTTTTGAAGAGGGAACACTTAACAGCTTACATAAACCCTCGCAGTTCTCTGATAATCAGTTATTTCTGTTGCAAGTTATATTTTCGCTTTTCTTCATTTACGTCTTAGTTTGAGATGCTGAAAATGTTTCAATAAATCATCGTGGCCATGTTGTCATCTTTTATGCTAATGTTATCAGACGGTGCATTCTGTCGGAGATATGTTAAAGCGTAACTACGCTATCGATTTCTATCTAGCAAAAATTCATGATTCAAAGCTTCTGTCTGAAAAACAAGACATAGCTCACTTACCCAGATATATTTTACAAGGTCTACACCATAACAACTTAGAAATGCACGATCACCAATCTTTTATTTTTTGTAACGCCCTTTCTATCCACCCATCGTTGCGCCTGTTTATCGTTACCAGTTTGACCTATTTTTTCTGTCATTTTTTTTTCAGTTGAAAGATTCAATTGGTCAGACCGTTTCTGCGGTTAAGTTGCTGCAGCTCAAGTAAATTAATTTTAATCGCTGCCTTCATCTCGAATGTAGTGCAAATAATCTTTACCAATGTTTTGAGATTATTCGTGTTACTATAGAAACGGCAGCGTGGAAGCGAAGTTTCGTGTCACATTCACCAAGTTTGATTCGCAACAGCTCATCAACCTCCAAGACAGTATGCAACAAGACTTTGCAGTGGGGAAATTACCCATAGCAACCAATAGCAAGATTGTATTCAAACCGTATCTAGGTAATTATTGGAGTAGATGAAAAAACTGATAAAATACATTATTTAAAGCAAAAGATTTTCGGTACTATACAACCTTGTTCCCAGGGCTTCTTGCCCTTTTGAGATATGGACGATGGCTTCGATAATATCAAAAAGGCAAGATATGTCCCGGGAACTAGGGTGGGTATGATATCATCGTCAGTATATAAGAAATCTCTTGTAGATTGTAATTTTCATGTTGTAATTTTTGGACTTTCATAAAAGCCTATTGGTCAAAATCGTCAGAAAGTCACTGCGATGAAGAGCATTTGTATCGAAATAGTGTGTATATTTCTATGGAAATACACTCCTTCGCAGTGGTTTTTCGACTATACAGTAACCTTTAATAAGATGCCATGGCACTTCCGAACTTTCTTGTATAGCAATTATTACTTCAACATACGTTCTCCATTTAGTACCCAGTGCACCACCCTCCAATGTTACTGTGGTACCCAACTCTCCAACCACTTTCAATGTCTCTTGGTCTGAAGTAAAGCAAGGTTTTAGTAATGGTAAAATAACCGGTTATCTCGTCATGTATCGGGAACGCTTGCTGATGTCGGATCCGTACACGGTGTTCGCTTCGTATGGGTACTGGGAAGTTGTAACCGGCTTGCATGCTGGGACACGCTACCTTGTCCGTGTATTAGCCTATAATCAGAATGGCAATGGTGTAGCCTCGGATGTAGTTGAAGTTTCAACCTTAGAAATGTGTATGTTTGACCTTCATATTTTTACGCCCAATTTTTACGCCCAATCACTTCTTTAAAGACAATGAACATAAGGTCGAGAAAAAAATTGTGTTAGCAGTTTTCTTGTGAGATAATCTCCACGAGAGAGCCCATCATTCTTTTACATTGTTTGAGCGCATTGTTAATAATAAACAGCTGCTCGTTCCCAGAACCTTTCTCAATTGTTCTATTTCTACTGACATCAGCATAGTGCAACCCTCAGCTCTACCATATAACAGTTCATTATCTTTAATCTATATTTTGTTAAACAAATTTGGGGCGAATTTGAAATTCAATTTTTATAAGGCGTATATTCATGTGTTTTTACACCATACTTTGCATGAATTTCAGTATAGTTTCAACAACTAACCAATCAACGTATATATCTAGTGCCTTCATCGCCACCCGCCACATTAAAAACACAAGTAATCAATGATTCGGCTATATTTATCGAATGGACTGGACTCCATCAGAGAGACATTAACGGTGTTCTACTTGGCTATCGTATCTATTATACTCAACGAAGGAGTGTCGTCAACAATAACATGGTAGTCCCCTTTGATAGTCTCTACGCGACCATAACTGGTTTGAAACCGTCAATTACTTACATAATAAGCGTTTGTGCTTTTAATGGAGCTGGTGAAGGCCCTCGACAAACGGCGACAGAAACAACTAAATATGCAGGTGGACACAGTTTTTCTATTTCTCCGTCTTTCAACAGTTTCTGAATGAATGCGTAGATATAGAGAGGGCGTATATTGTTGTGGCAATAGCTCAACTGTGAATTAACAGGGTGTAATATGCTGGAAACGTTTGCACCCGATTGGATTTTATGAATACATAAGTACTTTGATATCCACCCTTGACAATGAAATTGGTGTCTTTTATAGCACCAACCTCGCCGCCAGATTCACTTAATGTAACACACAGAACGCATGACTCGTTAGCTTTGAGTTGGATGACGGAATCGAAAGACCTTGATGGGTTTTTGTTACAATACAGTATAATTCAACAGGACAGCCAAGACGTAGTCGGTCCTTATGTTTACGAACGAAGATTTTCAGCTGCGATGACTTCGCATATTGTCATTAATCTTGAGTCGAACACAAAGTACATGTTCCAACTTGCAGGTTACAATCACCATGGAAACGGACCAAGTATTTCATTGGTTGCTGGTAAGTTTGCCTGAAGGATTTGGGTTACCTTATCGGGGAAAAAAACGGGGAGAAGTAACTTAATTTGAGAGTTGATGACTAAAATTTCCCCCGACTATTAATTTGGCTCACTCAGTTTCTGTTAACTGAACACTTCATCTTGTATGGTTTTAATCGTGCTAACAAGACAGACACAGAGTTAAGCATTTACTCGTTAATCTTCGTTACGTCTCTTCACGCCCCTCCCATCACGCCCTCCGTAATTTTTACCTTCACTCATTCTAGATTTATCTGTGAAAATTTCCTTTGAAAGTCGAAACCTGTAGTTATTTTGGTTCGTTTCCATAGAAACATGCAAATGTCCGAAGCTCGTTCATTCCAATTACTATTTGAAATCACCGTACGTCTATCGGCCATCGGTTAGAAGTACAGGTCAACTGAGTGGAATATTCCCCGGAATTATCAAAGATATGATCAAACAAGCGTGTGGCTCCTGTTCCGGATTATACTCAGAGACCTTAGTAGACTTCAGTACAAACGGCAAGTACGGTTTCGCTGGAAAACAGAACTTGGATCGGGTTGTGGAAGACATTGACAATTTTACAGAGATCTCTTTCCCAATGTCTACTAATCCTGTCAAAGAAAAGACCATCAAGGCTGAGTTTATCCCCATAATTTCGTACCCAGGTGCTGTATTTATCATTAAAGAAGAAACACTTGGGGAACGTATTGAGTCAATGATCATCGAAATACTCAAAGTGTGGCCCATATTTCTTATAGATATGGCGTTTATTATGATTTCAGGCGCTATCGTCTGGGCGCTAGTAAGACCTTATTTCTAAGTGTTTCTAAATTTGTTTGTTTTTTATCTCAGAATTGTATGTCTTAGGAAACTTTTACAACACTATGGAATCAAGGAATTTGATTTCAACGTAAAATTTAATAGTGTAAACAAAGAATTATCGATTAAATTCCCTGTTTACACTATGTGATTTGTTGATGGATTACATACACAAAACTTTCTACATTTTTTTTTTGGCTATGAAGGAAAAATGGGCGAATCGAGAACGTGATTTTTCGGCGTTGGGAAGTGAGGGCGTCAAACAAGGATTTTACTGGGCGTATGTCACACAGACAACTGTAGGGTGAGGGCGTTGTTTCCATTTTATTTACTATTCCTCACACTCCCTCTTGTGCTATTTGTGTGCTACTTTTGTGTAACATGCGTTACGATACAACTGACATTCCGACGTCAACTTCAGGTATGGTGATTTTGTGCCAAAAAGTGTGCGAGCTCGTTCATTTGCCATTATCTGGATGATCCTCAGCGTGGTGGTAGCATCCCTACTCACAGGAGCGCTCACAACAGCTTTTACGTCCGTTGAAGTGAAAGAGATCAACTCCATATATGGCGTCAAGGTTGTTTTTTTTCCTCCCAGTGGGCAAAATCGTCAAAAAGCCACTGCGACGAAGAGCATTTTTATTGAAATTGTGTGCATATTTCTATAGAAGTGCGCTCCTTCACAGAGGTTTTTTAACAAATGTGCTGGTTGGGCTATCTTTTGATTGGGTTGTCTATATATAGCGCAACTAGCAATCTCTTCTAACGGTTTTGGTGAAAAGCTGTGATGTAAAGAAATCATTGTAATTTGAGGATGGTTAGTGTGGCAATGAATTATAATTTATGTGATCTTAATTTTGACTGTAGGTTGCGGCTCTTCACAATTCAATTGAAGAACGAATCGCTATTCTTCGCAACGGAAATCTGGATAGAAGTGAGTGGGTTAAAATTACGCGAGCCGAAGAAAAACTATATCAGTTCATAGAATTTGTAACTTTGTAGAAAACACTGGTTGCGTGTTTGAATTCCATTATCTTGAACTCAAAAGTTTCCCAGTGGGCAAAATCGTTAAAAAGTCACTGCAATGAAATTTTCAATACTGTAGACTCTCTCTTACTCGAACCTCGAAGGGGTCGATGGTCATTCGAATTATGGAAAGTTCGAGTTATAGAGAGTGATATTGCAAGGTTTTAGCTTGAAGGGGCCCACTGATTCAGTTCGAATTATGGTGAGTTCGAGTAATGGAGAGTCGAATTATAGAGAGTCCACTGTATTATTGAAATATTGTGTATAATTCTATAGAAATGCGCTCTCTTTCGCAGTGATTTTTCAGAAAATTTGCCCACTGGGTTGGGACTACTAGTCAGTAATTTGTGATAAGAGGAAAAATGTTTATCATCGAAAGGTGTCGACATTTTTAAAAGTAAATCAGGCCAGCACGGTAAAATTCTTATGTGACTTTGAAAATATTTGAAATACAATTAATAAAGTGGTTTTTACATTTGAGATGGCGAGCTCGATCCTTCTTGACGCATTCGAATTAACAGAGAGTATAATTGTGGGTTCAACTAATTTCAGTGTTGGGAAACTCTGATATGTACGTCTTTTAATTTCAGATAAAAGGTTTACTTCCATACAGCAGTTGGTTGATGCTCTCATGTCCGATGAAGTGTCGGGTATTTTGCTTGACGCCTATTCGGCTGGCCGGGAAAGACAATACTTGAAGTCGTTGCCATTGCGACCAATATTTTCGATTAATTACCCGAGGACATTTGGTGTTGTGGTTACATCGAACTTAGCTAATGTAAAGAATGAGTTGGACGCTTACATCATAACAAATCAAGCATTTATAGTGGATACAGTAGAACGATATACGCAAAAAATGATGGTGAGAAGACGTCACGATGACGTATTGAGATCAAATTTTGGGGAAAAAAACCTTTTAATATCTCAGGAACAAAAAATGATTTTTCGAAAATTAAAGAATTTTCTTTCATCATTTTTAAAGCTGTTTGAAATATCACAAGAAAAAACTTGTGATTTTTTACTTTAGCTGCCCTTTATTGTGCTGTGTTGTGTTTGTCGTGATCGAAAAGTGATGTGAAAAAAAATGCACAAAACCATTTTAACAAAATTTGAAGAAAATGTTTTAGTAACAAAATTTCATTTCTCATATATGATCTTTTCACACAAATTTTTTAATTAAAGTGTTGAGGGCGTTAAATTTTAGAAGGGGCGTAAAAAGAAACTTGGCGTTAAATAAAGTATGGTAAATATAATTTACCTGTCATTCTTACTCTTTATTCTTTCAGCCTAAGGGTCCGAAGAAGAGTCTGTCTTTGTTCGATTCAAAGTCAATGTACATGCAAAGATCTATAGTAGCGTTATGTGTTGGTTGGTTGGTTTTCGCAATATTTGGTTATGTCATGTCCATAGTTAAATCGCGATTAATGAAAAAGGCAGTAATTCTTCCAGAAGGTAAGGAAAGATTACTCGCTAGACATCAATGTGAGGGAGTACATTTCTGTAGGAAAGCATGCAAGAATACGCACTACTTTCAATGAAAATGCTCTTTGTCGCGGTGACGTTTTGACGATTTTGCCCAGGGAAACTCATGACCACTTTCTTTACAGTTATTTTTGTTAATATCTGTTATATTTTCTTGTCTTCCCGCACAGAAAATGTGAACTCATTAAAACACGACTTGGACGAGCTGTGCAAGATATGCAGTGAATTTCCAAAAGAATATCTACAAAGAACCCATCAAATGTACGACCGTTTCATGGGTGAAAGAATACGACTATTCTTCGACAAAGGTGCTTGCAGTTTACGACTACTCGACGACGAAATGAAAGAGCAGTACAACAAACGGCTTCGTCGTAAAAAGAGACTGCGAACGTTTTCCGCTGTCGAGCCAATGTTACCTGTTCCATTTGATGGTGACCATTTCAAGTTTACAAATTTGCTAAAACCAGAAAAGAATTTTCCAACCAAAGGAAGGAAACAAAGGAAACAAAGTTCTGGCAACAGTGTTTTTGCTTTAAATATGTAAGGGACTACTGGGGGGAGGGCGGGGGCAATCATCCGGGCAATATTCCAGGGAGAATTGTCCTGACACCTGTTTGCAATCGCTTCCTGTGTGCTGCAGAGACGACCCCGAATAAATAAAATGGAACGTTGTTGAGTTGGCTGGCGTTGTGGTAGAAAGATTCCAATGAGTTTCAATTTGAAATATCTTCTCAATTCTGCTTCTGAAAGCTCATGACCCATGCCGTAGGTGAATTTATGTTCGTACCATTGAAATAAACGTAGGCAGCATATGCGGCTTGTGGTTGGACCTTTTCAGAGAGAAGTTGTAGTTCCTCCTCCCATTTACCAGGGACTGTGGAGGAGAATTTTGTTTGGAGGGACTGATTAATTAGGACCAATTTTGCTACTTTTATTGGACTAGAATGGCTAAAATTGTACTGTTTTTCCTAATTAAGAAGCTCTTTTATGGCCCCCAAATCAGTGGCGTAACTGACGGGGTGCGTTGAATGCGATCGCACCGCCCTCGTGTTTAGCTCACCCTTTTTTATTACAAAGCAATTTTTCATGCGACATTCTTTTTCCTAAATTTATATAGATCATTAATTACTTGTCAACAAAATTGTATTAAATAGCTTTGTGCATTTGTTGACATGGTATGATGAAGTGTGCTATTGCTTTACGATCGCATGTTCTAAGCCCAAATATGTGAAAAACGCACTTGCGCTAAGTTTAAGTCAATTGCGCCACTGCAAATACCAATGTCAAGTCTTAGGGGTTGTTCATATGGAGGCGGGCTGTCCCGGTTGACCGGGATGGCTCGGCTAGGTGAGATCTTTCTATTTTTAAGAAACGCATGAAAAAAATTAAATGTGTGCTTAAAATAAGTGAATCGAGGAATTGTAAAATAGAACTAGAAATTACGTCTAGAAAGAAGAAATGTATATTACTTGCATTATAAGTCACGAAAGTGAAAAAATTAACATTTTTCAAAGCGTTTAGATATCGTGAATTTTTCGAAGCGTTTAGATATCGTGCTATTGATTTTTTTGTAGAGGAATTTTGCTGGATGGTCTCACCTTCATAAGTAGATTCGGCATTAGATGGATTGCTTTAATTTTTTTTATTTTTGTTATACAAAGAATATGATATCTTTATCTGTACAAATATACAGATACACACTGGATATACGATTTAATTATGAAATACAAAATGTTGATTTCTCATGAATTTTGCAGTTTTGCCTTAATTCAATCTTTTCCATCACGGATACTAACACATTGCATACATTCGGCGGGATTTCTCAACGAAAATATTTCAACCATGGTTTCACAGAACAATTTTAGTTTTCAAAATAAACAACCAAAAGATGTTTTGAGTAAAGATGTCCAGAAATTTAAAAATTGGCGCGGAGAAAAATATGGCAGTATTTGTTGTTGGTAATGTTTTTCACATAGTATTTTTGTATACCGGTTTGTAGATATCTGAACACAAAAATATAGTACTTGAAGGAGTTGGTTGCGAGTATAAGGTCCATGTTTGTCCTTGAAGAATCTGTTATACGCGTAGCTGACTTGATTAATTTATATAGCTTGCTGACATTAACTGTTTATTGTAGCTAAAGTTCTAAGATAGGAAAGCTTTATTATAATTTGGTGGCCGATGGATTACAACCAAGAAGAAAGGAATCTGGCATTCTTTCACTGATATTTATTTCTATCCATGTTGATTCTATACGTTTCCAGTCGCAGGAACAGTTACCTCAACGACATTTAGATTGCCTAGATGATGAGAGTATACCAACACCAAGTTGTGATTCTAGGATTAATGTTGTTAACTCATCCAGTTTGTTTGTGGAATACAACACACGTATTTTATTTTATAAAGAAACCAGAGTGAGAAAGCCCCGTTTTGGCAACTTTTAATGGTAAATTTTTTTTCTTTCATTTTGAGATATGTTGTACATACCCGGGAGAGGAAACAATAAAAATAAACAACTTTCGCTTAAATAACTCATTACGCATGCAGAAAAAGAAAGACATTTTCCAAAATTTGTAAAAAAGTTTTCCGATAGCGTTAAAATAAGCTTTTTTAAAATATCACGTGACTTTTTTTACTGACATCACAAGGTGACTACTGTTTTCTGTTTGTGAACGCGCAATACAGAAAGTTCAAAATATAAACTGCATAACATCTGATAAAGACTTTGAGGTCTTGATGTTGAACAAATCTGTCCTCGAAATAGCTTTCATTTGTCCTTGCAGATTTAGGAACGAATTTTCCGTGATGAAAGAAATAAATAACAAAGTACGTATATCATAAAATTCTTCTTTTGTGATAAGAAATATTTTTATGTGATGCTCAAAGATCATTCAAAAGTGGAAAATCAAAACTAATGCATGGTTTCTATAAACTGTATTTATTTGTGCCTTTTAAAATAAGTTTTTGTAGTAAAGCCAGTCCCATATTAATATTGCCATCTTTGATGAGCACGGCATTTCTTTTTCACAGGATCGGGAAAGGAAAAATACGAAATTGTCTCTCCAGATCACTTAGTCCTCCCCCTTTTATTGGAACAAGTAAATACTTGACAATAAGCCATGTTGTTACAGTAGAGAACGCTTATTAATAATAAGATTTTCAACAACAAAACATTGTATATAGTACATGTTAATAATTTGTTCAGAACAAACATGAAATGAACACCTATTCTTGAAAATACAGCTGTCACCTTATGATGTCATAAAATCACACATTCAAAAAAGTTTAAACTCTTATTAGGCCATAGTTATTTAATACTTCATTCAGCGTAACAGACTTAAGAAAAATAGCGATGCGGAATGCGGGCATTATTCATTATGCATTATTTTGCAAACAAAATAATGACATACAATGTGCATTTTTTAACGATAATGTACTATAAGGCGGATTTTAGAACAGACCTTTTCATAAATGTTATGAATTATCTTATATATAATAGCGAGTGTGTGTCATACTTTTATTTTAGAGAGTGATAAATTTTGTTGAATTTTAAGGTCAAAATCTTCTTAATCGTGGTCATATTTTTCGTTAGGCCATGCGTTTTTTTACGATTATTATATAGTAGCAAGTGCCGTGACGTTAGTTTTTTAATCTATCACGGGGAATCATTGCATTGCATCCCTAATCGAACGCAACGTTTTTGGGGAAATATCTCGAGAACCAATAGGGAAAACTGACGTTTTTTAGGGTTCGCGATACGGGTGATGGGGTGACACAAAATTTGGGGCTAAATTATTTTTGGTATTGCGGCTATGACGTCATCAAAATCTTTAACGGACAATATCTCTGTAACGGTTGGTCGTAGCGAAACGATCCCATACACTTTTTTGATCAGTTTTTCGAGCTCTACAACATAGATACACTTTTGAGCTGCGATTCTATGATTTATTTTTTCGTCACGGGGTATGTACACGGGAATGGTGGATTTGATTTTGTTTTCGAAGGTTTGGTAAAACTTTTTACCCGGGTTACTAGTTACACAATATTAACAAGCTATTCTCTATTTATTTTCATTAAATACATCAGGTGTGTTCAAAATATAATGTTTTGTTTTGTTTTAGTTGAGTTTTTTAAAGATGCTTTAAGTTGTAAAAATAATGTATATACTTTAATGCGCGTTATTTGTCTGAAAAATCATAATGCGGGCGGGTTACGCTGAACGAAGTATTAAATAACTATGGCCTTACTCTGTAATTATTAACGAAAATAAACTAAAAATTTTCACAATGTCTTATTTTTATATATAGAATTGTTTTTTAAAAAAATTATTGATATTTTTTACTAAATACTCCTACACATACACAAGTGTTTGTAAAAGCGAAAATTAAGAAAACACAATCAGTTAAACAACTGAAAAGATAAGGTTTCTTTTTAAATGGTGTTTACTCGCCATTTCTTTACAAAAATTACGAAAACTATTTTGACTTTATTCCATTGAGATTTGAAATTGACAATCAAATTTTATGATTTGATTGATAATTAATCACTAATATGATTTTTCACAAGTTTCAAAAACAGTACACATACAATAAGTGTACCAGCAGCCAATAGACCTTCTTTTGTGTATATACGTTTTTTTTCTTTTCCTAAACCTTGACTACAAACAGACTACAAAAGTATATTTCAATGTCAGAATTAATTTATGAATTAATTTCGCGAGAGGAGCGATATCGTGCTTGTGCACCTTTCACACAAATCTAAGCTATATAGTTAAAATGTACTTTTTATGTTGCTCCTTTAAATAACTGTTTTATTTATAAGAAAATATCCAGCAATTTGTAATAGGAAGTTCCTAAATTCAATTTTATTTGGATTATTTGTGTATCCTTCATGTATCATTTCAGACTAAAAAAGCAGTAAGAATATAAGGCTAAGGAAGGATTGATCTAACTAAGAAATTGGAAAAATAAAACTGTAGATAATATAACATTGTGCTATGAAAATTTAAATGCTAATGAACAAGATCTATGTTCATCTTTTGTTTTAAAGATTGTTATATAATTGATGCACAAATGCTTCCAATGTTGTGTTATAAACGTTTGCCATATTTCAAAGTAAGTAAAACAAAAATTTTTAAAAATTGTAAAAAGCTTTTCGGCTTTACAATGTAACTGATGATGGCGTAAGCCGAAAAGCTTTTTACAATTTTAAAAAAATTTTTGTTTTTGCTTCCAATGTTGTTTTTATGCTTTATCATATTTTATTTTTTCATCTTTGTGTTTGCAATCATACTGTGTTACTCATCTGAAGTTCAGTTTACACAATAGGGCTATTTTTACATTGATTCTGCCTAACTTGGAAAAGGAAATGTCGGCCAGTTTGACCCATATCCTCAGTGAAGTATCAAGTGACTTTAGTGATGGTAATGCTGAAGATCTCTATTTTCATACTATTATTTTACAAGCTTCTTCAATCTCTGCAAATTTTTTTATGAATTTATCTTTAACTTTTCCCCAGTGCTGTATTAAATGCCATTTTTCATCAGTTTCTTCCAATTCCAATTTTGTTTTGGCTTGAGTATGAGATTATTGATTTAATAATTTTCTTATAGTCGATTCAACAGTTGATGACAGCTGTCCAAATGTAGCCAAAATAAATTTGCTTGTTCATGAAAATGATAAACTCTGATTTATTTGAAAAAAAAAACAACAAATGTACCGTTTGCTGTGGCTTTTCAACAAATACGTAGGGTCCATTTCTTATTTTAAGCTTTGACTTATTTGTCATGGAAACAAGCACATTCCAAATATTTGGTTTGCCTTAGAATGTTCAGATATTAGACTTTAGCATACATTTGTTTTTAGGCAAGTTTAAAAATGTATATGTGTATGTAGCAAAATGAGCTGGGCACAAGACGAATGGAAAAACAGCCTTTCTCACGAGGCATTCCAGAAAGTGAGTGCATTGGAAAAAACAGTTGATCAGTTAAAGAAGGACCAACAGCAAAGAAAATTTCAGCTTGAATCGTTGGAAGTATCATTTGAAAATCAGAGAAAGAAAACCGAAGAGCAGAAATCGCAAGTAGCTCTGTATAGAAAAGACCTTCAGCAACTTGAAGAACAATGTCGAGTAATCGAGCTAAACAGAGAAAAGGTCAGGTTTTTATGTTACGAAATACTTCCTTGTCTATTACAACTTTTTTTATAACATTAATTTTCTGATCTTTTAATGTATATAGTCTGTGTTCAGGGGCCGCGGTGACGGGGAGGCCAGGGGGGCCATGGCCCGACCACTTTTTTGCAAAGCAAAATAAAATTTAATTGAGATTAGAGAGTTCTCAAATTAATTGTCTTCGTAAATAAATAGCGTTACATTAGCAGTCTTTCTGTCGTATATTGAATTATAAATCAATAACTCAATGATAAATGAACTGTCATCATGTCGAAAAAAACATGTGTCAGCAGTTTTCTTCAGAGATTATCTCCACCAGAGAGCCAATCATTTTATACTTTGTTTGAGCGCTGTATTAATACTAAACCTGCTTGTTCCCAGACCATTTCTCAATTCTTCTATTTATACTGACGTCAGCAAGTGTAATCCTCAGCTCTGCATGTAATAGGTTCATTATCTTTAACACAGGCAAAAACGCAAACTAACACGCTAATGGTTGCATCATTCTTTTCTTTCATCTTTTCCTTTATATCACATTGTACATTGATTGCGAAAAGGTCAAGATGCTACGCGTTTTTTTTATAAGCAACCAAGGCCAGACATTAGTAGTAATGTTGTTGCTTTAAAAATTACCATTTTTTAGTGTTGCTTAACTTGTTGCTAAGTATTAATTGAAAGTATTATGTCCCGTCTCGAAAACGTTTTTATACGTTTTAGTTTTTTAAAAGTATAAGTATAAAGTCTAGGACATTCAAATCATTACAAAGAGCGTACAACCTACTACAATCTGGTGTAACAATTTCAAAAAATGTGCTATAATTATGTTGGATCATTTCAAAATTTCATGTTGCTAATTTAGTATCTATATATTAATAGCCGATTCTCCGTTTGTCCATCTGTCACGCAAAATGGTACATTAAGTTGTAGAGTGATGATTTTATTATCTCGGTAACCAATGGGGATAACTGACGTTTTTTGGGGTCCGCGATACAGGCGATGGGGTGACGAAAAATTTGGGTCTAATGTTTAAGGGGACGGGTCTGACGTCATCAAAATTTTTGATCAACGATCTCCGTAACGGTTGGTCGTAACGGAACGATCCCATACATTTTTTTGATCAGCTTTTCGAGCTCTACAACATAGGTACACTTTCAGTTGCCAATTCCTTAATTTTATTTTTCGTGAAGTCAACGCAGGTTGAACATGGGCGGCAAGCGACGCCGCCTTGGCGACTAGTTTCTATATGATTTAACATAATTTATTTTGTTAATCAGGTATTATGAAAAAGACTATTATTCCTAGGCAAATAGTTCATGTTTTGTGAAGACTTTTTGCTAAAACCTATTCTTAAGGGTCTTGTTTTAACCAATTTTCAAAAATTTTATCGGTCCGTCCACGCCAACCATGGTGGCGCCTCACTATATTACGTGGCCCCACCACTTTAAAAGACGAGTCGCGGCCCCTGGTGTTTATCTGTTCCAGCTAGCTTACTACACTATGAAATGTATCATAACAATACAAACTTTTTTTTCCCTGTCTTCTATGACTCTCCTACGTTAAGAGGTTTTTCTACTTTATGTGGTTTTTTATAGGTTTTGCATGATCTACAAACGAAGGAGACACAGTTGAGCTGTATTGATGGCCAGTTATCAAAATTGAAGCAAAATCTGGAAAAGGAAACAAACAAATGCAGCAAGTTGAACATGGAATATGAAAGAGAAGTCAATACCAAAAACAAACTGATGGAACAGCTTGAGCAAAAGGAAAACGGTATACCTATTCTTACTTATCCATGTTTATATTGTGTAATAATGCCTTTATAGAACTGAGATAGTGAGTATTATAATGATGATCATAGTAATTATGTTTATGTTTATCTTTTTTGAACTTGCTTCATTTCATTAAACTAATTCCTGCAAGATTTGTAAATTCAAAGCTTTTTGTGTGGTTTCCTTAGCAATCAAAAAATTGGAGAAGCGATTAAAACCTGTTGATGACGTATCCTCAAATGAAGTAAGTGTTTTGAATTGACTTTAAGTTAATAAGCCTTTGTATGTTTGTGTTGCTTTGTGTAGTGCCATATTTAACTGAATGTGCAACTCTGCTCGAAAGACAGTAAAACAAAATGCAAAACAAAATGATATTATAATATTATAAAACGCTTTATTAGTGTTTGCCTGTTTATTCTAAAAAAAAAACACTCATTTGAAATAGAGTTTGAAGGGGTTGCTTATTGGGGAATTAAATAATAAATGTAACATACAGCTAATCATGAGGCAGTTAATTCCTCTGTTGTTATTCTTCAGTCATTTCAAATACATAATGAAACTCCATAGAGTTTCTTCATTAGCTCATTATTCCCCAGAAGATGTTTCGAATTTTTACTTTTAAGTTTTCGCCACATCTTTTTCAGGGTTCAAAGTCTATTGACATGCTTATATCGTTTGATGATCCTATAGTTGATGCGAATCGCGCTGTAACTCAAGCATCAGTTGACACTGCCAACTTGTTGGATTTTAATCCAGTCTCTGCTGATGTGAGCAGCAAATTAAGCTCTGGATCACAGAACTCGTGTAGTTTTGATATTTTTGGCGTTGAACAAAATACAGTTTGTAGTAATAATCAAATGAAGGACGAACTTAAAACTATTACTGACTTGCAAGCTAAACTGCAAGCACGTCAAATAGAAGTAACAGCTTATCAACAAGAGAAAAAAGAGTTACTGTTAAAATTTGAACAAGTCAGTGCTGAACTTAAAGCCAAGTCCACTGCCTGTTCGAAAGCTGAAAATGAAACACAAAAGGTATTTGTTTGTTGTTTGAGTTATGATGAAGTAATTCAAAATCACTCGTACTATTTCAACTGTTGAAAGCTTTGGTGTAAAAGACTCTTCTATTACTATTACTATTATTACTATTACTGGCTGCTTGTTTCTGTGTACCTCATAGAAAACTTAAAAACTAGTGGGAAATTTTAAGCAGAGACCTACAAAAGATTTTTAAAGAGTTGATTTTGGTTCCTTCTAAACTTTGTGATGATTAAAGTGATTTTTGTTTTTTGCATATTAAATTTGTGAGGTCGTTAGAATTCATTGTATATTCAAACTTGTCAGATCGAGTGTAATTTCTAGTTGACATCAAGTATCGATGAGAAACAGATGAGATGTGAGGAACTCGAACGAAGTTTGAAGCAAATCCAACAGCAATACGATTGCGAACGACACAACTCACAAGCTGCCTTGAAAGCTCAGGAAGAACGAATGAAACTACAAGAGAAGAATATGAGGTGAGATTTTCTAATGTCTGTTATGTTTCCTTGAATAGCATTCCACGAGACAGCTTGGATTTTTCCCTCTGATCTGTTTAGGGAGGAGTTACTTCGCGATCAGCAAATTGCTAAAGATCAAGTTAACGAAGTTCAACAGATGCTTTCCGAAACTGAAAAGAAATACGCCGATTCGGTTCGGGACTACAAAAGCCTTGAGCGAATACAGTATCAGTTGAGTCACGAAAAAGAACTTTTAGTACAACAGCTGGAAGAGTTTAAGCAAAACATCTCCAGTATGAAGTCTGACCACCAACATTTGATAGCAGAAGCGAAAAAAGAAATGGAAGAAGCACATAAGAAGGAAATACTGGCTTATGACATTCGGTTGCAAGAGAAGTCAAGAGAAGTTGCAGTCAGCGCATCTGAGATGGACAAACAAAGAGAGGAGATCTCACAGCTGAACAAGAGTTTAGCAGAAGCTCATGAAAGGTGTTCGCATTTGGAAGAAAGTAAAAACCAGGCTGAAAAACGTGTTAGCCAGCTAACAATTGCAATGGAGGAGGGCAACCAATCATCTCTCGTGAAATTCAAGGAAATGGAGAAACAGTTCAGTGTAAAACTTCAGGACAAAGAAGAACACAGTAAATTGTTAGCGGAGTCTCTAAAGGAAAACACAAGGAAGCTAGAAGACGTGAGTAAGGAACTGGCTGTGAAAAAACAACAGTTTGAAGATACGAAATTTAAGTTCGACTCTTCTGAAGCAACGTTAACAAAACTGAAGAAGGAGAAAAGCGATGTTCAAAAAGAATATAATTCTTTCATGGAGGAAACAAAAACTCGGGAGACACAACTTCTGGCTGCTTTGGAAAAATCCCAACATGCCGAAAAACTTTCGAAGGATCGCGAGAGTGTTCTTGAAAATGCTGTAGCTAAGCTTGAACATCAATTGCAGTTGTCGAAAGATAATCTCACCGAGTTATCTAAGGATTCCAACCTGAAGGATGAGGAGCTAACCACGTTGGCCAAACAACTAGAAATTTCGCAAAAGACTAACACCGAACAACGAGAACAGATTCAAAGTTTCAATCTTATCAAGGGGCAAATCCAAAGTGAAAGGGATAAATTTCGAGAAGAGAAAGAGCGTTTGCAAAGTTCGGTAGAAAGAGTGAACAGCGAAAACGACAAGTTGAAAGCAAGAAACGAAGAAATCTGCGTCCTTGAAGAGCGTTACGAAAGCGAGATTTGTAATCTGAAAATGTCGTTTGAAAGGGAAAAGGAAGAAATTGTTCAACAATATCAGGAAACAGAAGCAAATCTACAGAAAGAACTTGCCGCAAAAGATTTGTGTAATGCAGAGGCTGAAGCAGAGAAGCAAAGACTTCGGAATGATTGCCAACAGGCCGAGAAGGATTTGAATGAAAAACTCCAAATGATAGCAGACAAGGATTCAGAAATGGAGAACATAAAAGACTCGCATGTTGTGGAAAAGGAGCAACTGGAATCCAATTGTTTTGATGTAACGGCAAGACTGGAGAAGTCCCAAGAGGACCTGCGAAATAAAAGCAACGAAGTGAAGCAAATGGAGAAAGATTTCCAAGAGCAGGTTATTTTTTTTTGCTGGAGAATTTTGAATTTTTTACTCTTTTCTTGCAACTTTTAAAGTCTTTAACCATTTGTTTTTGATTACCTTCAGAATCATACACACTGATTCAATCGAAAGGAAGTTTGGCTTTCTGTGTTTTTTGTTATAGTTTCAGCGGCAGATCTAGAGGGTAGTCGCAACTTGTGGAGAAGCGCATTAACATAGTTTGTGAATTCAGTCTATATTACCAATGTGATTCTTTTAACGTGAAATTGTTAACGCTCTCCTATACGGATTGCGACTGCCCTCTAGATCCACCGCTGTAGTTTTACAAGTATCCTTGTTTTTTTTTGTTATTCATATTTTTATTTTCTTCTAGTATTCTAGTTTAAAAACCGAGATCCAGGTAAGGACCGAAGAATGTGATAACTATCTGGATCAAATCGGACAGCTCAAGGAGTCTGTGGAAGCCTTGCAACAAATCAAGGTAAGGAACGAAGCTAATATGCAAATGTTTGTCGAGGATCAAGAATGTCTATTAATCGAAAAGAACGAACTCGCAAAACAATACGACGCTGCCCAAGAAGAACTGAAAGATCTCCACACCAGAGTGAATAACCTATCACATCAAAAGGAAGACATGGCAACAGCGCTATTGGGAAAAGATGAAGAAATTCGACAACTTCACGAGAAGCAAACTCAGATTGAAAATGATTTGCATGCGAAGGAACAAGACTTGCGCAATAGTGTCAGCGAGCTGACCAACAGGTGTGATGAGCTCGAGAATGACGTCACAACTTTGACGTCACAAAAGGATCATGCGGAAAAACACTTGCAAAGATTTCAAGAGCAGAACGAGTCCATATCGCATGAACTTTCATCGCTTAGTGTTTTGTATGAGCAAATGAAGACAGAGAATAACCAGTTGTCTGCAGGTATTCAAAGCACCAATACAAAGCTGGAGGAGAGCGACGGGATTTTGCACAGTAAAGAGGCGAAAATTCAAGAGCTGGTTACACAGATCGACGGTTTACGCGATGACTTGCAGATGAAAACGAAAACGTACGAAGATCTGACAACAGAACACCAGCACTTGCAGGTCCACCTGGAATCTATTCGAGAGGACCTGGGTACTAAGAGTGCATTGTTAGCAGAAAAACAAAATGAAATTGCCGCTTTGAATGATCAGTCTACCTCTGAAATCACTTCTTTGTCTACGTTGTTGGACGAAAGGAATCGGGAGATATCTGAACTTCACATCAAAGTCGAAGAACTGGAAAGAAAAATAACAGAATTGGATAGGTTAATCTCTGAAAAAGAAGGGGAATTGAGAGAGGCGTATGAAACTATAAAATCATTGGAAAGTCAGTTGGAAATAGCTGTTAGTGAGGCGAAAGAATCAGTGGAGAAGAAGAAGGAAACGGAAGCTAAACTTCAAAACACAATCGTTAGCCTGGAAGAGAGTGAGTGTGTTATTCAGGAGAAGAATGAATTGGTTCTCAGTCTTCAAAACGATGTTGAGGAGATTAGGAACGAAATGCATGAAAAATTAGCCGAGAGGAATAAAGAGATGGGGGTATTATCGACCAACATGGAAGAAGCTGAGAAGTCTGTTGAAAACCTTAAGGTTTTATTGACAACCAAAGATGACGAGTGTAAAGTGCTTTTTGACAAGGTGCAGAACCTTTCCGACGAACTGGCGGCTAGCTGCCGTCGTCTTGACGAACAGAATGTTTTGTTGGATCAGCAGAAAATGTCGGTGACGGAATTATCAGAAAAACATCAACAGAAGGAAATACTTTATGATAGTGCAACGAAAAAAATTAATGATCTGGAGTCGCAAATTGAGTGCAGCGAGAAGAAGATCGTGTGCTTATCAGCTGAGCTACAAGAAACCATTGAGAAGATTGTCACGCAAGATGAGGAGTTGAAAAGCGTCAAGACTAATTTCCAGAGTAAGAACGAAGACTGTATTTCACTTCGGGAACAGCTGGAGAATAAAACTGCAGATATGGAAAAGTTAGGTTTCGAGTTGGAAAAGTTAGGCTCGCAGGTGAACGAATTTGAAACAGAAAGAAGAAGATTATGCGAAGAAAATATAGCTCTTGAGAAGGAGTTGTTAGCTTCTAAAGAGACATATGCTAATGTCGAGAAAGAACGCGATGGTCTAATGCAAACAGTGCATGAAAAGGAGGAATGTATCGAAAGGATGAGTGTGGTCGCTAAACGTTACGAAGAAAACGAATTGGTTTTAAAGCAGCAGATGGAAGTGATTGGAAACGAAAATTGTGAGCAACTGAGTTTGAAGGAATCGGAGATACGTGGCTTGAAAGAAGATGTAAAGTCGCTAGATGAACGCTTAAAGGAACAGGCGAAGGAAATTGAAGAGATGACGTCAGAAATCCTGAATCAGCAAACATTGAACGAACAGCAAAATCGCAAACAGGAAGAGCTGATTGGTGAAGTTTCGAACTTGAAGAGTGAAAAAGAAAGTTTAAAGAAGGATTTGGTCGCGAAAGAAAGTGATTTGAACGATCTGTTGAACCAAGCCGAGGAAACCGACGAACTTATGATGAACCTGAAAACCAAAAACGAGTCGTTGTCGGTGAACCTGAAAGCCGAAAGCGAGTCGTTGTTGAACCTGAAATTCGAAAACGAGTCGTTGTCGGTGAAATACACCGAGATTATTGAACAACAGAACAGGTGTAATGAAGAGCTGTCTTCACTATATGAACAGATGAAAGAAATAACCGAAGTTTTGAATGCAAAGTCGAAACAATGTACAGACTTGAAAGAAGAGGCTGCGCTACGAAAAGATGAATACGAAGATGAGATATCGTCGTATAAACAGCAACACGAAAACCTCAAAACGGAACTGTCTATGTTAGTAGCCGATAAAGAATCGTTGCAGAACGAGCTATCCAAAAAAGAAAGCGAATTTAACAGTATGCTGAGTCAGGCTGAGGAGACTGGCGAACTTGTGATGAACTTGAGATGTGAAATTGAATCGTTGAAGAACAAGTTCAAAGAAGAACAGTCGCAACATCTGAAAGAAAACGAGCAATTGCAAGAATCACTCAACAAGAAACAAGGACAGATGAAAGGACTTTTCGATGGCAATAACGTTTTGCAAGAAAAGATTGTTGCGTTTGCAAGTCAAATTGATAGCCTTCAAAATAAATTGAAAAAAGGGAAAGATGCTTATGACAAAGATTGCGGTTTGTTGAAAGAACAGATTGCTGGTCTGGAAACTAAGTTGGCTGAAAAAATAAAAGAATTGGAAAGTATCACTGATGCTGGAGAAGAGATGAAGATCGCTCACGACAATGTTGTATGTGAACTGAGATCGCAACAGAATGCACTAACGGAGGAGTTCAATACTTTCAAGAACTCCTCCCTAGAGGATTATTTGGAGATAGAGAACAAATATAAGCTTTTACTGGAGGAAAGAGATGCACAAGTGGTGGAGAGTGGTTCTCAGTTGCAATCACTTCGTGCATCGTACGAGGCTGATTACAATCGAGTAGCTGAAGAGTACGAAAGTAAAACCAATGAATTAAAGAGTGATATTTCACAGCATATTGAGAAAATTGAAAGGTTGGAGGAGAAACTTCAGTCCACCTTGCGTGACCTGGATATATCGCATACCAAGTCTGCTGAGCTAACTAAAGAGAAAGACGATCTGAATGCAGAATTATCTGCCACTCGTAAGCAACACAAGATTGATTGTGATTCGTATACTTCACTGTTGCAAGAAAATGCAGACACGATCGCTAGCCTGCAGGAGGAGTTGGAAACGCAAGCGAAAACGCTAAGCGAAGAGCTGGAAGGCTGTAAGCAGGCTAGCCTTGAAAAGGAAGTCGAAAATGCGAACGTCCTACGTGATTTGAAAGACCTGGAAGCGAAGTATGGTGATTTGCGATTGAAGTACGACACAGACATGAAGGAATTAAGATCGGATGTGGATGAAAAAGATCACGAACTGAATGTTTGTAGAGATATCTTTGAAAAGGAGAAAGCTGAATATATCAGTTGTAAGGAAAACGAATTGAATTCAGTTGAAGAACAATTGGGAGCGAGTAAACAAGAGCTAGATCAGCAAAGAGAGAGTTTCGTGCATCTGCAACAGAAGTATGAGTTGCTCGAGAAGACGTCAGACACACAGATAAAGGAGCTTAATGAAGACATCGTAGAAAAGGTATCTAAAATCCACTCTCTGTTAGAAGATTGCAAAGAACACCAACACTTGGTGTCCGATTTGAAGAAACAAGTGGAGACGTTGGAACTAGAACTGAAGAAGGGAGAAGAAGCGTTAACCGATCAGGTTAGGAAATCCGAATCTGAAATTACTCGTCTGAACGTTTTGATGAATGAGAAATGTGACGTCATCCATTCGCTGAAGAGTGTTTTGCAAAACGAACACGAAGAGAAGAAAATGATCGAGAAAGAAAACCTGATGGAAACGTTGAAGTTGGAAGAAGCAGTTATGGAGTTGACTCGTGTGAAGGATGACACGAACCAAAAAAATGGAGAATTAAAGTGCGCAGTTGAAAAACTGGAGGAAGAATTGTCGCAATTGAAAATTAAAAGAGAACAAGATTTGAAGGAATTTGATGATAGGCTTCAAGAGAAAGAGACTGTGTACGAAGTGGGTAGAGGAAAACTGATTGCAGACCGAAACGAAGCTGTGTTGTTGAAGGAAGAAGAATGTGAAGGTTTGAGAACGATCATTCGAATAAAGGAAGAGAACGTAGATCAACTTCAACACCAACTCTCTGAAATGGAGAATGAAAAGAGTTGCTTGAAGTCAGAATTGGAATCTGGGAAGGAAATTATTAAAGCTGTTGATAAAGAGAAATCTGAGTTAAAATGCAGTGTTGAAAAACTTACGGAACAAGTTGTGTTATTGGAAAAACTGAAGAATGATGCAGAATCTGATGCTCAAAGTGAGATGTCAACGCTTCAGACCTCTGTGTTTGAATGCCGTGCTAAACTCGATGCAACTACGCGTGCTTTGGATGACTACAAAATAAAATATGACGATAGTGAGCGTCAACATGCCGAAGAAAAGTCGGATTTGCATCGGAAATTGGAAGCAGCCGAGAATCTAAAGAACGAAGTTACAGAGGAGCTCCAGGGATGCAAAATTTCTTTAACGGATGTTCAAGACGCCATTCTGAAACTCGGCGAACAACGGGAAAAGTTGCACGAGCAAAATGAAGAACTCCGGAAACAAATTCAAATCGAAGTAACGAGAAGTGGAGAGTCGGTAAAAAAATATCAGGATTCGGTGTCGGAGTTGGAAAACGAACTTAGCAACAACAAGCACACAGTGAGCAAGCACCGGATTGAAATCGATGAATTGACGGCCAAACTATCGGAAAGCCGTCAACAACATGCGGAGTTGTCCGTCGAGATGAAGACTTTAGGTGAAAAATTCGCTAATAAGGCAAAAGATGTGGAAAGACTTGAAAAGAAGCTAATTGATGAAAAGGATTCTACACGGTATGTTGAAACGATCAAAGAAGAACTAATGGCACAACTCGAAGTGGCGAGGAAAAAACTCGACGAAGAAAAAACTAACAAACAGGACACTTCCGATAAAATTGAAGCCCAATCGGAAACTATTCGGAACCAATCGGAAACCATTCGGAACCTTTCGGATGAACTGACGTCAGCGAAAGAATCGATAGAATATGTAAATACAATAAAAGATGAAATTACACAACAGTTGACGACCAAATCCACTGAATATGAGGCTATTGCTTCCAAGCTCGAAAAAGAGAAAGGTGCGTGGTTGGAGCAGGTGGAAGCGCTTCAGAAAGACATCACTGAGATAAATAAAGAGAAAGAGCACTTTGAAAACGAGAAAAATAAATTGAAGATTTGTTTCGACACACTTCATCAAGAAAACCACGAGCAGCATTGCGATTTAGTCAAACACAAAAATACGAGCGAAGAACTTCGGGGAGAACTGCAAGCGAAAGTCAACGAACTCCGAGAAATGGAAATATGTTTGGGCAACGAGAAAGAGGAAATCGTTCGTTGTAAGACCGAAATTTCTCGTTTGAAAGTCGGCAATGAAGATATGAAGGAGGAATTGGAGCAAGAAAAGAAGAAGTTAGAAAAAGTTCAAAACAAGCTGGAGCAAGAAACTTTGAGCGCTGTTGAATTACAAAAGGGTCTGGAAACTAAATGTGTCACGTTGAGAGAAAGCGAAGAGAAGCTGAAGGAGGCCCTCCTGAAACTTGGTCACGTGGAAAACGATTTAATTCTTGAAAAAGAAAAGGCTCAAACGAAACAGAGCAAGTTAGAACAGATCAAGCGAAGCCTACTTCGTTCCCAATCTTCATCTGCTGATGGAGCGGTGGTAGATAGTGATGACTCGCTGAACGAGAGCATTGATTTTAATTCTTGTATTCTCCAACTACAAGAACAGAATGCCAAAGTAAGTATTCCATTTGATTTGTGTTATGTTATGTGCTAAATGTGTTATCTATTGTAAGTTAGTATATCTGTATATCCTTTGTCACTGTGATGACCTTCATAAACGTATTTGTTTACCTCTAAACACCGTGAAGGAGTGCACTTTTCTACGAGAAAAAGTGTATTTTCTGTTGTTTCTATCACGCACACCAGCGCAGAGATTTTTTTAAAATCATTTTTTTAGTTGGAGAAAGAGAAGAAAAAATGCATAGAGGAAGCGTTGGAAGAGGAGAGGTTGCGAATTGTGGAGGCTTCTAAACAGTTCGTTCTCCATCGTGAGAAGGAAAACGAAGCGAAAAATCAAGACTTGATCGATAAGATTCACTTGCAGGAGAAAAAGATCGACAACTTGCAGCAGAAGTTATCGCAACAAGAAGAAGAGTGTCACCAGTTGGAATTCAACATTCAAAAGCAGAAGGAAGCGTACGAAGCTTTGCTGGTGGCATCCGAAGAGGAAAAGAAGGGCGCATCCCATCAAGGGTTAACCCAACAGAAGGGGGATGAAAAGTCCGAATGTCTACAGGAACAGCTCGATAAAGCGAAACTCATGAACGAAGAATTGAAAGCCGACTTCACCAAGCTAGTGGACGATTACGAGCGGACGCAGAAGAAAGAAGCGCGCGAAATTGAAAAACTGAAAAAACAGTGTGAGAAATTCAAATACCTATGCGAAAAGAAAGACAACGAATTGAAATGCCTTCGAACCGTTACAAGAGAACCACTGAAGAACGAGAAGTTGATCGAAGATCTGCGTGATAAACTGTCCAAGTCCGACGAGAAGTATGTGGAGTTCCAGTTTAAGAACGAAGATCTTGTGAATGAATTGAAAGACCTTAAGCGCAAACACTCTTCCGAGGTCGAAGTATTGAACGACAGATTAACATCGCTAACGAAACATGGCGAACAGCTACGGCAAAAACTCGACGAAGCTCTACATAAAATATCACAGTTAGAAATCGAAAATGATAAGTTAAAAAAGGAATTACGATCTCACCCGTTTGTGAAAAACAGTATGGTTTCTCCATTAACCAGAACATTATCCAGTATGAACTTTCATTCAAGTGGGGATGACGAAGTCAAAACAGATAGTGATACCTCCGTGTCAGAGCGCACCCTGGAAAATCATTCTCACAAAAGCATTCTCAAGAAATCGTCAGAAACTCCGAAGCGAAATCTGGATGTTTCAGGTAAGGCTGACCATGCGGTTATGAATCACTAAAAATGTTCTCAATGAAATTTTGATATTTCATCAAGTATTTCACTAAGCAGTGGTCGCACTACACTTTAGGGAGAGGTCTTTACAACGAGAACAATGATGTGAGCGATAAAAATGTTTCGTTTTCCATGTGGTTTCCTAGAGGAAATATACTGTTGATAAATGATCCTATCTTCAAATTTAGTCTCAGTTGTTGCTTAATTTTTCTTGAAACTAGGCTGGAATGTTGCTTAGGTTTTGTTTATTTCAAACAATTTCAGCTTTATAATTGATGTAAGCGATTTTTTGACGGTCTGCGTCTATCTAGACTTAGATCATAATCATAGTGATCTTTTTTATCTGTATATGTTATCATAGTCCCTATCTTTGGTGATGTGTAAACTTTTCTTTCTTTCCAGCTTTTCTGATGAGATTGAGCTTGAGGTAGCCACGTGTTAGTCGTGTTAAACTCGTGATGCTAAAATATTTCTAATATCGATATGCGAAAACGAGTCGGTTACGATCTTATTGCAAACTATAGCTATAAGCAGTGTCACTCAATGATGTATACAGCTGGAGGATAGCCTGCACTCATCTCCACTCCACAAGCTAGCCTAGATACCTATGTTCAAATCGTAGCTTCGTTGTTGTTGACTAATTGCTTCTGTTTTTCTAGAAACAACATCCTTGAAAAATACCAAGCGAACCAGGCTAAATACTGTTATCGAAGTCTCGGACGGAATGAAAACTAAATCGTCTCCCCCAGTTACCAGTCTTCAAAATAACCGGCGCCGATCGGCACGTCTGTCACAGAAACCATATCAAAGAGAGGTACTTTCTGCAAGCTCGTCAGATGAAGAGGTGAGATTCGAAATTGATAAGTTAAAATTTTTCGTGTACCATGTACTTAAAGTATTCTCGTTAACTCTCAAGGAACCGAGAGATTGATCCCACGAGACGAGGGCCCAGCCCAGGTTCGGCAATGTAAAGGGATTTGGGTTCGAACACCCAAAATTAGTGAATGTCGCCTAGTTTTGATGCCTTGTATTCTTTCGCAGTAATTACTTATTGTATAATAACTTAAAAATCTCTGTGGAACAATTTGTGACACTCGATGACGTAATTGCATCAAAACGAGGCGGGCTGCGTTTGGACCAACTTTCGTTGTTTCCAAAAGAAATCGGAAGTTCGCATTCGTAATATCACAATATAAAAAATGCTTATCGAATCGTTTTGAATTGCTTAGGACAAGAAACAATTCTTACTCAAGATTTTAAACGATCTCTGTTCATATCCAAAGAAAAAATAAGTTTATCCTGATATGTTGAACTGTGCATTTGTACTCGACATGCATGAAATGAAGCTTACTTTAAGATAAATATCTTGAATCGTTTTAGTTCTTGCGAAGTGCGATTTTAGCGAATAAGCCAGAGTCCACATCATAACGCGCCGTTTGTACCGGGGGCGGTGCGTAATCGAATAATTTCCATTTTGCATTCACGCCCTCTTCAGTGTTTTGGGTTTTTTTTGTTTTTAAGTTGTTTATCATATAGATGTGTAAAATATCGGATCTCTCACTTACCTAAAGAGGTGTTGAAATGGCGAACAATACTGTCATTTTTCTTGTAGGTTTTGAACAAACAGATCTCAAGTTCCAGCACATCTCATCCAGTTAAAGAGAACCTGGTACAACCAACGGCAGCCGGCAGTCGTGTACGTCATAATGATTTGATTCCATTAGCAGCGCGGAAAGACAATCTAAACAACACGTTGAATTCCAGCAACGCACTTGGCCCTCCTACCAGGGCGCTGCCAGATAAAACAAATTGTAACACGCTGAAAAACGCAGGTAAGAAAGGGCACAAACGGTGGTGTGCTTGATTTTCAATAAATCATTGCATATAGTTCATCTAACAATTTGAAACTATGTAAACTTTGTTTGGGTTAGTGAGGTTTAGATTCAGGCTATGCCTCGTTCTTTTAGACTATTTTAAGGGGTTGTTTATATGGAGAATTTTCATCCCGGGTTGAAATTTCATATCGGTACCGGGCTGGAAAATATGAGCGTTTATATGGATACGTTCAGCCTGGCAAAATGAAGATCGATGTTATGAAATAACAGTCAAACAATTATGACGAATTTCTTTCATTTTTCCAGAACCCTAGTGCATACTTTTTTATAAGATCTTTTTCAAATTTTATGTATTTTTGAGTTGCACTTTCTTCATCAGATGATAACTTATGGTGATCTCGAGCAAAGCAGGAAAGTGTGAAATTTTTTTCATGTAAACGCAACTTTTTGATTACAAGTGTTTCAACCAAATGATGGGATGGAACTACAGCCTGGATACACGTGGATGAAAATTCTCCATATAAACAGTCCCTAAGACTCTTTAACCGAGAAGTTTGATGTTTTGAAATTGTTAAATGAACACACTCAAAGCTCAAAGAAATCGTAACTGTTTGACACAATCAGGATTGATATGTTCGTTCCAGCTTTTCCTTGTAGCGGGAAATTCTGAAAAAATGTAATTTTAGTGACTCGTTGTTTTTCTTTTCCTTCTTTTGATTGTTTGTTTGTTTATTTCAATTTTTTTTTTTGTTGTTGTTGTTTATTTATTTACTTTGTAATTTTGACTTCTTCTTCAGGTCCCATGCGAGTAACTAGAATGTCTAAATCCAAACTCGAAACTAGCGATACGATACTGACGAGGAAACCTCTTGCCAAAGAACATAAACCTTCTGAAGAAGAAAAATGCAATATGCAATAATATAATAATATATTCATAATGCCTCGATTATCTTATGAATTTTGCTTGTGCCTTGACATTTTTTTTTGTTTTTTCTTCTGAAACGTGCATTCATAACAGAACTTCGTTTATTCGTGTCTTTACTACACGGGAATCTTTTCTTTACTTGTTCTATTTGGTTTTCGTATTGTCAATATCGTTTTTAGATTTTACTTACGGACAGTAGGATTCGTTTTAGTTCCATGTGACGATAACACGTATGTTCATATGGACTTTGTATCTTTTCGATATAAATATACATTGTTTTATATTGTTTACACCATCGTGTTGAATTTCCCGCCCTGCTATCTGATAGAAAGGGTGACAACGTTCGTATAGAAAGGGTGACAACGTTCGTATAGGACCTGGAGAACCTGGAATATGTTTTTGTTCGATATATCGAAAGCCAACTGCATTATTCGATTATAAATTATGGGTTTTGATTAGAAAACTTGCTACGGTTAATTTTCATGATACCACATCAAAAAGACCCCGGGTAGGTTAATTTGGCAAAAGGGATTTGAAAAAAAAACGGGTAGGTCTTACCCTCACTACAAGTGGCTGTGTTTAAATGATTTGCCATCCACAACCCCGACCAAACTGACCACCCCTTGCCGATAACTATGTATTATTCCAGCTCTTCGCCCTTGTGGTGTTTCTCTTCCATTTCAATCATCGGAATCACGACTGATCTCGTTTACTCATACAAAATAAACAAGGTTTCAGGAAAAGATATTTTCTACTAAAGTCAATTCGCGAATATGGACTCACCGTTCTGAGTTAGGAAACTTTACTCACATAGATGAATCACGCGGACTCACTAAGGGTTTAGATAAAAGAGTAGTGAAGTTTTGACTCTTGTCAAGAAATAAGATTTCGCAGTTGCCCCTGGAAGCAATTTTGAGCAGACTTATATCTGGCATGATTTGAAAGGTACTTAGTCTACCTGTTTTTTTGTGTGGTAAATAGACGAGAACTGGATAATTAGAAAAGCTTGAAAAATAAGAAAAGTCTGATAATATTTTACTGTTTCTTATAAAAAGGACGTGTATGTGCTTCAACATGAATTGCAGCTGTCACCAACCTCGAACCCAGGGTCTCTTGCCTTTTCGTCGCCGCTATCGGTATATCGAAAAGGCAAGAGACCTTGGGTTCGAGGTTGAGCTGTTCACTTTAAGGTACTAATTATTCCGAACATCAATCATATCTAACTGTAAATTATAAACATTGCACATACCATCCCATTCTCTACTGTTACATCTCATACTGCCGATCAAACTACAAGACATTCTGTTATTGCCATAAATAATGGTGAGTATGGGTATATATATGTGTGTTTATGATCGGAAACTGTTCTACATTGTTGGGAAGATTGACGGGAATTTATTTAATTTCTATAATTTTCAATGGAAGATAGTTTAATAGAATGATAGTGTACTTTTTGCTTACCTTCAGTAAGTCATTTTCAGCCTCAAAAGATTATGTTTAGCTTGAAACTTTTAGTATGAGACCATTACGCAGGAAAGACAAACAAAGGAATGTGTAATGTTGCAACTATGAGCCAACACTCCACACAGGGACTGCGGAGCAGAATTTTGTTTTGGGGGGGGGGGGGGGGGGGGGGGGGCTGACTTATTAGGGCCAAGAAAAGTTTCTCGAATTTTATTGGACTAGAATGACTAAAACTGTGCTGTTATTCCTAATTAATGTATGTATATTATTTGCATGAAAGTGAAAAAAAAAAAAACAATAGTAGAATAGTGTATCCTAAATAAAATTTATAAAATCTATCAAGTAATCTCTTGTACAGACATCATTGATTATCGACGACAACGCAACAGTTCTCCAGATGTTTTTCATCTATAAAGTGAATTGAAAGCAGAAATTAATCGAAAAGTATCAAATCATTTATCAGTAATACCAGATATGTAAATGTTGATGCTTATGACCAAGGACAATTTTTTTCAGCCAAATATTCCTAGAATAACAAAGCTATGAACGGCACAAAACAATCTTAAAGATATTATTGAAGGAAATAATGTAAGTACCACCTAAAATGAAAACACGAACCTAAAAGAAACCTAAAGAATCTAAAAGAAAGTTAAAACACCCTTAGCCACCTTTAGCGGTCCCAGCACTTAAAAAGTTTAAAGAAATGTGATGACAATGGAACTAAGTTTTGTCAACTTAAAGAAGAATGGCGTGAAAACAGAATGATCCTTTTGAAAATGATTCCTAAAAGTAAATGGTATTATGATAATGATATCACTTTATCAGAAACCTAAAAAAAATTAAACAAGACGACTGGGAAGTCGAAAATTTCGCTACAGGTCATTCTCACAATTCTAACAAAGATATACTTGTTACAGAACTGTGAAATGCAACAGTTGATAACGGTAGCAGCATTTCAACTCGCAATATACAAAACAAATAGATCAAAACTTATTCGTCTAAAATTTGGCTTGAAGTATTCATGACGTGTCACAATTACACAAATCTGCTCTCAACTATAATAAAACATTCTCAAAATACAGCGGTGCCTGACAAAATGACTGTCAAATTCGAAATCAACACTTTTCAATTTTGAGCCGTGCAAATTTTTATGAAAATTGGAGAACTTCCATAATTTGGTCCAAATTTGGCCCGAATCGTGAGTTAGTCAGAACCCGATGAAAGATTTTATTGCTAAGGTGTGTGCGGACATGGCTTATATGCAAGTTTTAATCGAATTATTTACTCTGAAACTTGATATATAGCTGCGATTTAAAATTTTAAACTACGAAGCAAGTTGCAAAAATAATACTGCATGCAGTAATGTAAAGCCTTCAAAGATTATTTCAAAAATGATCTTGCCAATCAGCTGAAAATTCAAAATTGCAAAATCAAAAACTTTTGTTACTTCAAGAAAGCAAACCAAAGCATCGAAGACATCTTATGTGATCTGACACAACGAAAATCCTTTTACTGATTAAAAACAACTATTGGAAATTCAATGAGATTTAAAACGACAGTTGACAACTATGCACATACATACATTACATTTATCTATATTTTTTATTTTTCTCACTAATCAGAACTGGCTAGCTTGGGATATCAACTAAATGTCTTCAACTTGAAATCTTAAAGGAACCTGATTTTAATTTTTGAAAGTAGTTTCGTAGCAACAACATTTAATGCTTTCAGTTTAATAGCGTTTATAACCAAAAGGTCCTCCTTTGTACCAAAACAGTTTTAAAGGGCTGGCTATGTACACCGGTCTCTGTATGAATAACCCTTCTTCGTCGCCACACAGTCAGGCATTCACCACCTCTGTACATACGGGGGAGATCATTCTCAGCCTACATAAACTGGCGCTGAAAGAAATCGCATGCATGCAGTTTTGGAAGAGAGTTCAAAAAGGTTCATCTATCTTCAATTAGCCTGTGCAGTGATTATCATGTAACTTGTATTTCTTGTTATCAGATTATTCAAACTAAAACTAAAAGTTATTCCTAATCTGAAATTTCCAGCTTCTGAGCCTGATAAGCTTTGAAACATTTTGTTCTCAAAACTAAGTTTGTAAGCTTTATATCAATATGTTTCCAAAAAGAAGAAAGGAGAAAACAAAAAGACATAAAGTAGGTCAGATCATAGTCACAAGATCTTGTGACTATGGTTAGATTGGGAGCGTTATTTTTCAAATTAGAGAAAATAAACTTTTCATACGCCCTTCTTCGACTTTTTATCAGCAAACTGTTTCATTTCTGCACTTTTTCATCCACCATACCATGGATGTATCCACCATACATAAAACCTATTCCCGTTGCATGGGCATCAATAATAGGTATTGTTTAGCGTAAGTCCCTTGTGCATTGTGAAACTTACTGTGGCAGATTTAGACATCCTATCGTGAGTTTGGAAACAAGATGTTCGGCCGGATGTTTAAACGTCCGGCCGGGCGTTTGTAAAAATCTGGTCCTGAAAATTGCTTAGCAGTTCAAACGCACGATCGGGGATTTAATACATCCGGCCGGATGATTTTTGTTTTTTGACCTCCGCCAATCTCGATGTTCTTGTCCTTTGTATAAACGCTTAATACTGTCAAGTCTGTAAAGTATGTATTCAAAGACGCCCGGCCGGATATCAAGATGCCCCGCCGGATGTTTTATTTTTCAGGCCAGATATCAGGATGTCTAACTTGTTCAACGTTTGAAGATCATGCATTGTAGTTGTATTTGCTGGCACTAAAGATCAAAGCTAATAATGGAAATCATTTTACCATTAGATCCTTTTGGATTAATAAAGGACACATCATAACTAGGAAGCTGGAGTGGTGGAAAGATTACTTTATTACTTTCTCCTTCGGCCATTTTGTAACTTTCCAGCTTCGTTCAAAAGTATTTGATTTTGAGGACCAGATATTGATGAAATCCATCAGTCAGGCGTCTCAGTTACCTCATACCCGGCCGGATGTTTGAGATACCCGACCGGACATCCAAATACCCGGCCGGGCATTTAAACATCCGGCCGGGCGTCTGAGATATCCGGCCGGACATCTTGCTTCCAAACTCACGATAGGATGTCCAAATCTGCCACGGTAGAAACTGCCATTAAACTGGATCTACACTATCTCTTTTTACGATATCAACTAATTATCGTGTTTTATATACTTTGGAATACAGGATTTGGAATTTTCTAGCTCCACCAAGTTCTATCTGTTCCTTTTATGGATCGCATGTTTAGAGATAGATCCGAAAGTTATACTGCTGTGAGTTTCTTTTAGTGTCAGTGTGTTACTTTCGGATATTCTATTTAAGAAGTTCTCGATATTTGACTTCAATAATCCTGTTATCACAGCATACCTAGCTAAATCATTAAATCATACTTGGTCCAGAAAGGAAAGTACCTTAACCTGGGGATTCAGTATCAATATAAAATATCAATATCAACGTCCATTATCAAAATGGTACTGGTAACATAATGAAGTAGAATATAAAACATCGGAGCGCTACTTAAAAAAAAGCCATCCTTGATCTGCCACAATTACAATTACTAAAAGCCTATTTTATATTGGAAACATGGGACATTTTAGCAGCAAAGTAACTGTCAATTGCTAAGCAATAATATGCTTCAATAAAGATCGTCCCTTGAGGAGGTAAAACAGACAACTGGTCGCTTTTGCGCTTTCTGCTTCATGTTGAAAGTTTTGACAAAAATATTACAACTTTCCAACAATGTGTTATGTGTTTTCAGCAATATACGACGTGTTTCAAGCTAACTTTATTTACCAAAACAAAGGGCCCCTCCCTCAATGGAGTTATTGTTTCTCCACCAGGTAATTGTTAAATTACCAATTCCTAATATAGTTCCAGTAGGCAGAGAAACCAGTAAGTACCTTCTCGGTGAAAAAAAGTCGGGGAAAAGTGGCCAGATTTTTTTGGCGGGGGTGACTTAAATTTTCCTCGACCAAATGTTTTCCCCCGGATAAGGTATAAAATAACTCAGACGTTATTGCAATATCTTGTTGATTATTTTCTTCTTATATTGAAAATAATAAGTCAGGGAAAAATGAGCTTCTTTGCGGCACTGACCAACTGCAAGTTTATCAAGTCATTAGAAAATAAAAAAATGATAGGAAAATGAGACATTACTTAAGCCTTCCTCAATTCTCCAGATAACGTTTAAGGCTTTTCACTGAAAACCAATGTGGGATATTAACAGTTGAACTATCTGATGGAAAACAAGGAGCCGCTTGGCTCGAAGAATTCAAAAGATATGTCACGACTACCCTCAACTATAATAAAACATTCTCAAAATACAACATTGCCCAATATTGTGGTTAAATCTGACAAAACGACCATCAAATTCGAAATCCGCATCTCTCACATTGTGCTTCGTTGAAGTTCCGAAACTTGATCAGATATTGGTCCAATTTCGGTAAAACTTGATAACAGTCAAATTCGAAATCAGTACCTTCCAATTGTACTTAAGTGCAAATTTCTAGGAAATTTGGTGAACTAAAGCTAAGTGTCCACTGAAGAAAAATTTGCGCTGTCGTTAATTTTATGCGCTGAACAAATTTTCTGTCGCAAACACCTGTTGTGTGCTGTGTCCATTGATAAGAATTAATTCATGAAATTAAATTCTTTTCAACTCACAACGATGGACAGTGAAGGCGAACTCTTGTGTGTTCTCGCTGCAACTTTGATAGAAAATGGAATGAAACAAAAAAAGAAGAAAAAGCGAAAGTATTTTTGTTTTTGAGATGTTTTGTCATAAGAATATTTCCTGACGCACTCCGCAAGAGAATCTTCTTCGATTAAAGGTAATTGACTTTTTCGTCCCATGTTTCTTGTTTTGGTATAACTTTTTGTAAAATATAACCTCACTCTCTTCTTTTTTCTTTGTATCATGTTCTTTTTTATATTATTTAGAAATACGCAAAAATTGATCTTTAGAACAAAAGATCTATTGAAATTTTAATTTGTTTACATCGGCTTTTCTTTGATGTCAAGAATTATTTGCGACGAATTAATTTTTGAAAATGAAAACATTTTCATTTCCTATCGCAAAAAATTTGCGACAGAAATTAACGGTAAGCAGGTGTTTTTGATTCCAAAAGTGTGTCCACCAAACAAGAATTAATTGTTTTTCGCGATGATCATTTGCGACAGCGCCAATTCTGTTCAGTGGACACTTAGCTTAACAGTCCAAATTCAGCCGGAGTTGCGAATTTGTCAAGGATGTCATGTAAACGTTGCACGAAATCGTTCATAACTTGGAGTAATGGTGGGAGGGGGAAGAAAACACAGGTATTTTTAAGACCAACACGGAGAACCATTGGGGTTTATCAGGTTTTCTGATTCACCAATCTATACTAAATGTTGTTGTTAAAACAACAGGAACAGCAGCGCGGAAAGTACAGAAGTCAATTCATATTTTACTGTGTGTATTCTAAAACATTGCATTTATGTTCTCGCTGGAGCTCCAGGGTTTCCTTGACCTGGTGTACGCCTTTGATCATCACGCTAAAAAAAAGAAGAATTGTTCATGTCGATATGACGTCGGAAAGAGTTAAGTATTTCCAAGACGCCAAGCACGCTTATGTTATTCGCTCCTGAAAGTTGTGGTACATTTCCGAAACTGAATGAAGCCTAATAAGCCTAGCAATCACAGGACGGATTTCCACGAAGACAATCAAAAGGTCGTTAAAATGTTTAAACATCTTGCCTAATAACATAATACAATATACATATATCTTACCAAATGAGGTGCTGTAATAAAGCACTATATGACGGTACAATGAACTCGACAAAACTAAATGCTTACCCTGGCACCAAACCTTGGTGGCGGTGTACGGATTTTCCTGTCTTCACGAGATCTGTTACGAACAACTTTAGAGTGAATAGCACAACTGACACAATAACTTAATTTTGCATACAGTTTTGGAAGAGGATAGCCTAAAAGTCAATAGAAATAAGAAACAACTATATCAGTCAAATTACATTGAATTCATCTCAGGTTTTCAGTCAGGTACTGAATTCATACATTTATATTTCAATTGTTGTTTAACAAACTGAGAGGAAGAAAAAATTACAACAGGTACGATAAGCAAAGTGTTCACCATTAATTAGTCATGTAATTTAATCACTAGCATCTAAATTCCATGGTGGAGAACAGTGGTTTCACTTTAGCAACCAAGAAACTGAAGCTAACTTATTTAAACAAGTGGCTCCTAACAACAAACTCAGTTGCAAAACAAATCTCAATTCAATTGGAGATATAAATACTATTATATTGATAAAAATCAAGCCTATCTGAAAAAATTGAAAATGCTATAAGTTCCATCCACCAATCACATCACAGCTTTACATCGTTTTCAAAGTTAACAATAATGTCATTAGCATCATTCATAAGTAAAATAAGTTTAATTACTTAAGAATCGAAAGGCAGCAATGATGTAATTTATGGATAGAAACATTGATGATACAAAAACAAGCTGTCTTAAACTCTCTTCATTCCGACGAAGGATGATTTCAATGACACTTTCCCAAAGGAAACCACCACCATGTTTGATTAAAATACAAAACACTTACAGAACTTTTCCATGAAGATTTTGTGTAATCTCAGAAATCTCTCAAAGAACCAACAAGTCAAGTGGTTCATTGTAAATAATATCCAAAGCAAAAATCAAGATTGACTAGCATGCTGGACATGCTACATTATTTTGCATGGTTGGTATGGTCGAGGAATCTCATTTTTCCAAACTTTATTAGAAATACCAGTTCAAAAAGCAAATTATTTTCCAGAAAAAGAACTAATTTTGATATTTTTTTCCTCCCATATATATATTAGATGATTCTTTTTAGTATATCTTGTTATGTAGCAAAAATTTATGTGGCCATTTTCAGATTTACAACTAACTTTTCTCTATGATCGATTTGATAATCTCTTAAAGTTAATTATTGGATTTCTGCGTAAGCAAGAGATACTTTACGATCGTCCGTGTTTTTCTGTTTTCATCTTACTGTCCAAACCTACGCATTTTTGTTTCTTAAATTTCATTGGTTCATAAAAAAGCCGTCTCAATCATGATTGGTGCATAATGCCCGATTTCTACGAAAGGGTGCTAATATAGCCACCTTAACTTCAATAGCGACAGTTTATTGGCTTGAATTTCTGCCATGTGATCATCCGGGTATTTTTCGACTTCACCACGCCGTTCGCATAATGGTAGAAGAAACCGAAGAAACCCACTTAGACTTCCACGTGTTGATTGATCAATATTGAACAGATTTAAAAGAAGATTTAAGGGAGAAGGGGAGAAATTTATAATTATCTTACAAAGATTGTACTGCGTTCATTCTTTTCTAAAAACAAGCTCTCAATGTTTTATAAAAACAGTATGTGAAAAGGAATGCTTTTTTGGAAAATGTCTGGGGGATTCTTTTAAGCCTTTCTAAATACCAAAGATCCTTTGTTTGTGTGGGCTGTAATGCTTTTTAAGCTCTGGATACATACAGCTCAGCTCAGTTTCCTCTTCAGCTCCAACAACATACAAGAATGTTCTGACTACCCTCTACCTGTGCATCATTTTATGTTTGATGTTTCTCTAGCTATTTTAGCTTACGTGTATATTCTAAATACTGGACATCCTTTAACTTAAATTTCTGCTTTCAGTTATGTTTGCTAATTTTGGTATGTGTAGGTCTTTCATAATCCTAATCTTTTTTTACTTTTTGTGTTTGGGAAGTCTTAGTAATTTGGATGGAAGATTGACCGTACATGCGTAATCACTGTAATATCTGAAAGCATATAAATTTGATGATATTTTGTTCATTAAGTTTATTGGGAGTTAATGTAAGTTTCGTGTTGTGTCAGTTATTGTTTCATAATGCCCTGGCGTGTATACGTAATTAAAAATTTAATGTTTCTGAATAAATCTTTATAATCTTTTCATGAAATTTAGTTCAGGTAATGCATGTTTCTTAATTAAAAAGATAGCAATGACATATTGTTACTCAAATTAAAGCACAAATTTCTGTTTCAGTTATGTATGTTGATTTTATATGTATATATAGATGTATTTTGTATCATTAAAATCTACGCTTTCCTTATTGTGCTTGTGAATTAGGAATTCTATTAGGATGGTAGGCATTTACATTAACTTACATTGTCTTATCTGAATTGATCACTGAATCTTTAATATCATTTCGTACCAACAAAATAAAGAACATTACATCATTCAGATATAATCAAGTTTATTGGTATAAAGTTTTGCATAGTGACAATTATGTTTTTTCCAGATTTTTGGGGAGTGCATGATCTGCGGAAATGATCTTTCTTAAATTTCATGAATGTCAATTGTCTTTCTTTTTTCATACTTCAGCTTCAGCTTTCATGTCTTTCTTTTTTCATACTTCAGCTGGTTTTGCAGAAATCCTTATGCCTGCAAGGGCATCTTGTTTCATATTTATTCCATTTTCTTTTTCTTCCAGATACTCGTTATTTTTCCTGACTTTTCCAAATCAAAATGGACAAATTTAAGAGAAATTACAACTTTTCCATAAAATAAAATGACACTTCATTTTCAAACCTTTCATGTTGTCATCAGGGTGTTTATCTAGAAACTTTGGGGACATGATATTTTTCACTGGATTTCGAAGTTGGTAATGACCTTAAATGTTTCTGTCAGAATGTTAGAATTTTTTTCTCTTGGATTTTCCCCAACTATGTAAATTCTAGTAGAGTAGGACAGTCTTTCGTACAAAAAACTTGCAATAAAAAACATTACAACAGGTACGATAAGCAAAGTGTCATGGCGTCCTGCATGTTTTTGGTCCCCCCATTTGGAGCTGAAATCCCCCACTTGGTCTTTCCCCCCCTCCAATGTCTCATATTAACTGATCCCCCTATTTGGCCATTCCCCCCAGTTGAAGAACTCCTCCCCCATATTAATACACATATTAAACTACAGCTAATAAAAACATATGTCAAGAACTTTCGAATAGATACTAAATTGTAAATGTCAAAATGAAAAAGAAGCTAAAGTACAAATGCTAACAGTTAAATAACACAAGGAAGTTCAGAAGGTTAAAGAAGATTATTTTGAAACAAACAAAAATGCACTTCAGAGAACTGAGATTTGACAATGATTCCTTTAGTATACTATGCATCAAAGATTCTCTCAATCTTTATGAGTAAATACTTTTGACAAAATAGAAATGAAACTTAACAGAGAAAAAATAGGAAATACTGGATACGTCCTGGTATACTCTTTTCACAAACAGAGTATTTCCTTTCATGTAGAAATGTTTTCTACTTTTCTAATATTTTTCTTGCTCTTTTAAAGTCAATTTTAGGGTTTTTCAAAGCAGCTAGAATGTACAGGTTTTCCAGATTGTCACTATTGATAGAGTTTCTGTCCAAAGACCCATTAATGTCTTCATCATACCAAAGGGTACAAGAAACTTCTCAGAATAAATTTTCTCATTGTAAGTCCACTTCTTAGTGACATATGTATAAGAAACTTTAATCTTAGTGAATTTTCTCCATTTCCCAGATGGTTGATGTTGCTTGTACCAAGCTAGCTTTTCTTCATCTATTCTAGCTAAATCACTTTGGTTAGGCTTTTTCTTTTTCTTCACTGGCTCTGTCATCTTACTTTTTATCTAGTTTATTATTTCTATCAGCAAAATGAGAAATAAAAGAAATTTACACTGAAGAAGCTTACTCACATGTTTAATATAATAAACTCTTTTTTCTCTCTCTCTCTCTTTATACATATAAACTTTTCCTTATTCCTCAAGCTATCTTTCATGTGCACGTTGTACTCTTATTAAGCATGATTTTTAAGAGAATTAAAAAAATAGAGGGCAAAGGTCAAAACTATAAGAAAAAAGAAACACCACTTCCTACAGATAAAAACACACTTGATGTATTATAATTTCAACCTATAAACACAAACGAAGTATAGAAAATCTATCTATGGTATCTTCTCCTCTAGAAAATAAAAGTTTTAAGCTCTTTCTACTCTATCTTTCTCTCTTCACAACAAAACATCAAGAAATACAAATCAAACACTAAGAAATTTCAATTTTTGTCCCCCCCCCCCCCCCCCTAGTCCAAAAGAATTTCTTAGCTCCCCCATTTGCTTTTGTCCCCCCATTAAATTGGAAAATTTCAGGTCCCCCCTAGCCCTAACATCTGATCCCCCCCCCATCTTCCTGGGGGGGGGGGGGGGGGGGGGGGGGGGGGGGGGGGGAGGATGCCATGAGTGTTCACCATTAATTAGTCATGTAATTTAATCACTAGCATCTAAATTCCATGGTGGAGAACAGTGGTTTCACTTTAGCAACCAAGACACAGAAGCTAACTGATATAAACAAGTGGCTCCTAACAACAAACTCAGTTGCAAAAACAAATGGATAACAATTACAACAAGACGACCGGATGGTCGATTTCGCTTATCTTTTTTTAAGAATAGCGACCTATAAATAACGCCCATCCTAAATACATACTTGAGGGTTCATTGGGTTGCAGAGCGGAATTTATAATAAACCCGTCTCCATAGTGATACTTGTTTTCGTATTTCTGCCTAACCTCCCTGTTTCTGAGCCTAGCAGCACTACTGATGCATTTGCTTAAAAAGATCTGCTAGTGTAAGCATAGAAATGAAAAAAGTTTTATTGTGTAAACCTAACTTTATTAAAAAACATGTCACAAATTGAAACATAACAAAAGAAATATACTTGTATGAGCTGTAAACATGAATTTTTTTAAAAAAAAATGATTTTATAAAAAAAACGTGAGCCAAAAGAGATAAGAAAAAAAGATTTGTTCGAAAAAATTTAAAAAAACGAAAATCTATCCAAAATACTCAAACAAAATAAACAAATCAAATAACAAACAAATAGTTTGTTTGCAATAGACGGTTTGAAGCTAGAGTTAAAAATTAAAACTGCTTGTAAGGCTTCTTCTTCACTGCAGTTGATCTCCGAAGGATATCAACATCAAAAGCGTCACTAAAGTTTACTTAATTTAAATTTCACAGTGGTACTTCGAATCAAAAAAGTAATTGAAACCCTTCTTTTTGTTTTTCCTTTAGGGAAAGATCCTTTTTTTTTGTGACTATGTGGTAAATACACTTTACAGCTCACGAAATATACGAAAACATATCATGGTCATGAGAGCAAGGATAAAAAAAAAATAGAAATAAAATAATTTAAAGTTAGTAAGTGCGATACTAAAAAAACCTTCGCCGTACATAGATTAGATAGATATAACGCCGCCGAAACCAATATCTTTCGCTTAGCGAAATCTAATAATAGATGTGTAGGCTAACTAAACAAACATAAAAATTAAAATCTAATGGCTCTATCAATGTTTACAAGTTTAACACTACCATATTGGCATGTCTTGTATCGTTAATAACAAATATGCAAGCTCTTTCCCCAATTTCCTAGAATTTTTGTAGAATATCAATCTGAACACCCTAGAAGAAATGCTAAGCAACATGCACCACCTAGTATTTACCAAGTAGTTAGCCAGACCAAGGAAGAACTGATTGTGATTGTTGCGAAACTTCTGATGGGATGTTATGATGTCATTATGATTACAAAGATAAAAGAGCAATTCAAACTTCTTTCTGCAAAAGACTTTCGATTCAGTAAGCAAAGAATCACGCAGGTTGTTCTATTGTAATTATTTATTTTGACACCTAAGTTTACGTCTCTGGACAATATATTTTTCTATAAATTATACATTGTAACAAAAAAGTTTTTGAATTATTTTGAATAAAATTTGATTATTGTTATTTTTTTTATCTGTTCTCTTTGTAATTATTTATGTTGACACCTTAGTTTACGTCTCTGGACAATATATTTTTCTATAAATTATACATTGTAACAAAAATTTTTAATACGTGATCATGGAGGAAGCACCTCCGAAAGCTTGTAGTGATTTATAAAAATAAAATGAATATTGAATCTGTGTGTCAAGCTTCTTATGGATAACAGGTTGTTCTATCGTTTAGAATTACTGTCCTTTAAGACGACGAAAACGTAAATTGATCAAGAGAAGACACATTCAATTATGACACGTTCATGTATTAAAGCTTTCGGCTGACAACAGCCGTAAAAAAATATTTCATATCTGTATGTATTCGTACTGAAGATGGCTGTTGTCAGCCGAAAGCTTTAATACATGAACGTGTCATAATTGAATGTGTCTTCTCTTACTGTCCTTTCTTATGAAAGAAAATTTTGATAAGAATATTGAGGGATTTTTCCACAATGTAAAATTTGCCCATGCAACAAAATATAGATTTCCAAAAAGTATTAACAATCAAATCGGCATTCTGGAAAAGTGGCATGTCTGCTTTTATGTCAAATTCTTATAATCAGAAGACGTTAACGACCAGACTACTTTAGGGGAAGAGCTGTCGCAATAAGCATGTTCACTAGTTGTTTTAGTCATGAAACTCAATCAGTGCCGCTAAGTTCCACGGTGGAGAACAGTGATTGTTTTAAGCAACCAATAAAAGAAGAGATTCTATCAATAGATCACTTCAGCGGAATTGAATTGCTCGAGACACAAGCATATCAGTGAAATCTTGTTGACAGAAATCATTAACAAAAATAAGAATAACCTGATCTTCAAAATTCGTGAATACTTCAATTATAGATTGGTATAGATTAGTGATCACAAGCAGAGCATTGAGGGATTATCCAAGCCACTCAATTAACCACAAGTCTGAATTTTATCAGTTGTAGAGTCAAATAACCCATTTGTTTAGATCAGTTAGGGTTAGATTCAGGTTATATTTCATTCTCTCAGACAATTTTGATAAGGTTTTGAAGAAATTAGATGTATACAGTCAATCTATGGTTAAATGATGCAACTCTCTGTAAAACATTTAAAAAATGAATGAAATGAAAAAATGAAAACTTACTGTCATAAACACTAGCTTCAGCCAAATCTCGTACTGCAGCAGCTTCAACAATATTTCTGATGACAAACTTTTTTATAGCCTTGTCTTTAGGAACACACCTGGCACAGTTAGTACATCTGACATATCGGACATGGCCTCGGCCATTCTTGTTACGTCCTCCGTTCCTCCGTTTACTGGTCTAAAAATGTTTCGATGGGGCACTGAGTATATGAAGAATAGTACCTTTACATGTTAATATATATAGGTATATAACACAAGCAAATTCACCAGCCAGAATTATTTGATCTTGATGCAATTTCAGCTTGTTCTTAAATTTCGGAATGCAACGATTTGTTGAGTCTCCTTTATTTTCAAAAACTTCTTTATTTTCATTTTTGGCCAAATCCAAGTCTTTTCTTCTTACAAACGTTTAGAATAGAATGATATCAGCATAGGAAAAATTTCCATATTTCTTACAAATATATGTGAATCATTAATGATGGAGTTTTCACATTCATTAAATTTATCAGTGATTAGTTCGAATTTTTTGTCCCAAGCTAGGTGGGGTAAAATTGATAGTGGTGCTTACACTTGGTTATCAGTGTTGGATCAAATATAAGGGAAAAATTCAGGACTATCTGTTTTTGTCCCATTCACTTATTTACCCTCACTAAACAATAATTGATTGTCTCGATGGTTGACTTGATTTAACACACTTACATCATGAATATAACAAAAGCTTAACCAGGAATCAACGCTCTGGTAAGTTAGATGTTAAAAGGGTTCCCTCTCATCGGACCTTCCAGAATTACGTGGAAAAAAGGCACTCGAATCTTACCATGCTTGTTGCCACCGAGGATGAAAAGACTGAACGAGCGAAAGAATATTTTGAAGCATGGGTCTGACCGAACCAAGAGTTCATATCTCAAAGTAACAATATGTTCTGGGGGTAAATATTTAAAAAGTATCCGAGGAATTTCATCTATAACAACCGTTAAAAATGTCCAAAAGCACAATAATCGACTTTTAATTTCATTTAAAAGAGTAATGTTTCAAATTTGCTACTTATATATGTCTCAACACTGTGTATTAGCCTTGCAATATATCGAATAGTTACCCTTAAGTCTTTCCCTTTAATTTTGAATAATATCTTATTTGCTTCCATTAGTAAAAGCGAGATCAGCATTTTCTGACTTGTCGAACACGAGATCTGGACGTTGAAGCAAATTTCAGAACTTTAGCTGGAGATGGCTGCAAGGATTTTAAATACGATTGGAAAATTTGGAATTGGCTTGGCGGTTGCTGGTGGAGTTGCTAGTAATGCACTGTATAATGGTTAGTATTTTACTTGCATTATTAATTTTAAGTCTTTTTACGCTTATATTCAGTTAATAATTCATTCTATTGTGTGTTGACCTTTTAAAATGGGTCCTACAGAAAACTTTTTGTAAAATAACCCAAGGAAGCCTCGCATTTTGACAAAAAATTATTTTTTTATAAATGATTTTCAAAAGTTTTCCCATGTTTTTAAGGCTATATTATGAGATTGAGCAGTTAGGACCACTCGACCAGAATTCGTCGCTAAAATAATCGTGATTTGTTATAAAGAATTGCCTCGATAATTTTATTTTACTCTCCTATTTGAATATATCCGATTGAATGATGACGATCTAGCATAGCAACCACATAGAAACATAGCTCTAGGGAAAATTCGACATGGTAAATTTTTTTTATTTTTGGGGTGCTGAAACTTTACGCAAAAACAAAACTTTTTACCGTGTCAAAATTTCCCTTTCGGCTTAGTTCTTCAGAAAATGAAGAAAGAAGAAAACGAACAATTTCTACATCTTCGGAGGAGTACCGCTTTTCTAGCGAACATTAGCATCAGTTTCAATAATGGTCGTAAAATTAAATTGCGTAATTGTGTGGCGTATCGAAAAAACGATTATTAAAAGCATTAACATGACAATACCAAACATTACAATAATAAATTTTTGGGAAGCATTCGGAATGAATAATTCAAACGAACGAATGGTTATTACATGCTTCACCAGAACATTATATGTTTCGTAATAACACGCTCAGTCCTCCCTTTAACGTAAACTTAGTGTTCTAAGCAGTGTTTGATGGTATATTGTGCGGATATCTAATTTGAATAATTATGAGTCTGTCAAAGCCGCATTATATAGAGCGAAAGCACAGAAACGTTGAACATATACCTTACCCACTATTGGCTTTGTGACATCGAAAAAAACGCTACTCTGAGCAACTACGAATACGAATACGAACTACAGAATTTTTCAACGGTCAGAAAATCGTTAAAGTTACTTAGAACTGTTTACCAATAAAGTGTCTACCAATAATTTAATGTGTTTTTTGTGACGAAAAGTATTGAATGTCGCACTTTTTTTAGAATGGCTCTTTTAGAAATTTAGTAGAAAGAATATCGCTTGAAAAATTGCTTGGTAAGAAAAGAAGGCCAACTAAATCCGAGGGTGGTGGTGCGATCGCAACCCAAGCAACCCCTGAGTTACGCCACTGCCTACTTATTTTGGGGATCTGGAAACGAAGTTATTCAATCTGAATACGAAAATAACACAGAAAGTCACGAGCACCCTTCAGGTTCACTTTTCCGGAAACGAAAAAAAAAAATGGCTGCAAATCTGTGAAATGTTTTTTTGTGAAAATATTTAAAAGTCGCCAGTATATATATAAAGTCGTGAATCCTAAAAAAGCAAAATGTTGCGTACACAAAATGTCTCGAAAGTCGCGAGAATTTTTGTGCCTTAGTATTACGATGAAACGTTATCTCGACGAATTCTATTCACATATTCTCGGGTTTCATAGAAAAACACAAGTAATTTGTTCTGGACAATTTATTTATATTGACGTGAATGTACAAAGTAAAGAGTCCTAAGTTACAAATTAAATCAGATTGATAATTACTTTTTTCACGATTTTACAATACATTTCTCAATCTTGTATTCTCAAATCAGAAGAAAAAGTTGTGCATGCACTTCGTCGTGTGGCTGTCATAAAGTAGTATTAGACCCTTTTTATCGCAAGTTTTGGTAGAGTGGTCCTAACTGTTGAGCAAGGGTTTTCCAAGTAATACACTGCACTTTGTAAGAACGTATTCTTGCTTGGATAGTTGTGTTGTATGCTGGAAAACCTAATTGTTATTTATCAAGTCATTTTCCTGTGAATATACACAGGCATCTTTTCAGACACTTCTAGACACATCAAGAATTCATATTTGTTTCTCAGGAGAAGGACTTATAAAGACATGATAAGTTTTTTAGATGAGCACTACCTTGCAGTTAGGACCACTCGACCAGAATGCGTCACTAAAATAATCATGATTTATTATAAAGAATTGCCTCGATAATTTTATTTTACCCTCCTATTTGAATACATCCGATTGAATGATGACGATCTAGCATAGCAACCGCATAGAAACATAGCTCTAGGGAAAATTCGACACGGTAAATTTTTTTTATTTTTGGGGTGATGAAACTTTATGCAAAAACAAAACTTTTTACCGCGTCAAAATTTCCCTTTCGGCTTAGTTCTTCAGAAAATGAAGAAAGAAGAAAACAAACAATTTATACATCTTCGGAGGAGTACCGCTTTTCTAGCGATACATTAGCATAAGTTTCAATAATGGTCGTAAAATTAAATTTGTGCTATTGTGTGGCGTATCGACAAAACGATTATTAAAATCATTAAGCCACTGCCTACTTATTTTGGGGATCTGGAAACGAAGTTATTCAATCTGAATACGAAAATAACACAAAAAGTCATGGGCACCCTTCACCCTTCAAACAAATGGCTGCAAATCCGTGAAATGTTTTTTGTGAAAATATTTAAAAGTCGCCAGCATATAAAGTCGTGAATCCTAAAAAAGCAAAATGTCGGGAAAGTCGCGAGAATTTTTGTTTTCCCGATCTTTTGTGCCTTTAATACTACGATGAACTTCGTCTGTGTCTCGACGAATTCTATTCACATGTTCTTGGGTTTCATAGAAAAAACACAAGTAATTTGTTCTGGACAATTTATTTATATCAACGTGAATGTACAAAGTAAAGAGTCCTAAGTTACAAATTTGATAATTACTTCTTTCACGATTTTACAATACATTTCTCAATCTTGTATTCTCAAATCAGAAGAAAAAGTTGTGTGAATGCACTTCATCGTGTGGCTGTCGTAAAGTAGTATGAAACGCTTTTTATCGCAAGTTTTGGTCGAGTGGTCCTAACTGCCTTGACATCTATTTTCTTTGATTTTTAGTTTAAAGGAGAATTAACGTCAAAAATACAACTTTGGCTTAAATTGTTCCTTATGTGTATTTAAATAAAGGTTAATAATGAAATTTTATAAAATACCATGTTTCGCTTATAATAAAGAATTTAAAAAATTCACTGTGAACAGTTGCACTAGAATTTCTTCATACACAAAGTCAGACTCATTCATGATAAAAGAAAATCATGAGTGACGACATGATTCTTCAGATTTTAACGTTTTGTTATTGAATAAATCCGTGCTTGAAACGTCATTTATTAGATATCGCAGATAGGAACATAATTATTCCGGTAAGTAAAAAAGAATGACGGCAAAGGAAGTTTCTCTTCTTATAAGAAAAATGTGCTGATTTTCTTTTTCACAACACGTGCGCCTGAAAAATTTTTGTTTTTCAATGAACATTATAACTTCATTACGTATGTATGCAAGGCGTGGTTTCTACTAGATAGATGTAATCGCAATTTCAATAATGCGGATAATGCTTTTAGAAATTTTCAAAATAAAAGAAACCAGGAAGAAAAATCTCAAAGAACATCTGTTAAGAATGCGCAAGTCTCTGAACACATTACCATGTCTTTTTTGTTTCTTTTTTCAAAAGACTCTTTAGGAAAATTGAAACATACTAGATTAAACCATGCCTTGTATTAGAAAAATCCACAAAGAGAGCATTTACAGAAATTAAATTTTAAAAACACTTTACTTTTTTTATCAATTTGTTGGACCTCTTGAAAGAGCTAGGTTTTTTAGAGCTCACGGTTTTCTCCATTCATATTTATCATGTTGAATACTATATGTTGGAAAATTGTTGGTACCGCACCGGCTTTCAATGTTCTTTTCTTCGGTATATAACCTAGCATGTTTGCCATATATCAACTTCGAAACAGTCTTCATTTCATGAAAATGATCGCTCCAAACTACTTTATCTTTTCCAAATCGAAAAGTTTTAACAGTGTTGTTAAGCCATCTTTCAGCTCTCTGTTGTTCTTTGACAAGATCAGGAAAACGAAAATTTATTCTCTCATCACAAATTGTCCTCGCTTACGTGATTTGTAAAAACTACAGCTGGATATCTAAGTGCAACTGTGACGTCATATTTTTGAGTTTTGATTAAACTTCAAACTTAAATAACTAACGAAAGAATTGTGTAAAATGAATGAAACTTTGCAAAAGGTCGCCTTCCACAATTTAAAATTGATTCATTAAAAAAAAAACGATACATAATTTTGACGTTAATTCTCCTTTAAACAGGGTAATAGCTTACAATTATTATCTGAAACACAGCTATCTCCTCTGTTTTGTATCTTGTATCATGTTTTTGTAATGCTATTGTACCATAAAACGGGATAACTTCAATCAATTTTGACACTATTTTAAAAATAACTTCAGAAATACTTCTGAAACTTTCGTCTTATATCCTTACATCTTTCAGTGAAGTTATTTAAACTCCCCATGAGAAATGGTGACTTTTCATAGAGTTTTTGCAAGCATCTAATTAATTGCTGATATCTAACATTTTGTTTTTTCGTGTTTTTGTAAACACAATATTATTGATAAAGGAACAAGGAAAAAAACAGAACATGACAGACAAGAACAGAATTTTTTTGAGACATATAATTTTCTTTACATTCAGCCTCTACACTTCACATTTGGACTTTTGAATATGACGTAGAGTGATGATCGATGTGAGCAGGGATATTTTGATGTTTTTCATCGTTAGTTTGGAAGAAATGGATTTTTTGTAGAGCTCAGAAAACTGATAAAAAAATGTATGGGATCGTTTTGCTATGACCAGTTACAGAGATATCAGCGATCAAAGATTTTAATAATGTCACAGACCTATCCCCACAAAAAAATTAGACCCACATTTTTTGTCACCTCATCGCGTGTATCATGCACCCCAAAAAACGTCAGTTATCCCTATTGGTTACCGAGATAATTTTCCCTAAATGTCGTGTTCGATTTGGGTCTCAATACAATGGCTTCAGACTGGCGGCTCACACAAGAAATAATTTATGTGTGTTGACATTGTTGACTCTCTGATCTCAATTTTATTGATGGTTCTTATGATGCAGAATTTAACTTTACTTAATAATCACAAAACATGAGTCTAAAAGTTCTGCATTTTATACTAAATCTGCACATAATATGTATCATTTTTACATGCACATCAAACAGTTGAAACTGGATTGTTGAAATTACCCCTTGGAAACCAACATCACCAGAAAATGTTGTGAAGTAAAAAAATACGGACCCAAATATTTGCATAAATTGATTGTCAACTAACAACTTGATTATTGACTATATCCATAGAAAGAGAGAAATATTCAAAATACTTAATGCCCATTGTTAAGGAACGATTTTGTGAATTAATTTTCCTGGATTTTTTATCTGTATACACACTTTTTTTTATAAGAACACAAGCGTCAGATTTGGTCAAATCATAAGAACCTGACACTCCCCAGCCAGATTTTACTGGTTCTTATAATAAAAAAAGTGTGTAGATAAAGACTAAGATTTTTTTATCTTAAAGGTAATGAACTATCATAAGGTTGAGAAAAAATTGCATCAGAAAATTTCTTCTGAGATAATCTCCACAAGGAAGCCAATCATTTTTTTACTTTGTTTGAGTGCATTGCTAATAATAAACAGCTGCTCGTTGTCAGACCATTTCTCAATTGTTCTGTTGCTACTCACATCAGCATAGCCCTCAGCTCTACATATAACAGTTCATTATCTTAAAGTTTCCAATCGAATTTTTTTCACCAAGCACCTTTCAACACATGGAGCAAGCAATTGAATAATATTGAATGAGTGAATAATACCAAAAAGTCTTTTAATGCATGCTTTATGCTTCACTTTACACATATTCACACTGTTCTTGTGTCATTTCCTAATCTGGCATTTGCTTCTGCTAAGTGTGAATTTTGAGACTGATTTGTTGAATTTGGCTTTAATGCATCTGATGTGAAACATCTATCTAGTGCTTTGCAGTCTATAGATGTTTGGGAGGGTCATAGTTTTCATGTCCCTGTTGGTGATAAAGCTCATCTGGAGGCAGATGATGATAACATGAAATATATGACCTCTATGAAATATTTGATTTGCATACAATTAACATTGTAAACAACTCACAATATGTAGAATTATAATTTCCAGAGATTTATAAATGTGATACGTTTTTGTTGTGTATACTACTATTTAGTTCAGTGATATTTATAGTGACATTTATTTTTAGTTGATGGTGGTCACCGAGCTGTATTATTCGACAGATTTCGAGGTGTTTTGCCAGATGTGTCTGGAGAAGGGACACACTTTTTGATACCATGGGTGCAGAGACCAATCATATTCGACATTAGAAGTAGGCCAAGAAATGTGCCTGTAATTACTGGTAGCAAAGGTTCGTCTTTTTCCAGATGTCAAAATCCGAATTTGTTTTCATGAACCAACCAAGTGTTGTGGCCGTAGCAGCTTGCTCCATCCTATTTGAATCAGTTTGATTTTGATGATTTAGATTTACAGAATGTCAACATTACTCTTCGTATATTATATCGTCCAATCGCTGGTGAGCTACCGAAAATATATATGGGGCTTGGTGAAGACTATGACGAAAGAGTACTTCCTTCCATTACTACAGAAGTGTTGAAAGCTGTCGTTGTAAGTTTTTCCAAGAGGAACCGAGTTGTATTGATGGATTCCTAATTGAAAGTTTCTGTTATGGACATAAATTCTCAGTTGAGGCGTTCTCGAACCTTCTTGGTTTACCTGGAAATTTATCATTTATTTGGAAAAAATACCATGTGATGCAAAATGAATGTTCTTTGACCAATATTTTTATGTCTGGTCCTTCAGCAAAATATAATAATTTAGTCTTACATAAAGGTTGCATCGTCGAAAGCTGCTGTTTCTCATAATCATATTGTTTGTGTAAATACCTTCAACTAAGAACAGATGTCATTAGCTTACAACATGAAGCTATAACAACAGATAACTCTATGGCTTGTTGCCTAACGAATATGTCGCATTTTTATTTTTTAGGCTCAGTACGATGCTAGTGAATTAATTACTCAAAGAGATATGGTAGGTCCTTTTTACACCCTACTCCTTCAAAATCTTGATTCATTCTAACAAGAAGCAAAATTCGGCAACTGTTTATAATACAATGATTAATGTAATAATGTTTTTATGTGTTTTAACAGGTTTCTCATAGTGTGAAAGAGGCTTTAGTGGCAAGAGCGAAGTCGTTTGGTTTGCTTCTTGATGATATTTCTATTGTAAGTACCTTCTTAAATGCTTTTGTCGGAAAGATATTGACTTGACGAAATTTTTGTTCACTTTCGTTTCCAGACTCATTTAACATTTGGTAAAGAGTTTACGGAAGCTGTTGAATTGAAGCAAGTTGGTAAGTGGATGAGTTAATAGTTTATCAACAATACTCTGTCGTTGTGCAAAGAATTATTTTTCATGCTACTTATTGTTGTCGATTTCTAGCGCAACAGGAAGCTGAAAGAGCTCGATTCCTGGTGGAAAGGGTAAGGCTCAGATGTTTGTTCGAATGACATGCACAACTCGTAGCTATTTGTTTTGTTACTTGTAGTGTTGACTTCTTTTTTAAGGCGGAACAACAAAAACAAGCAGCCATCATCACTGCGGAAGGTGATGCGAAGGGCGCTGAATTATTGTCAAATGCTTTCAAACGGGCGGGAAATGGACTTATAGAACTTCGAAAACTGGAAGCCGGCGAAGAAATAGCACACAATCTATCGGGATCAAGAAATGTAACATATCTGCCAGAGGGACAAGGCATTCTTATGAGTTTGCCAACCCCTTAGGGCGGTAGTTAGACGAGGGCGGTGACGATAAGAAAAATTTAAAAAGTGGCAAGGTTTGAAGAGATGAAGTTGCTTGGGAGTCTGGAAGTGACTGTCGAGTATCGTTTTCAACAACAATATGTATAATGATTGTAATGAGTATTTTCAAAGTTATTTTTACCAACAGATATCTTTCGTTTTTGTTGTTGTTTTGTTGTTGTTGTCGCATTAGTGAAAGGAACGCTTTTAAAAGTTCAGTTAATTATATGGATTGAAATAAAGTCCGTTTTAAACGATGTAAACTCCGGAAGTATTCCACGTTTCGAAATTGTTTTGTAATATTTTTTCGTTGATGCAATATATTTTTAGTCTTGTGAAGTTTCTCCTATTCTTAGAAACTTACCTTCTTACAAGCTTCTGTCTGTCTGTGCTCAAACTCTCTCCCTTCACTTGTCATAAGGACCGAGTGAATAATTATTAGTTTCCTTCTTAGAACCTAACTGCTTGGTGAACAAGATTATAGCAAATTATTACATGTTTTTTTAGAATAATAAAGAATGCAGAAATGGCTGCCCAACCGATTAAGATGTGTAAGGTTGGCCGCAATATCATCAGAAAGGCATTGCCAAGAACGGTAAGAATATTCTTTGCGACATCTCCAGCTCAGCTCCACTAACGTCCACTTGAAATTAACCTCTTTTTACTTCTTTTAGTATCCGCAATGGAAAATCGATCTGGGTAGAGAAATCATAGATGTTTTCGAGCGACATCCACATGTGCTGGTGATGCACTACAACGCCATGAATTCAAAAGATTGGATCGACTTTAGATATAATATGAGGCAAGAAAAGGTCTTCGTCAAAAAGTATCCGAACAAAATCACCAAAGTCTTTTTGGCACAAACAATTTACGCCAATCTCGGTGCGTTGTTCTGTGCGGACACGTGCGTGGCGTACGGAAATGATGTCAGCATGAAAGGCGTACTCCGACAATTAGAAAGTACACCTAAAATGATGTTGATGGGCGGTAAAATCGAGACCACCCTAATGAACAGACAACAAATTATTGCCTATTCCAAGTTGCCCAGTATACAACAAATGCACGCTGAACTTGCTTTCTTGCTATCTCAACCTGCCAGTAGGCTGTCCACACTGCTTGAAGCTAATCCATCTCTCCTTTCTGTATCGCTCCAGCAGTACGCGAAACAGCTAGCTGAGTAATGATTGTTATATTGTAAAACATCTCTATGTATATATGAGTGCATGTTTTTGTTATTAAAAATTTATTTTCCACAATTCCGATGTTCTTATTGGTGTTTTGGAGTGCCATTTTGAAATGTGACGTCAAGTGATTGACGTCATTATTTCTTCACGTTAAGATGCTGTTGCATTGCGTTGAATAACGAATCCAAACAACTTGTGACTTCGGCTGCGGAAGTGATTAATAATCTGAATGATGTCGAACTATTTTGGCAGGAAAGCTGTAAGAATTAAAAATCTACCTAATGATGTTGGTGAGGTTAGTTGAGGTTCAATATTTTGGATTATTTCTTCGGATTTCCAGATGTCCTAAAAGCCATTTCATCATTTAGATGTTGGTGAGGGAAATTAATCGTTCGCTGCATTTAGACAAAGTCGCGAAGATTGGTAACGCAGGTCAGCTGTAATTTTGGATATCATTAAATCTGTTCCTCTCTAGCTATCGATCGTCGCTCGGTTAAGTGTTAAGTTCAACCCTTCTCAATTGAACACATTTGGAGATTTTCTGTAGGCCAGGTTCTTTATATCCGATTAAAATTCCCGAAACGACTTGTATCTCGTAACGGTAGGTGACTCCCTTAGAATATTCACCAAATTTGGAACCGTAACAAGAGGTCAAACTTTCTAGAGGTCTGTCTTTACGGTTGAAGGTCTCTTATTTTCGTTTGAATGAAGAAGGCATTATACAATTGGTATATACTGGTTTAACTCAGTCAGTTTTTGACTGCAAACCGTTAGTGATAGAAAAAGATTAAGCAAGCAAACAAGCAACCAAAGCCGTTTGGCTTTCTTTTAGTGTACATTTACATCCCAACTCAGCTGACCAATTTTGTTCAGAAGAAGGTGTTGGAGATTCTGAATAATTCGCGAAAGCAAAACTCGCGCAAATATAATGCAAGTGACTTGGAAATAAAGTCGACTATCGTTGTCATCACAAACATACCTACCGGAGTGAAAGATGACGAACTTGATAGCTTACTGGCCGGATTCGGTAGGACACTCACCAAAGTATGTTGTTTTGTTTGAAGTTCTTTTCTCTCTGATATTTTATTGTGTATAGAAGTCGGATCGACACTAAGTGAAATATGTAGCGGAATTTTTTTTCTGCAATCTTATTGGTTCATATATAGAGATTCGTACTGAGCCAATCATTTTATCTGATGCATTGTTTTCCACCAATTAGAGAATCGACTTAACAAAAAATAAGTGTCAAACGAATATCGGCACGTAACAGATTGCAATGCAAAAAAAAAAATCAATTGTACATAGTTAGGGGTCTTTCATTTTTCATTACGAAACAAGGGTTAAATAAATAGGCGCTTTCCAAAGCATTGAGGAAGAAACTTTTTACAACTTATTGCTTGATTGCTTGATTTTTTAGTTTCAATTCGTGAAATGGAAAAATTCAAGTACTTCCATGAAGCTTGGTTGGGTCGTTTTTGAAGATTTGCAAAGTGCAGAAATCTGCGAAGAAAAAGTCTCCAACATGAGAGTGAATAATGTTTATCTGCGGGCCTGCATATTACCAGAGAATATCATATCTGGTCAGTGTTTTCAAGAGCTCTGTACGTTACATATTGAAGGATTCCCATCACACTTTTGCAACGAAGATAAAATTCGCGATGTCCTGGCAATCATTACTCCGTCATCGCTGATGAATCTAAAATATCTGCGGGTAACTAAAAGTTTTTGTTGAGTATTGATATCGTTAACGTTACAGTTTTTCTGTAAGTTTTTCGTTATTTGTTATTTTACAGACAAACACACTGCAGGACGAGCAGCAGCGAAAGTCTCGCTACATAGCTCTATTAGACTGGAACACACCTGAAGATGCGTATGAGGCGTTTGTAAAGCTAGATGGTTTTCAAGCTGCCGATTCGAAGGGAAATCCGTTAATCAATCTTATCGCTTCATTTGCTCTGCCAAACACTTCGGCATTCGGTGATTACTTGCAGTCTATGGGTCGTACCGCTTATGCTAGAAACGTCGAATCACCCGACCGTCACGGCGGAGTTGAAGCACGGCTGTCCACACAATATAGACCGGTAGAAAGAAAGGACACAAATCCTTGCGGTGCAGCGCGGCCATTGAGTCCTCCGCCACCGTATGTTGAAACTGAGGCTGGGTTACAAAGACATCCGGTATCTTGCGCTCCACCTCCATACACTGTTCAACCTCCAGGTTTGACTAGTTTTAGCCCATTTCCACCAGGAAATAACACCAGACTACCTTTGTTGCCAGCCTTTCCTTTGCCGCCACAAACTGCGTGTTCGTTAGTACCACCCATGTCGGCTTTGCTCAATCCACAGCAATTATTTCAAACGCTGTTACTGCAAGGACATCAACTCACTCAGCAACAATTTCAGCAACTGGGCATGCAGGCAGCTCAACAACTCGCTCGAACTACCCAGCAGAATCCAATTCAACATTTCCAGCCACCTCCTCCTGTCACACCAAGACAAACACACATTCTTCAAGATGGCAGACCAGTTGTTGTCCAGTTTTCAAACCATTACCCGCCGTTGAAAAAACATACGTCAAACCCAGTACAAACAACTCGACAAAATGTCGTTAGACCCACTAATCAGCAGCACATTCACCAAACTCGTCCCGCCCTGTCTCCCGCCCTGTCTCCCGTGACTAGAAATCACCGGGTGTGTGTGAGCCAAGCTTTCGTACACACGGCCGATCAAGCCATACATTCGCCAACACATCAGCACCATGCTGTCCGGAGAGCGGATCAAAAACCTGTTTACAACAGGAATACTTCGTTTTCAACGGGGAATAATCAATGCCCAACGACAAATACAGGCAGAATTCAAACGGCAATAAACCAAAGTCCGGCTAATGATATGCAGGGCGTTAGTCGTGGTCGACCAACAAACGCTCTCATAGGAAATATCAATTCGAATCTGTTGACACAAGAATCCCGACGAAATACTGACGTGGCGACGCAATCTACTGAAGAGGAAAGGGAAGAAAAGAATAGAGAAAGCAAAGAATCTCCCAAAACTGACGTCAGTAAACCTGTAACGCCAGATGGTGGAACGCCCTGGGCGAATAAAAGAAACGCCAGGCGTTGGAGTACAAGTAAAAAAGTGAACTCAAACTATCCAACGAAGTGGACTTCTATCATTGACAGCATTGTGCAGGAATGCGAATCTGAAAACACTAAAAATGAACTAAAACGGATGAAACGGATTGCTGATCGTATCGAGTCGAGTCCATACAAAAACAAACAGACCGACATCGATAAAGTTTTACCGACAACGAGCGCTCACATTGTGAGTGGCGAAGAGAAACAACAAGCCGAACTCGAAAGTCATCCCAGCGAAGAAGCGCCAAATCAGAAAGAAATTGAAAGCATTAACATTTTAGACGCGCTAACAAGAATGTCGATTCTGGACAGCATGGGTATGCAAAACCAAACTGCATCGAGGAAAACATTATCCGATTCGTATGATGCCGACGACGAAGACAGTATATCGATGGATAGTCGTTTGTTGTCGTTTCAGAATTGTATTGACGCGTCAAAGAAAGGGACTGGGGCGTGGAAGCCTTTGCCGAGGGAGATGTTTAACAAACTATTTTAGAAAAAATTTAATTTATTTTTAGTATAATTTAGTAACATAGTTTTAAAACTGTTTATTTCTTTTCTTTGAACAAGTATATCTAATCTAACAAAAAATCTTTGAATCACAATCAACCAGGAACTGACTTCTCTACGAACATTCCAGGAATGGGTGATGTCCAATCGCTAGTGAACCCTTATTACATATGACACTATAAGGATTATGGGTTATATAGAAGTACTTTCTTCAGTATTGGTGTTTCACGTCCAGTTTCCAGCTCAGTAACCACGAGGAGGAGGAAAACAGGTGTGATATTGAAGACAGGTATGATGCTGTATCCATCTCAGGATTTGTTGGAAGATTTCGTTTGTTGAGTCAGTATTCTTCATAATAAGCGAGTTATCATTTCATCGGGCTACGGTTCCAGGGAACCTTCTTCCACTACCAAACAATGTAAATGAACGGTGCTTCTTACAACTGAAGTGTTTTTAATTGGTGCGAAGTTTCCCAAATTCCGATTTCTTAGATATTCAGACGTATCATAGGACCCACACAGATCGCTTCCCAATCAAGAAACTGATTTTTATCATACGCTGAATTAATTATATGGTTGATTACATTTAGCTTAGACTTGTAAGGGGAGAGCACTACGTTCGGGCTATTTTGAAACTTTTTCAATGAACCTCGGGGCTATTAATCCCAAATCACCCTCGAAACCATGTTATTACTAGTACAAATAAAATGATGTTTCCCCAATGTTGATTTATTATGATTTATGTCCTGCGAAGGAGGTTCTGGAACATTTAAAGCCCCCATTTGGGCTACGGAAACTGTCGGTAATCGATTGCAGAGAATTTTAAACAAATGTTCCCACTGAGTATTCGACCTTACAAGTGCTAGAGGTCATCATCTGAGTAATTCCATGTACTTTAGAGAATTACACGCTTTATATTTTATAAGAGCAAAGTATATAAGAACATAAGGCTTCAGAGGGTCAAAACTTAAGAACATGCTAAGAACATCATAAGGCTTTTTGTTTTGACATTTTCATTTTTTTAAAAAACTAAACGGCAAAGATAAAATGACATTATTAAATTAAGTAAATTAGTAGTATAAATTAAGAACATATTAAGAATATTTTCAGCCTTTAAATGAAAAAGGCAAGGCTTTCTTGATTTTCAGTGTTCTTATAAAATATAAAGCGTGTACTTCAAGCATTGTTCTAGATTGTTACGAGAATATCAGTTCCGTTCGTAAAACCCTTTTATTTTTCCAGGAGGGATTTCCAGCAATGTTCTCATCGTATTATGGTAGCTATTATGTATTAAAGAGATAGTTACATTCGGGGAATGCTCAGTTCCAATTGGCGGTTTCTCTTAATCAATTATCTCCATAATATTTCATATGATTACCATCATGCAATGCGATAATTAGTTGTTGTGAGATTTACATTGTTACTGAGAATATCAACCTCGAACCCAGGGTCAAGAGATCCTGGATATCGGTTTTGTTCGTCAAACGTTTTTATTTTTCCATTGCGATATTTTGAATGATCATATCTCGTTGCATTCTGGTAGATGTACGATTTATTAAGGTGAACCGCCAATTTGCAATATATGTCTGTGATAGATTTTTCGGCAAAGTCAAATCGATGAGCGTCTAAACAAGCCGGTTACCGAGATCACAGCGAATAAATTTTCAATGTAATATCAATCATATGGTTTGGCATTTACCAACTATAATTTTTTTATACGAAAGAAAACACTGCGACAATACCAGCTAAGATGAATGAAAAACGACGGCGACAATAACAGCTCAGATGATTGAAAAACGACGGCGACAATAACAACTAAGATGATTGAAAAACGACGGCGACAATAACAGCTAAGATGAATGAAAAACAACGGCAGCAAATTTTGATTTGTATTTCTAGTAAAATAATTCTTTATTCATACATAAAACTATAGAAGTTTCTTTACCTATCACTAAAATTAACAGATTGGCATTGGTCAGCAAAAAGGGGGGAGATTAAATAGCACAAAAAAACCAAAACAATTTCGAGAATGAGGCAAACACCATGACGAATATATCAGATAGAGGCTGGGCAAGAATCGTTTTGCGGTTATTTCAAATCACGAGTAAAAAAGAGAGAGGAAAATGTAAGCAATAAATACTGAAAGAAAAAAAATCGACAGGTATTATTAACTAGGGGCGAATCTAAAAAACTACAAAAAATTAAAGAGGAGAGCCGGCTGAAGAATAAATATTGTACATCAACCTTGGATCGCTACTTGTAGAAATTTATATAGAATACAAAATAAGTTGCCATGACAACTCCATCTTAACAAACTATGTTGAAACGAACATTACCAAAAAATGATTGACAGGTAAACAAATAGGGTAAAAGAGGGAAAGAAGAACACACCGAGTGGTCTTGTATACCTAAATCTCATTTCACGAAGGAACACATCAAGTGATCATGCACACGCAAATCTCATTTCATCATTACAGTTGAAATGGATTTTCAAACACTGTGAGATGATGATTCATTGAAAGAAAAACAAAACAAGCAAAGAAGATATCGGATCTCTTAAGCAAAGAAGATATCGGATCTTAAGCAAATTAGCACTCCACCACAGACGCTTCGTTTTGAAAGCTCTTAGAGAAATCAGTAGTAATGCTCAACCCAAACAGAGACAAATATACACAAGAGTGAAATAAAAATATTATAAAGGTTAAGAAAATATCATAAAGAACTCCATTTAAAACTATTAACAAGAAAAAACAATTGAAAATGATTACCTAGGAATAAATGATTTTATCGGGTTCGTTTTCGGAAAAAAAAAACAACAAACAAACCGATTTTTAAACCTTTCCCGAACTTCCGATAAAGTTTCTGCGTTGAAAATAATTGCAAGATTAGAACATTGAAGAATATAACATGGCTTAAGGAATCAGGTTCCTTAGTTGAAATTCGGGAAAGGTGTGTTTCTCTATCACCTATTGTTACCATCGATTGAGTTGGATCGTCGATATTATTCAAAAACGAGGAATCGAATCATTGGAGCCAATTACGTAGCCGTTAAATACGAGAATTGGTTGTTACTTGAAAGGGAATGATAATTAAGTGGTCCGGTAATTATCGGATTATATACGGTTACCTTTCGGAATGATGCCGATAGAACACCGGATATCACCGACATTAACGACAGAGCAGCACGTTATTGCTGCTTCCGTCAAACATTATCTGCACCTATCGATATCAAGTAGTAGCCCGGGTGCCAAGTTGCGACTCCATTCCGGTCGGCTCAGTATGACACATACAACCAGCACAGCGGATGGTTTTGTGTTTTCACTGAGCAGATGTTGTGGATGAGCTGGACGATATCGAATCGGACTGGAAGACACAAAATAAAATATATAAAAAACATCATGTTTTGACATTAAAATCCCTCCATCAAAGTGCTTCAGACTTACATTAACATCTAGTTCATTACCCTCAAGCTCCATTGACCGTGATCTCTGGCGCAAGCTACAACGAAGGAGAACAAAGACATGAAAAAAACAACAGAACTGTTCATGAGGACAGAGGCAGAAAACTTTTAATTCTAAATTAATGAACAGGTGTTTTTTTGAATCTTGTCAAGAATTCTTTCAAATATACACGGTAGACTTTTTTGACAAGCATTGGTCTCTAAAGGTTTCAAACTTGATATCTTGCGAGTTACACAAAAGACGACTGTATTCTCCGTTGGAACTATCGAGACGAACTTACCCTTCCCCACTTCCTTCCGGTGACGACGTTTGGTAAGAACTAACCGGCCGGGTTGGTTGTTGCCGCAGCGCCGCACTGACAGGATGGTTTCTTGGATGGCTCCCTTGTGATAACGGACGATTGGAGAGTGCGTGTAGTGGAATGGTGAGTTTATCATCACTCTAGAAAAGTTCACGACGCAGTAAAATACAGAAGAGGTAAGACGGTCATTATTTTCTTGGTTGTGTTTAGAACCATGTGGGATGTTCATACTCGAATAAAACATGCCGTAAATCCACACTAAGCATTTATATTTTAGTTTAGTTGCCGATGAGGAGGAAACTTAAACTCCTAACGAAAATCCAATCATACAAAAAAATAACCCAGTGGACAAATTTGTTAAGTCAATGCGAAGGAGAACATTTCTATAGAAATAACATTTCAATGAAAGTACTCTTCCTCGCAGTGACTTTTAGACGATTTTGACTACTGGGAATTAAACTAGATGTATGACGGCGGTTCTATTCAAAAAGCTAGTTATGTCAGAAAAAGCAGAAAATAACTAACGCCTCGAGAAATGCGTTAATTTTGCGTTAAAATTTTCGAATCTCTGATCTCCCCAGCAGATGCATAAATTACAGCTCTTGTTTCATAAACAGATCGCATGCACGCATATTGGGAGATTAAGATAGGTAAAATCCATGTGAAGACTGGTGGAAGTTCTTTCCACAGTTTTCCGATGTTTTCAAAATAGGAGAGAGAAGCCTTTACAGGGTTCGTACAGTATCCGATAAAAAAAATCCCTGACTTTTTATTGAATTTTGATCATTTTTCCCTGACCAAAACATCAAAAAACCCTTTTCTTTCCCTGGTTTTCCTATATTTTTTCCATGAACAAGTCATATGAAAAGACCAAAAAAAACATAGAAACATTTTGATATCTAAGAACCAAAACAAGAAATTTGAATCAGTTTAATGGACGAAGATTATAAATTATAAATAACATGTGAATCTCGTTAAACCTAGAACATAAAGTAAAATAATATAGCGATAATTGATATTCAAGTAGTGTCATATCAATGATCATTTGTTATCATCTAATTTTTCCATGACTTTTCCTTTAAAACCTAGTTTTTTTCCAGACATTTAAAAAAATTCCATGACTTTTCCTGACCTTCCCTGGACTTTTGCCAAAAACCCAATTTTCCCCGACTTTCCACGATTGTACGAACCCTGCTTTAGCTCATGTCATTTTGAAAAAACATTAGATAATGAAATGACAATAGTGTACCTTTGGTATATCTTGAAGTATCTGCAGTTTGTCACCAGGCCCCATATGTGAAACGTGACTAAAATTGGACGGGCCGGAGATCAGCTTGGAAACTAAGTCGGCTTCCTCTGCTTTCAGGCTTTCTCTGGTTTTGAAGGAGAGTCTCTTCTTGCTCTGCTTGTATCGGTAGATGGCAGCTACAGCGCGTTTACCTTGATTAGATTTCACCACCAACTCGTCTATGAAAGAACGTGTACTCAACTAGCCACAAATAACACAGACGGACTAAAGCACGAGACTACAAATAGAATTGTTATCACCTAAACATAGATGGAAACCTTGACAACCAGAAACATTCGATAAGTGATAATCTGAGAGACTTTCGGTCAAAAGTTACACTTTTAGTACTCTGGCCAAAATTAGACAATTTGGAATAAATTTCGAGAGGTCTTTAATTTTCTTTTTACAATAAATCTACCTTAAGTACAATTCGAAGGTGATGGTTTCGATATAGCAAGTAACTTTTCTTTTAATCCATACTCTTAAAGCTTTTTCTTCTACCACTTCTACCACAGAAATTTTCAGAAATTTTTCCGAATTCAATCTTCAAATTGGTAAAGTTTAGGTATAGGCTCGACGAAATGTGCAAATGTAGTATCACAGAGTGCTCATACCTTCAATGTCAGTCGGGTTGATGTAAACGATAGATTGCTGATCAACAAGAGTGGAAAGACTTAATATTCCACTCCGACATAAAGGCTGCGTCTAAATGAGTGACCGAGAACTAAGATAAGAACTGCCTGTGAACACATCAAGTAATAAGTCAAAAAAAAAAAATAAATACGATTTTCAGTTGAACGATTAAAAGCAAAGTGGAGAAGGCGTATATTTACCCTTGGTACTTGTAGTGTTTGAACCCAGGCTCCAGAAACTGAATCAAACACATCGACAGCTTGATCCCAATAAGCAAATACATAAGGTTTATTGTATGCTGTAGAAAAGAGAATTATATATATATGGTAGAATTACAAACCAAGTGTGCTAGTTTGCGCACAGGCTTTATCAGTTGAACAACCCTACCTATATGCGTAACAGGAGTCGGCCATGTTATCTCTTTAGGTCGACATCGGGAGCCGGAAGAATTTACATAGAAAGCTAATTCTAAAGGAAGAAAAACAGAAAATAAATGACGAGGAATACTCCTATCAATAAATTCATAATTTATACATCATAGCAACTGTGACCTCGTTTGCATGGCGTTTGCATCATTACCAAAAAGTGATGATACCTCTGAAAATAATTGTTAGCTTAAAAACGAGGCTGCAATAATGGATAATTTACGGTCTATTGTTTCTTTCCGTTTTCAGATATTGGCTGAAGGATTTCGGATCTTCGTTATTGTAAAAACAACAGAGTTGTGTTGGTTTGTTTTGCACGTCTTTCTTAATGGCACTTCAAATGGACTTTCTTTTTAAATTTGTTGAAACGTCACTGCAAAGGAGGGTATTTCTATAGAAATATACGTACTATTTCAATAGAAAATGCTCTTCGTTGCAGTGACTTTACTGTTAGTCAATAAAGTGTTTGTGCTTCTGTCCTGCCATTTTTTTGTTATCATTTCAAATGTTCCTGCATTTTACACAGAGGACAGACAAACCAAAATCTTACCCCTAAAACACAACAGATATTCGTCAGTGGATACTTCTGCAGCAAACAGTGCTTCCGTTTGGACGGTAGACATAAATTTTAGTGAAGGATCTTCCATATTAATCAGTTCTGAAAAAAGAAAAAGAGTGAAAGAAGACATTTTAGAAGAACGAAACAAGCTTTGAGTGGTTGAACACTGTGACGTTATTCAGCAGACACTCTTTCACGTTCATGGTCTACTAAGGAACTACTTCAGATACGATATAAACCTTGTGTCAGACGCGTAGGGTACATCTCCTTCCATTCATCAACACTTAAATCTAAGGTAATACTCGTGGAATTAAAAAAAAAAAGTCCTCCCATAAGAAGTCAAAACAAATGAACTTTTGGTCACTATTTGGAAATGAGGACTTCCTTCTTTTTGCTTCACAAAGATAAGGGCATGTACGATGAATGTATGCAGCACTTAAAATGAAACTTTTCTTTACTGTTATAATGATGTTAATCACAAAAGAAAATTTTTATCAAGAAAGGACAGTGTTTGATTGATAGATGCATATAATGGGCACAGAATAGGGTGTTCTTCTTAACACACTTAAAAAGATGCTACTTTCCTACAGAAACAGTGACGTGTGAATACTTGAAGCTCAAAGAAACTCACTGTGTAGGGCTCCGTTATCTTTTGTTATATCAACAAAAGCAAAACCAGATGGATAACCAATAAACAGCTTGTCACTGTATATACCAAACCACTGACATGTTATATTGAATGGAATATCCTACGACAAAATGGTCAATCATGAAACAGAAGAAATCAAGCTGCTTTGATTTTTCAAACATATACTGATAGTAAAACTATCTTTCGATTTTTTGTGTTTGACCAAAGGAATCATGGGATATGGATAATGTTTTCATTCTCATTAAATTACAAAATAGCTTTATCTGTATCACACCTGATAATACATTGCATGCAATTTACAAAAGCGTAAATAAGCAAGCGCTTTGTAAATTACTGTTATTACAAAATTTTTTTTGGTGTCACAAGCCCTTAATATACTTCATAAAACTTTTGAACTACTTGGATAGTCAATCCTGCAAGCCACCATGTTGTCCAAAAGAAAGTTACGAAAGTTCTTCTTTCAAATAAATATTTAGATTTATTGAGATACCAACAACTACTATCCATACACAGAAGAAAACTTACTCTTATCACGCGGTATCGATTTTTTGTTCTATTTAATTCGTACAGCATTGCATGCTTCTTCTGTGCAACACACAAACAAGTACAACTACCTTGTCTTATTGTGCCAGTTGCAAAAAACAATGCACCTAAAGAGCCAAGCCAAATTATCAAATCAAGTTACCACTATAAAAAATAAACATAAGTTAAACCAAACAATACCTTTGGATTCTGGGATCTTGATTGGCTCAATTTCATGACCTTCAACAACAGATAATGGATAAAGTCTGATGTGTCTTTGCTTGCCTGAAATTAAAAGAAAAGAACATCAAATAACTGCAGTTAACATTGCGGCAATTAATGCTCAACCGAAAAGTACCTGAGAGTACGATTAATAGTTGCTCAACTGCAATCATTTCCACTTGCACGACTTTCTTTATGTCGTCGATTCTGATAACAATCTCTTTAGTAAGTTCGTATGAATACAAACCCTCCTCTGTACCACACACAATCTTATCTTGATTAACAATCGCAGCACATAGGGTTGTACGCAGAATCTGCAGACTGTTGTCGCAAACCTCACGAAACTGTACTAAATTCTAAAAATTTTAAAATCAATCTTTTATGTTCAACTAGGACATACTGAATGGGTGGAATTTTACAACACTTTCTAGGTTCAATATTTCATTATAAATTATAATTTACCTTCCGTTTATTATTACGATTATAGATCTGTACAAGTTCTTGCAGCATTCCGACCCAATGGTGACGATGAGCTTCGTTGTCACACATCACGAGTTGATTGTAAGATCCCCCATAGCCAGTCACAGTGATCTGAATACCCACAGAAATGTTTAAGAAAAACAAACACATTACAGAATATAGTGCTATGTGTAACACATCATAACTGAGACTGTCTTCAAGTGGTGCCCCATCAGTGACTCCCTCACTTGATGTAAAATTGAAAAAATAACTAGTGCTATGCTCAACATAAATATTCCGAAATCTATCCTTTCCCTTTCGAAAGTATTTTTTTTGGTTGATTTCTCAATAGTAAATATCCAGACTTCACTAACCTTAAAAATCAGAGATATGTCACGTTTATTGGCATGTATGACATCTGAAGCCAAAACACTGGAAACAGAGAATTCTTCGTCCTTGAGGTCCAACACAGTAATAATGTTATTTGTTGCTTGCTTTTCTCCGGATGTTTCATAAAAGAACACTTTGAAATCACACACAACAGCAAATGCCCGCATCCACCCACGCTTTACACCGCCAGGTTTTGGTAACCTGACAAAGCTTTCATGAGCAGTTCCAGTACCCTTCTTGGGATCAATGCCTAAAGGCCGATTAGATAATAACTGTTGGGGAACTGGGCATGACTTTGGTGCGTCGTTGATGCAGTGCATGTGACAATGATAACTGCACACTTCGCAAATCATCCCTTGTCGTGCATAACCTGTCATTAATGACATGCAATAATGACATTTCGTTGGAACCACAAATGTTTTCGAAAAGAAACGATGGGGATTCTAAAAAGATAGCAAGAATACACCCTTAGCATTAGTTTCTTAATTCGTTTTGCTGCCATTAAGTATATCGAATATATCTACTCAAGAAAATTCAAAATTCTGACTTGAAAAAGTCAGTCTAAAATAACTGTCAAAGACCAAAAAAATACTCAATTCAATTTGAAAAGTGACAAAAGCACAATTCAAAATTAACCTATTTTATAATTAAGTTTAAGGAAAAAAACATGTACGGTCCCCTTTACGAACCAGTTAGTCAATACCTCAACCACTTTTGAAGATGCTGCTGTTGACGTATCCTCTGACGATTCAATTTTCACATCTTTCTTTGATGCCACACTCATAGCACGTGGAGTTGCAGAAACGGATATAGTATAGCTATCTCTTCTCAAATTATCAGTGTTTTGTTCCTCTTCCTCTTTGATTTCCCCAAGATTTTCAGAAAATGAAATACCACCCGAATCCATGAAATTTAGAAGTGAAAAACTGAAATCACTTCCTCCTGAAAGTAATGATGGCAATTAGTTATATTGCTATTACAAGATTTACTTCAGTGTACAAGGAAGTACAAGTAATTTTGCAAATGGTTCTTTAAGAGAAAGAATTATACATGCATAAGCTGTGTAACTATGCTTACATTTTTCAAAATATAAGAGCTTATACAGAAAAACATGTCTTCTTCGAAAGAATAATAAAAACTGGTTCTAATAATGATTCCATGAAACTAAAAATCTGTTTGAAATAACTGCCTCTTTTATTGAAAGCCTTAATGCAAAAAGACCGTGTAGGTAGCTAAGAAATGAGAAAAAATAACTGGAAGGTTTGAAATATAAGAGTTAGAACTGCAAATTCTACTAAAAAGATCGAGTTAAAAAATCAAAAAATATAAAAAAACAATGTATTTTTAAATGTTTGTTATGTAAAACCTTAAAAATTTTGAAAGCTTCGTTTGTTCATAAGAATTTATAGGGTTATGAGTAGGGTCTCATAGACTCTGAAATGTAGGCTAAAAACTCCCATTTAGGCAAGAATAGGGGGAGTCTAAGGGTGTTCTAATATGGTATTCACTTTTCTGCTACTGTAATAAATATATCAAATTGTCTATGTGTTATTGATTGAACAATGTTTGATGAATAAAAAGCTTGATTGCTTTTTTAAAAATGATGACAGTTAGCTGACTGCAAAATAACAGGTCTTTTAGACACTGTTGCAAGTGTAAACATGGCACAAATACAAGATGTTTACAGCTTTAATGCTTTAACAAACTTTAACTAAGGTTGTATCTATTAATCTAATGACTAACCTCCAAGCCGCAACTTTTCATTATCTTTACGCAACTTTTCGGTTTCTTCTCGTAGTTTCTTTAACTGTTTTTCGTACTCTTCATTTCGTCTAAAAAGGAATTATGGTGAGCCTCAAAACTAAATGCCATCATGTTACTAATGATCAAGAAATGGCCACCGAGGATAGATATTACACATGTTATAAGGAGATATAACACAAAACCTTTGAGATTGATGAAATTGATTTTTCATTTTTGTTATTTCTTCGTTTAGATGCTGCTTGGCCAACATTTCTGATTTGAGATTAGCTTGCAATGATAATAATTCCTGTTTATCAAGTCTTTGGGATCGTCTCATTTGCCAGTTTTTACCCTGAAGTGGAATGATAAGGAAGATATACAGTGTTACAAACAAAAAAAGAACCTTGTCTTTAAAATGTTCGTACTAAAAAACTTTGTAGCATTAGTAATAATAATACAAGAGAAACTTGAATATGTATGAACATTTTGTGAAGGAAAAAGAACCTGGCTTACAGCTGATGCCCCGCTTGCAAGTCCTGACACCTTTAACGTTTCTAGCTCTTCAGACATCTTTGTTGCAAGTGCTTGCAGGTAGCCTCTCGCATCTTTTTCATCAGAAACCCTATAAAGTATTTATATCGGTAATTACATTCCAAATAATGATTATTCTGGACATGAGCATGGTTTTAGGGAGCTTCTGTACCATTGAATGATTTCAGAGATTTGTTCTTCCCAATGAGTCACAGCTTCTCGTTTTTCTGCAACTTGTCGTAGTTCCTCATCCATCTTCTTTTGGTTTTCACTGCTTTTCTCCAGTTGCGTAGTGAGCTAAAACGCAAGAAATAAAAACACCAACATGAACAGGAAAATAATCGTATCCACATTAAAATGTTCTGATCAATTACTCTTTCAATTTCGGCAGTTAGTCTAGTGTTCTCTTGCTGCAGCTGGTTCTTGTTACGTAAAGTTGCATTTCGGAAATCTGTAAGTACTGCGCTCTCGGCTTCAGCACTAAAACAACACCAACATCCCGTATCAGTAGTAGCAGCAAAATCATGCAACATCTGTGTTTTTGCACAGGGGACATTACATTGCATATTCAAATGCAAATGCAACCATTTACAAAACAGATAGGAGAATAACTGATGTTTTTGAGAATCCATGTAAATGACAATAGGGTTACAAACAAATTTTGGTCCAAATTTTTTGGAGGTAGGTATGACATCATTGAAATCTTTGATTGACACAATCTCTGTAAAAGTACGTTGTACACAGACCGTCTCATCCATTTTTCTGATTAGTTTTTCAAGTTCTAAGAAGTCTATGTTTATATGTGTGTTCACTATTCCATGATTATATTTTTTGTCACATTTCGAAAGAGAAGAAGGATTAGAAGTCTAGAAGGATTTCGATGTTACTCTCTGTGAAGTTAAAACTAGTAAAAATATTTTACCCAGGGTATTTGTCACTATAATAATTTTGATAGTTTTGGAGATGTACTTAAATAATTTTGACAATAAATACATCAACAAAAATAATCAATATCCTTACTTGTCCTTCATCTTCTTGTTGTGTTTTTCTTTCAACTGTTTAACCTGCAATGGATTGTGGTTATTGAGAAAAGGATTGAGAATGAATTGAAGACAAACATTGGGAAAACAATCTGTAGATACCCAGTAGGATAAATTGCAAAGAAATCACTGTGATGAAGAGCATTTTTATTGAACTAGTGGGTATATTTCTATAGAAATGCACTCCTTTGCAGTGATTTTTCAACAAATTCGCCAACTGCTGCAATACTACAATAAAAGTCCACAACAACAATAATACCTCCTCCTCTAGAGCACTGTTAGAATTTTCTGTTTCAGCCACCTTTTCTTTCAGCATCTTAGGTAATCAAAGACATTAAACAATAAACCATTATGATAAAAATACATATAGTTCACTTGGAAACACATCCTCCAAACAGATATTGAAATTAAGCAGTTAAATTCTGCTTTTGTTTTTCGCAATAGTCACAAAATAAAATTGGCACCTTTTGCTTGCAAATACATACTTGCATGCATTTACTTGATAATTTCTGCTAGTAATTGTGAACATAGTAATATGAACACACTTAAGTCCTTGAGTTACAACTCCCTTAATTTGCAGTAAGTCAAGCCTTTGCTCCTAAGATATTCTCATCTCTTACTTAAGATGTATTTTCGTTTACTCCTTACTAATTAACGACTCATTGTAAATTTTACTCACATATGCATTGCATAACTTTTTTCGTTGCTTCTTTTTACTGTTATGTTGTTTTAAGTAAAAATATTTCTTGAATTCATATAGAGCTATAAATTTTCTTTCTACTAAGCCCTAAGTGTGAATAGTATCTTATCTGGACTCAAAACATTACCCAATCGTTAACAGACCTTTATATCAAGATTCAATTTTCTCTTTTCCTTGGAAAGAGTTTCTTCGTATTCTGTTTTCCTTTTCTCTAGTTCTGACTTGAGTTTTGCAATCTCGTGATCTTGATCCTTTCTTGGTGATGCTACGTATGTTTTACTTTTAACTGAATCAATTTCCTCTTCTAATTGCTGGCAGTACAAATCAGCTTTGGCCCGAAGTTTTTTTTCTTTGTGAAGGTCGGATTGAAGTTCTTCCACCTGGTTAATAAGCTCCCTTTTTAATTTTTCTGCACCTCGTAGATCTTGCCTTGATTGATCTAACTTATTCATAGCATTTTCTATTTCTTCTTCTTTTTCTCGTACAAGACGTGACAATTTCATCTTTTGAGATCGAACTTCTGCTAGTTTGTCGTTCAGATCTCCAAACTCTTCCATTGCTTGCTTACGTTGTCCTTGTGTTTCTTTGAACTCTTTCTGTACCGCGGAAATTTTCTCCTTGAGTTCTTTAATTTCTTTTTCAGAATATTCTTTGTCTTTCACTAAGGTTCGTTTTCCTCTTTCAAGCTCTTTCATTTTGCTGGATAATTCTGAAATATTCAACATCATCAGCACTGAAATGTGCACCACTGGGTAAAGTCGTAATCAGCAAGGAATCATAATAAAATCTGTCCTACCGTCTTTTTGGTTTTCCAGGTTCTTTTTAGACATTTCCATTTCTCTGTTCTCCTTTTCCAACTTTTTCAAAGAATTTTCAAGATCTGATGAAAGACAAATAACAATGCTTGAGGCAAAATTATCATGCACAAGGTAGATAAAACTCCCTTTCTATCTTACACCACAATCTAAAGGTTTAATAGAAGGTAAACTAATACCTGTTATTTTTTTCTTGAGGCTAGTCACTTCAGCAGAAGAAGTTGTTTTGCTTCCGTCACTGACTGACCCTCTTGGCCTCGGTTTTACGGCTTTCATGGTATCTAGTACAAGAAACACAAACTATTTTTACCATAAAAAAACAACCTTATATCAAATTTTGATATTAACCAAACTCGAACGATTTATCTATTTAATGAACAGATTACCAACCCCTAAATGACCTCACCTTCTAACTTTTTCTGTAACTCAGATTTCTCTTTTCGAAGTGTGATGATTCTTTTTTCTAAAATGCTGACATCAGCATTCACTCCTACAGAAATTATATAAATAAAATGCAAAACTGTCTAAAGTTGTTGAATACTTTTCTAGCGTGCTTCCACCAATAAAACCAATGCACCAACAAAAATCATTTATCTTACAGCAAACATCAACTGACAGGGTTTGGTAGATATCATCTTCAAAACTAATAACACTTCTACCTTTGTTATTGACACAGTCAACAGTGTCACGATCTGCAACTCGTGTTATTACAGTCTCAGCACAGTCAGCTAGCATACTAGAGAAAACAAAACAGATATCATACTCTAGAAGATGGAAATGCCAACTCTAGTCAAGAACAAAATCTGATAAAATTTAGAATGTTGTTTTGCAACATGAATTTGAAAAGTCTACCTGTCTTTGGTGAAACTAAAACCAACAAATGGTAGGTGATGCCCAGTGAAGGCCTGGTGAGACGGAGGAGGTGCAAATTCCTGTTATGACATTTAAATAAACTCACAATCTTTCGAAAGTTTCAAAAATGACACTGAAAGCAAAAGTTATCAACATGTAGAGAATAGGAAGGGTGTCTAAATATGGTTACCTGAGTCTTCGCTTCCATCAGATCATCTACATCAAAATTTGAGACATCGGTAGGACCATCAAGGTCAGGTACGTAAGGTGGTGTACCTAACAGATTAAAACAACATTAAATCATCCAGATTTATTTATGAAAAGAATCATTCCTGTGACTAATTTAATACTTCGATAAATACAAAAAAACGGCTTCATAAACACACAACAGAAAAAACACAAGAAGACGTTTACATACAATCGAATACATTGTCCCAATCAAATCCTTCGAAAAACTTGTGTGCTTTAAAATCTTTCAAACCACCTCTACCAAGTCGTATACTTGAATCACACACAAGTCTAGATAAAGATAGATTTTCATGCTGATGAAATTGATAAATGCCAATGTCAGAAAAACACATAACAACATATTATTCCAAAGCTAATTAATATATCAGATAACATGAACAATGTACTTGGACAATAAGTCTTTGCACTCATTTGAAACTTCATAATCGTCAGGGAGGACAAATTTGCTCTAAAAGGAATATGTTAACATTGTGTAAAGAAATGAAAAGTGCAGAAAAAAAATATATTAAAATGGTTAGTGAGAGTTAATTCAATAATAACAAACCTTATGGTCCATGATTTTCCCATATGTTTCAACAAGTGATTCTGCATAAAATGGTGTTTCCCCATAAATCATTTCAAAGCAGCATATACCTAATGACCACCAATCACATTCTTTGCCATACTGCCCTTTACCTGTTTCCATGGCCTACAAAATAACAATACAGCTGTTTGTTTGTAGTTAGGTCATCTGCAGTACTTTTGTCTGCAAGCAAGTTAAATCTATCAATAAATGAACCTCAATAATTCATGACCACAATTTCTCTGAGATGAAATTCTTAGTTAAATCTGGTGTAGCCCTGGTATGACCAGAATTCTTCATTCTTTCAAATATTCAAAATTTAAAAAATTCTGCATATAATTTTCTGCAAGCAATTGTTTATTTAATCGTTCATTGTTTCCAGGGATATAATAGTATACCTGTGTGATGTAAAAAATTGTGATGTATAGGTCCCAAATATGACCTGATGACACAGAATATTGCTGGTACTTATAGGTATGGTATGAAGGGCAAATTTCTGTCGGACATCGTAGTTAAAACAGAATGCTTCCCATGGAAATTACCTGTAAAATTTCAGGGCTGATGTAATCAGGAGTGCCAACTGCAACAGAAGACTTCACAAAGCCATCTTTAGCAACTTTCAGACACGATCCAAAATCGGCAAGACGTATATGTCCAGTCACGTCAATGAGAACGTTATCAGGTTTAATATCCCTTGGAAATAAAATAAACACTTCAATAACTTATTGCCTCGAAGCTATTATAGAAGGAAATTGAAGTTGATTAGCTTAACCAGCTTTATATTATAAATTAATATAGGTCAGCAAATATGGTAAAATCACAGGTAAACAAAACATCAAAAACGGTAGCCCTGAAATTAAATAAGACTTGAGACGTTTAGCCATAGCCAATAGAGAATTACAGGTGGTAGGTTTACCTGTGAACAAATCCTAACTCGTGTACAGAATTAATGGCTAATATAATTTCAGCCGCATAAAATTTGAGCATATTCTCTGGTATATGGTCTTCATATTTACTGAGCAGTGTTAAAAGATCACCACCGCTATAATAATCCATCACGAAATACTAAAAAGAAAAGCTGCATGATGAGGCACTGTAAATTATCATCCGATAGAAAGACTTTGAGACCTAAATTTACTTGTATATTTCCACAAATGTTAGTCCTAGTACTAGTAAACTTGTTTTGAAACTATCCCAGTGAGTAAAATCTCCAAAAGTCACTGTGAGAAAAAACATTTTTATTGGAATAGTATGTATATTGTTATAGAAATGCACTCCTTCTCTGTGATTTTTCAACAAATTCGTTCACTGGGATATATAACTTCAAAGAAAATTTCATGACCACTGATGATGGTTAAGCCGAAAAATTTCTTGTTCAATTTCAAAATCTTTGTCGTTGATTTTTGACATTTATGGCGGATACTAAATATAGTCATATCACAGATATTGTAATATCTATTTCAAACAGGTCTCTAGTATACAGCAGTATTATAGCATACAGAACATAAGTAAATTAGGTCTGTGATTTCGAATTGATAGCATTTAAACATTTGTGCATTTAAAAACATGTTGACAAATAAAAGAGGAAAAATCAGAATTTTTGCGATAATGAATTACTCGAAGGTGAGTGTGAAACAAGAAATTAATTGATAATCCTTACCAGGTTACTATCGTCTTGAAATGCATAATGTATTTTAGTTACCCATCTTTTGTCGCCAAATACTAACACGTCTCGTTCTTCGCGAAAACAAGCTGTCTATAGTAAAAATGACCGTCAATCAATGCTGATGAAAAATAAATTAAAAATCCTACACTTAATTAAAACATTAACCGGAGGAGGGAAAGCACAAGACATAAAATTGGGCGTTTGAGGGATATCAGGAGTGCATCAAAACTAACCTGAACTTAGCTGTCAACAAGGACAGTACCTAAATGTCAACAAGGACAATATCTTAATGTCAACAAGGACAATATCTTAATGTCAACAAGGACAAAATCTTAATGTCAACAAGGACAATAACTGATGTCAACAAGGACAATATCTAAATGTCAACAAGGACAGTATCTAATAAAATGTCAACAAGGACAATAAAAGGCTGTCAACCAGGACAGCAAATAAATATAGTGAAGACTGTCAACCAGGACAGTAACTTATAACTGCACAACTAACCTAGCTGTCAACAAGGACAGCAACTGACTAATGCACCCCCTCAATCCATATATTTCTGAAAACCCAAACCATCATAAATACAAGGAAACTATAAGACATGATAACAATATATTAAACCCTATGACTAAAATCACCAATGGGTACAATAAATACAAAACTATAACATCGCCTAAAAATATAGGAAACAAAATAAAAAACTCTAAAAATGAAAGTACTGTGGTGCCGCGTAAGAGTATGCCAAACCGATTGGGCGGGTGGGAGGAAATAAAAAACCACCAACACGTGCAAAACGGAGGAAGGCGAAACGAACTAAAAAATGCCGGCAGCCGAACAACGCAACAAATACGATTAAGCCAAGCCAAAATAGACATACATGCCTAATGGCCGCGCTCATGCAAATACAAGCCCCAGTCGCAGCGCACTAGCAATTGTGCTTTCCCCCGGTTAACAAGCGTTAAGTAAACTTAACCCCATTTAACCGGAGGAGGGAAAGCACAAGACATAAAATTGGGCGTTTGAGGGATATCAGGAGTGCATCAAAACTAACCTGAACTTAGCTGTCAACAAGGACAGTACCTAAATGTCAACAAGGACAATATCTTAATGTCAACAAGGACAATATCTTAATGTCAACAAGGACAAAATCTTAATGTCAACAAGGACAATAACTGATGTCAACAAGGACAATATCTAAATGTCAACAAGGACAGTATCTAATAAAATGTCAACAAGGACAATAAAAGGCTGTCAACCAGGACAGCAAATAAATATAGTGAAGACTGTCAACCAGGACAGTAACTTATAACTGCACAACTAACCTAGCTGTCAACAAGGACAGCAACTGACTAATGCACCCCCAAATTCCCCCAAACATTAGTGTCTAGTAACTGACGATACAGACTCAGAATCCCAAACGCGATGAAGCGCGGTCGCATGACACAAGCGCAGTGACAAGAATTGAACGGCATCATCACCCATACGTAAATAACGATGATAAGCATCGCTAGACCAACGTCCCAAAACCTGAATTGTACTATCTGGTACCCCAGCAGACGCAGCAGCTGACGCACCACCAATGCGAAATGAATGGGTATTAATATGAGGAACGTCTGGTAAACATCGGTTCAAAAGAGAAACTACATCTGATCGTGTGAGATACCGCGAATCGGCAAGAGTAAACAACGGCAAAGAACGGCCAGGATGAATGCTTAAAAAACTCCGCATGCAACGGACAGGACAAACATCGTTGAGTGTGGCACCAATCCTGATGGTACGACCTGTACGAAATGGATCGGTCTTAGAAGCACGCAGATGGACGAACATAACAGAACCTTGATGATTGAATTCGACATCTTGAGCCAGTAGAGCTGTAGAAGGATCAAAACGCACCGATGACGGGCACGTGAATTCGGAACATCTTAACAAACCAAAAAAGGCCAACGAAGTAGCTGCTTTTAGCAAACACCTGTCATACGCAGAATACTGCAAGAGCTCCAGGCGAAAATGAATAATACGTATGTGATTGAACAAAATCGGTTGTCGTGGAAGCCTTGAACGAGTCGTACCTTGAACGCGTCTAATACCACGCAATGTATAATAAAGTCTCGAAAAATGCGCCAATTGACATTGAAAACCTGATAGAATAGAATGGAACTGAATGCCCGCTAAATAAGTACGGATAGTAGCAAACGACACACGAGCTGCCAAATCCACTACAAAAGAAATTAAAACGTCCTCATTGACAGGAAATACGTGGTAACCGTAAGCAAAACAAAACCGTTGATAGGATCGCAGACCCGAACTGTACGTAGCCATGGTAGTAGAAGCGAGAGCGTGCGATTGATAAAATGCTACCGCGGTGGAAAGATCGTCCAAACGAGCGGGTCCAACGCTGTCGGTAGATTGTCTACTCCGGGTCGATGTGCCCGAAAACGAGAGACCTGTAAACGAGAAAGAAGATCAGCTGAAGCATTGAAATGGCCTGGCACATGTTGCAATAAAATATTAAGGTTAAGACGTGCTGCATGAAGGAAAAGAAACCTAACTAGGCGCATGATGTACTTATCTCGGCAGGAACCCGACCTCCAAACGTGTACTATAGCCATGTTGTCAGTAAAAATGAGAATCTGAGAATTGCACCAAGAAGAACCCCATGTAACAACTGCCGCAACGATAGCGAAAAGCTCTTTAATATTAATATGAAAGTCACCAAAATGGGCCGGCCAAGCTTCGCTGAACCAATGAGATCCCCATACACCACCAAAACCACAACCCGAAGTATCAGTGTAAAGTTGCAAAGCGACCGAGGTTTGGACATCTGACTGGAACATAGAGACCCCGTTCCACGAAGGTAGAAAGTCAATCCACCATTGAATATCAGCTCTAGCTTCAGCATTGAGATAAATATGATGATTAAGGGAAGAAACCGATGTAGATAAATCAATCAATCTGCGCAGAAAAATCCGACCAGGTTTCACCACTTTGGAGGCAAATGAGAGAGAACCAATTAAAGACAACAACTCACGTTTGGTACATTTACGCTTATTCACCCATGAATTCAAACATGCTGTTAACTCTAAAAACTTATCCTCAGGAAGCCTTATAATTTGAGCTGGCGCATCAATCTCTATACCCAAGAAAGTAATTCTGCGAACCGGGCCAACAGTTTTATCCGAAGCCAGAGGCACACCCATAGCTGAAAACATAGACTGCATGGTTGCCATGTCTTCAGAGACCTGAGACTCCGAATGGCCACAAATGAGAAAATCATCCAGATAGTGAATGAGGTATTGGAGGCCACCAACGTAAACTAAAATCCACCACAGCAATTCAGCAAAACAATTAAATATAAAAGGAGAGGAACGGCTCCCAAAGGGAAGACGAGTGTCAACATAATAGTAACCAGCCCATTCATAGCCTAATAAGCCCCATTGATCCTGGCGTACCGGACACAATCGAAATGCGTGCCTGACATCGAGCTTAGCCATAAAACATTGAGGACCTAAACCTTTGACCATATCCACGGCGTTGTCAAAACTCGAGTATCTAACAGAGAACTCCTCTTTATTGATGCCTTCATTAACCGCCATGCCCCGCGGTGATGACAAATCTAATATAATCCTATAAGTGCCGTCTTTCTTAGGCACTGCCCCTAAAGGTGAACAATGAAATGGGGTGATAGGTGGTGACTGAAAAGGACCAGACGTATGACCTCTATTGACCTCCCTGGCTATCGCTTCCCAAACCGGTAAAGGATTATTGCGAGCGGACAATAAATTGCGAGGACGTGTAGGCAAAACATACCCTGAAAAACCGATATCAAAACCGTAACTAAATCCATTAAGAACAAAGGAAACCAATAATTGATTAGGATGTTCCCTCAACCAAAAAGCAAGTTGACCAACAGAAACTGGTGAACAAATAGATAATGGCAAAGGCTTAGGAGAAATGCTTATTGATGCTGGTGCATTTAAAGGCTGGGTGGGAGCCATAACAAACTCTGCAGCGATGGATGAACCGACATTGACTGTTGAGGCAGTTTCCATTGGAATTGTAAAACCTGCAGGTGCCCCTAGCCTGTTGTGGCAAGTCCTGCCCAGAGGCATGAGATGTAGACTGGGGGGCACGAAAGGGCTGATTGCCGCCAGTATGAGATGTAGAAACGGGCGTGACAGTAGAACTACCCAAAACACCTTGCATAGACCTTAAAGGACAAGACGAAGCTACATGACCGATACCCCTACACGAAAAGCAAACGATAAGTGGAGAGGCTCCCCTAAGGTGGCGATTGTAAAGACCATCATCAATGCGATCCCAAGACAAGGAAGAATCAAAAGCCATCTGATAGCGAAACATCCTATCATAAGTGCCCCACGCCTGAAATTGAAACTGGGCCGCAAAATCAGAAATGATGGTTTGATATTGAAGTAATTCGTGCACCCGGTGTGGAACAAAGTGACAATAGCATCTTATAAAATTATTCCAGGCAACCATCCACGAAGAAAAATCAGCCACCCTAGGACGACCTGACTGGCGAGGTACAACCGACAGAGATGGTGAAGAACCCCCTGAAATCTGCAAGGTGAATTCCTCCCCTGCAGAAGCTGAAGACGGAAGAAGTAAATCAAAATTCACAAACTCACCGTTCCTAATCCTGTCAATAATGGTTTGCGGCAAAGCAGGAATGCTGGGTGGCCGACATGCAGGCACGCGATTGAGCCATTCTTGCGAAGCGCGAGGCAAAAAGGCATGTGAGGAATTAATACGATCGTTTGCATTTGGAATACGATTGGGTATGCTAAAATTAATATTATTCGCAATGTCACTTTCAACATTAGCAGCATGACCAGCTGGTACAACTGGAGGATGAGCGTGACTTCCAAAAGATGTCTCTTCGGGCATAGCTGATGATGGTAAACCATTGCGGACGAAATATTGACGAACTTGATCACGAATAATATCGGTAATGTTAACGACGTTTGGGTGAGCCACCGTAACTACCGGATCTACGGAATATGACTGCGAGCTGCTACTCGTCATCATCAGTGGACTAGCAGCAGAACCAGAAGATACTGCCACAGGGCTGACTCCCACGGTGACATCTACCGGACTAGAAATTGAACCGCCACTCTCCAGTGATGACCCAGGCACAGAACATACAACAGGAACGAGAGGATGGTAAAATTGAAACAGTCTCTGGGCCAATGTCTGAGTGGAACCAGTGTCTACTAAGTTCAGCGAATTACAGACTAACTGAAGGGACGATTTCGGTAATGCCATCCATTCAGCGACAGATTTATGGTCTGCCCCATCAATAGGTGGTGCTCGCTGACCACGACGGACACGATCTTTTCCTCCTGCCAAGGCAATGGCACAAAAACAAGTTGCTACGACAAACAAGATGGCTGCCAACTGCATGCTTCAAAATGACCACCAACTCCGTTAACACAATATTTCGTAGCGAAATAATTTAATCAGGACAAGTAAACGGATGTCAACGTTCAATAAAAACTGTAGAACTGATATAACAACTTCAGCATTGAAAGATACAGCTGGATAAAATATTCCAAATCTTTGAAAAAATAAAAAACCACCAACACGTGCAAAACGGAGGAAGGCGAAACGAACTAAAAAATGCCGGCAGCCGAACAACGCAACAAATACGATTAAGCCAAGCCAAAATAGACATACATGCCTAATGGCCGCGCTCATGCAAATACAAGCCCCAGTCGCAGCGCACTAGCAATTGTGCTTTCCCCCGGTTAACAAGCGTTAAGTAAACTTAACCCCATCAAAAATAATAACAACAAGTTTTATTTAAAATCAACAGAAGCTTTTCGGTACAGCCATCCTCAGTGCTAGTAAAAATGTAAATTTGTTGTTATTATTTTTGTGTTTTAATTACTTTCAATGGTGAATACTTATTCAACTTCACTTAATGAGTTATAAATTATGGAGTTTATAATGACCAGAAAAAGAAAGTAATTCTGTGCTATTTTCGTTCTGTAGATGGAAAAAAAGAGTACCTCAGCTCTTTTCAGCATTTCCCATTTATTCAAAGTTTTCATAGCAAACACTTGGTTAGTAGATTTCATTTGTACAACAGCCACCTATGAAGGATAGTCAATAGAATTGTACTAAAAGACACCTTTATTTCTCTGCTCTTCAAATATCCCGAAATAAGTAATAGTTATTCTTCATATAAAAATGGAAATAAGATTTGTCATCCTTCCTCTACGATGGTCTCAAATTTATCACTTATTATAAAGAGGTATTTATCAAAGTCCTCTGGTGGGGTTCTGTAGGTAGCAATTACGTTTAGAACTTATCACCTTTTTAAAATATGTTTAAATCGTAAAAGTGCCAAGTTGAATAGCTGATCAAATTAAATGGATCAGTGGCAAATCCAGAGGGTTTTTGACAACGTTGAACCGATACGGGCGCCCAAAAAATGTGCCCAAAAAGTTTAAGTTAAAGGGCTTTTAAGGGTTTGTTTGCTAATTTAAGGTTATTTTAAAGTGTACTGTTAAAGTTATTCAATGACAAATAAAGAGATAAAAGCTCTCAAGGGAATTAATATTGAAGATTATCTCTCTAAAAATAACAAGTGGAGCACATTGATTATTTTTGCTTGATGAAATTCGTAAATTTCACCTGTTCGACACTAAACCATGCATTCAGTATATATAAGAAAACGTTCTGCCCAAAAACTTCTGGATTCGGCACTGTGGATTATCTGGATCTATTGAAATGGTCTCCATCTGTATTGTGTCGCATTCCATTGAAATTGTCAGCATTGCGTTGTCAGGACATTTTTCTACTATATTTACAGATATGCATTGTTCTGTATAAAAATTTAAAGCTTTTAAATCAGGCATTTTAAATCTTATTATATACAAACAAAAAAGGAACTTAAGCATTAAAAAATATTGGGTGTGTTTTTGATAATCATTTGGCCAAACAACTTTGCTATACACCTTATCATATCTTCTGTAATATACACATTTAGGAATTAAATTGAAAAATGTTTGGACTAAAACACAGACTTAAACATATTAAAAATGAATTTCAGAAATAAAACAGATCGCATTTCATCAAGCCTATTATTGCAATGTATTTAAGCATCTACATTATAAAAATCTATTCTATTCTCAATTGTGTAAAAAGGTATTAAGAGAGAAAAGAGGATTTCTCTATTTTCTTAAAAGCAATAAACATTAATTGGAAGCCGGAATTATGTTTTCTTTTGTATTATTGAAATCAAATAAGAATGTAAAACTTTTACATATGTTAACTCAAATATAAAGCTAAAACAAGCCTGTGTTGACCCAGTTGTAAAGGTAATTTGACTTGGCAAAGTTGACCTGGGCTTTTTTATAATCATAATTAAACTTTGATAAGCTTTCCTGTATTTGACAATTATTAACCAGGTCAGCCCACTTCAAAGTATCAGATCCTTATTTTATGATATTTCAACACATCATGTACCAAAGCATAGCAGATTTTTTGTGTTGTTTTGAATGCATATGGGTTACATTTTCCAGTTTTGTAATTCATATTTTGGGCAGTGAAACTCAACAATGCACCCTTGAACCTTTTCAAGGGGCCATGACACACACGAAATGCATAAAAAATGTCAAACACATGTTCAGGACCATTACAGTTTATGTTAAACTAAAAGGTTGCTACCTGTTTACAGTGTACAGTGACTTATCCTTAGGCTTCACAAAACATTAACATAATCACGAGAAACTAACGTCTGCATAATGTTTCTGTTTTTTTACCAAAAATAAAAAAAGCTTTAATTTCTGAAAATCTTTTAACTGTATTAAGGCTTCGTCACGACAGCTACGTGATCGCGTTCCTGCGCGCTGCCACGTAGCTAAAGCTATGCAATGTATGTGTTTTTTCGTGTAGTTATGATTTAGCTTAACATGAAAAGCTTTTTCTTTTTGTTTATTAGATTTTTGCGCAGACACGAAATCTATTAAAACCTTCCGTGTTTTTGGTTCAATTTTCTTACTGTCCAAACTATATGTCCGTGGCGCTTGTTTATGTCTAATATGGCACGTCGTCAAAATGTCAATTCCCATGAAAGAAAATGGCGTACATACATTCTTAATTCAAAATTGTATCCATATCGCAAAATATCTTTTGAATCATTGAGATGAAAAGTCAAAATTTCCAGAAACATTAGAAAGTGTTAGGCCATAGTTATTTAATACTTCGTTCAGCGTAACATACTTAAGAAAAATAGCGATGCGGAATGCGGGCATTATTCATTATACATTATTTTGCAAACGAAATAATGACATACAATGCGCACTTTTTAACGATAATGTACTATAAAGGCGGATTTCCACTAGGCGAACTTTTTCGCGCGACGCGACATTTTTCGATGCGAAATTTTCGTCGACAAACAGAATTTGATTTCCACACGTTCGCACACTTTTGGCGCGCGCACTGATGCAAATTGGTTTGTAAATAAACATGAAGGTAAAGAAACTACTGCTTCTAAAAAAAGATCATAATTCTAAAATATTGTCACAATAACAGAACATCGAAGCAAAAAACATATTTGGGTCCGTAACATATACCAAGAAAGATTGCAAAAAGGTGAATTTCATCTTTTAGTGAAAGAGTTAATGCTACATGACCAGGAATACTTTTTTAAAAATTTTCGAATGACACCATCAATTTATGAAGAACTAGACGCCAAGGCGGCGTCGCTCGCCGCCCATGTCCACCTGCTCTGTATCACTGTATCAATAAACGTCAAATTTCCTTATAAACGGCTCGTACAACATGTGTTCAACCAGAAGCAGATTCGAAGTCACAACCTCTGGTAAAACCAATCTTTTATCAGTGTAACAATACACTCAAAACGTATAGAGAGAAAAATTCAATTTTTTTTTAACTTTTGTTTTAAAAAAGTTACGCGCTCTAACATGGGTGCTATCAAACGTAAGGGGGAAATGGTTTCTCTTCTTAAAAAGATCACACGGGAGGAGAGAAAAAAAGGCACGTGCTAAATGAATAAAAACGTTCGATTTGATTAAAATAGATTAAAAGAAATCGATTAAAACAAATTAAGACAACTAAAACAAAAGACAAAAGCAAAAAAAAAAAAAAATTTTGTATCAGGATACTCTTTTTTTACCTATCGGCTTTTAAACATTTTGATTGCTCGAAAAAAAGTTCACCCGTCTCAGACAGTCAGGCAAGGATACGTTAGGATACACTGGTAAACCGCACATGCTGCTACGTTCTGCCACTGCTGCTTTATGTCCAAAATGTTTAATCAGTTAGTTTCTTTGTATTTAGTTGATGTGCTGTTTTCAAAGCCAAGTCAACGTGGAATATAAAACTAACAATAATAATAAAAACAAAACGTTATTCCTATTAGTTCATCAGTCAAAAAAGTCACGTTCGATTGGGGGTTGCAATGTATTTGCTTCGAACTCACATCGCACACACAAAAAAAGTAATTTCGCTCACAACTCAATCTACCATTTTGCGTGACTTACAAACAAACAAACAGAGAATCGGCTATTAATATATAGATGACTGGCATATATTGCTCCATCCATTGAGAAGCATGTAATTTTCATTTCCATGTAATTGCTGTAGAAAACTTTGTGACTGTGACACATGTTCTGCTGCCACTTTGACTATTGTGAATAAATTTATTTCTTTAATGCTGAACTAGCAAATTAATAACGCTTTCATTGGTTAGCGAACATTTTCGAAGCGAAAAAGTTGAAATGAATTCTACTTTTTTTTTCGTCGAAGTCGATCGCAGAATGATTCTCAACATTACGCAATAATGCTACTACGCATGCTTAGCGGCGAAAAAGTTCGCGTCGCGCGAAAAAGTTCGCCTAGTGGAAATCCGCCTTAAGGCGGATTTTAGAACAGACCTTTTCATAAATGTTATGTAGTATTACACAATATTAACGAGCCATTCTCTATTATTTTCGTTAAATACATCAGGTGTGTTTGTTTCTTTTTTTCACTTCACGATATACTAACATGTACATGTTGCGACATCTTAGCAACGTTTATGTTCAAGATGATTATTATTATATTATTATTCTATTATTCTTTCAGTTTGATGACGTAGTTTTATTCTTCTCTTTTATAAAAGAAATATTATTTCTACTTTATAATAAATTGTGCCGATTTCAATTTCTTTATATGTCTCTAACGTAAAAAAATTCAAAACTGCTACAAAAAAAAATGAAATAAAAATTTTTGAACAATGATGGAGAGCATATGGATTGCCGTCGCTAATTCTGATGTATATTTCATTTTAAAGGAGAACATAAAAATAGAAGTATAAAAGATGCATCAACTTGAGCAATGAAGAAAAGCACTACGGAGATAAGGAGACATATATATATATGCACTAAAACATAAAAAAACATCTTTAACAAAGCTTTGTTAAAATGAAAATATGCGAAGAAATAACTATTTCGTAAATCTCTCCACCGTTGTTCCGATGAATTTGATTTGAAGATCTATTTAACAATTCCGTTTGCAACGACAGAGGAAAGATTTACGAAACCAGGGCATAAAACTCTGAGGAGTCATAATTAAATAGAAATATGTATTAAAACATTATCAATGGCGAAGTACCTTTTACATAAGCATCGTAATATACGTGACGAGGTTCCTCTATAATGTTTTGTTTTGTTTTGGTTGAGTTTTTTAAAGATGCTTTAAGTTGTAAAAATAATGTATTTTAATGCGCATTATTTGTCCGTAAAATCATAATGCGGGCGGGTTACGCTGAACGAAGTATTAAATAACTGTGGCCTTATGATAATGCACATAAGTACATTTAAGTACAAAAAGTATAAACAAAAAGTGTAGAAATCCTTATGCCTGTTAAGGCTCTTGTACAATATTTGCGATGTTGTTTTTCATGGTACGCGATCCCTAACTATTGTATTCTAGCTACAGCTTTTATCGCACGGTTAGACATTTCTTCATGCCGAAGCTTGTGTATTATATTTCTTTTTCATGCAAGATGTCATTGTATTGCATGGGGGAACCCCTAAAATATAACTTATATATAGGTGAAAATGCAAGACATGATGAAATATTATTCAATGGAACGTGACTTAAAACAAGGCCAATTTAAGAAAATCCCCTTATCCCATAACATAACAACAGTAATATACACTAATAAACAACACTAAATTGAATTATCAAACTCAATGTTTCATTACATTAACAAATATATATAGTAGCCAAAATGATAACTAACCTCTCCAAATGCTCCCCGTCCAATAATATTAAGCGTCTCAAAATCATCACGTTTAAGCCTTAAATTCTTAATCCTCGTTGCAACCGGTTTGACTAAAAAAAAAAATCAACTTCCATCAATCCATCTATTTTTTAGTCCAAATTACTAATGTAGCTTATTCAATGGATAAATCAAGCATCACATCAATAGATGAAAAAAGGTAGATTACACAAACTTGTAGTGACACTGGAAAACTAAGACTTCCTTTAAGTGAGCCTGAATCAGTTGCTCCCTTGAAGTCTCCCAATTCACATCTCACAAAATATTTACTTATTCACAAATTCTTTGGTCCATTGAGAGTCCCAGTTCATGAGAGTATTATTACATATAAATTATATGGGCTTCTCTTCACTTTTGCTGCTTTATACAATAGATTTTTTTCCATGAACAAAAGACTGTCAAGCAGCAAACATACAAGCTTATAAACATTGTTAATTATTATATAGAAGTTTTTTTGATCATCAATTGAATAACTGTAGTTATAATCAGAAAAATTTTTTTATAAGCTTTTCCATAGACAAGAACAAAAACAGGATGCACAGTAACTTACCAATATCGAGAAAGTCAGATACATTTTTTTCTCTCTTTAACAATGGTGTGTTACATTCATCATATAACACTATAAGTATATCCAACAATGTTTCAACACTAAACACTTCTCTATTAATGCCTGGCACCTGACTGTATATTTTTTCCAACTCCTTCAAGCGTTTCTCTCCATTTTCTTCCATGTTATAATTGAGGCGTGTTAATTTTAGTTATATATAATGGATTACATGATGAATGAAATGTATTAAGATATCAAGTATATTCTGATCATATTTTTTTCATATGAATTACCTCTAAATAACAATAATTATAACAAGGTCACTGTTTATGCGTTTTGTTAAACGAAACAGACAAAAAAACAAAGAACTTTGAGGGGAACTGACCATCTAGTGCAAACACATACTCTAAATTAATGACAATACCATGGAAAAGAATTTTAGAATAATTTTAGCAATAGTAATGCCACACACCACCATTTGTCAACAACGATAGAGAGGTGGAATAGCTTCTACGTTGAAGGGGGTTGCTCACTCAAAACTTCACATTGTTTTCTCCTCCTTCTCGGGGAGGACTGGTGTAACGGCAGATCACGTGATAACAAATTCAGGGAAATTCGTCGGAGCCATTGTAATAAAACTGGGTAAACCCAAAATAAATGTAGAATATGTTTGGAGATCTAAACATTCAAATTTTAAACAGGATATATTCAATAAATACGAACACACTAACATCACCAGCAGAAAACCTTTCAAATTGGCGCAAAAGAAATCAATAACTTTACCCGATTTATTTCGGTACATTACGGAGAAGAGGTTGATACTAAAGCGAGGCTATTTAAAGGAGAATTTAATAAACGATCGAGATACCTGAACTAAAAATCAAGTATGGCTGCCCAAGCCAGGTAGGTGCAAAATGTGATGCTGCAAACATTGAAGCTAACAATCTTAAAAACAATTATAGAAGTTATTTTATACTCTCAAGCACATCTTTTAGGACTGTTTAGTCTTATATGTGTCGTTGACTTTGAATATATTCGGCCATCCATATATCCAAGCCTGTTTGAGAAAAGACTATACTTTTAATATTTATATTTTAGGTCTTACAATAAAGGTATTTCATATTCTTCACGTCAGGTATGCTATGGCGTATTTTGCTGCGTTGGTATATTTTCTTTGAATCCTGATATGATTCAAACCATATTTGTTTTTCTTCCCAGACTCTATTTTTGGTAACAAGAAAGAGAAATTCAACACAAACCAATAATTAAGGGTTTTCAGACTGAAATAACTTCCATCATAATGCAATAAATGTGATCATGAAAACTGCATTGTTCATGATAGAAAATCTGATTAAGCTGTTTTAAATGAAGCTTGGTAAAGACTACTTAAAATTCATAACAAAGTAAATATTTTTGACATAAAAAGAAGAGCTCCAATTGATTGTGGATATTACCTTAAGGGAAGTAATTTTCACTGGTACAAATTTTCGCGGAAGATATTTTCGCCAAACTCATTTTCGCGTCTTTTGGCCCTCTCCGTGAAATTTAAGTTCCGCGAAATACAAAATAATGTCTTGACCGCGAAAATTAGTTCCACAAAATACAAGATTTTTAAACCGTTAAATCACTGGTTCGATTTTCAGCACCACGTGACACTGATCCACTGTTTGCAGCTTCATAATTCCGTAAATCGAAATTAAGTTGAGATTCAAACCGTTTCCGAAATCATAAACATCTTGCAATCGGGAAAACAAGTATTTTTGTAATTTTTTATACTTTAAACTTTAAGTAGACAGTATAATAGTTCAGGGACGTATTCAGGGAGGATTTGATACCGGTAAACCGGTATTGGCGCCCAAACTCTCGCGCCCAAAAAATGAAATTTCGGGAATTTTCAACTTTGAATATTTTATGTAAAAACAATCTTTTAAGGATTATTTCATCCATTTCTTACAAACCTTCACATATAAGTCGTTTTATGCTATGATTTACTCCCAAAAACCTCTATAAAGCAGTCAACCTACGTCCCATTTTGCTGTTGAATTGGCGTATTAATTTTTGTTTTTCGCTCATTACTTCGTGCCCCATCTTCCACGCGTGTAAAAAATAAATTTTGTTTACTCTTTTCAGTAGATGCAAGAACAAAAATTCGTAATAATGCATGGTTTCTATGCGAAGGATGTAATGGGGTACAGTACTTATATTCCAAAGAAGAATGTTTAACTAATTTTTTTGGCGAACAAAAATATTTACTATCACATTCCTTCCTTCCTCTTGCAACATTTCCAGGTTTGAGTGTTAATTATAAATCTCGCCATAATTTTCAGTAAGTAAAATATAGAAACCGGGTGACTTCTTGAAATATCATTTCCCGCGTTGTGATAACACCTGGTCGTTGAAATTGAATTGAAAAGTCTCTTGTTTGGATTTTATTAGCTTTTTGAATACACTTTTGTTCGATCGCATATCACCTGAGGTGGAAAAAAATTTCAGACGAATGAAACAATAACACAAAATTTTTGACGCTGTAAACTTTGTAGCACATGCGCATCAGATATAAAAACATCGGCAGAAACTGTTCGTCGCGTGTGTGTGCGTCGTAATCCAGGGTTCGAGCTTGCGTGGGAGAAATATTGATGTTTTCTTGTAACAAGGATTAAAAACAAAAAAAAATGACATGTCATATGCTAATTTTGAATATCATTGTATGTCTGGAGAGTGCATTTTTAGAGCACCTGGACGTACAAATTTCCAAACTTTTCCCGCTCGGCGCCAACCATGGGGCGCCTTCGTGGGCCACTGCACTCCGATGTATGTACCGGTACGCCCAAAAAAACTCTGGATACGTCACTGTAGTTTCTTCTTTCTCTTGATCTCCCTCCGCATGACATGCTTACCGTGAAAATAAGTTCCACGAATTTCGTAAAAATCCTTCAACCGCGAAAATAAGTTCTGCGAAACTTGCCCATTTTGACCCATCCAACCGCGAAAATTTGTTTCGCGAAATTTATACCCGCGAAAATAAGGTAGGAAACTTTACGTAAAATTGAATTTTATTATCAACATTTTAAGTTGAAACTAGCAACTGTATTGATAAAACACCATGGAAGATTGTAAACAGTACATCACAAAGAAGTTTAATAACAAGTGAAAGAACTAATGTTTTGAATCATACAGGGAATGTGAAAATTTTAACTTAACTAGTATTAAACTTAGTATGATAAATCTAAAGAATTTCGAATAAATTCAGTTGGGCGAGGAGTTTGATTATAAATAATGCTTGAAGCCACATTTTGTAAAATTTTGCGTCTTTGCCACATCATCAGTTGATGATGTGACTACAAAATGTTTTAAGTTAATAAAGAGAAATTTGTAATCTATCTTCTTGCCCAACTCCATAATTGAAGATTTTGCTTTTGGTGTGACGTTTTAGAAAAAACATTTTTTTGTGTGTTTTGTCTTATTTCTTATCTTTAATGCTCAACGTTCATGTAAACAACATGGACCATCAAGGAATTAAATGGTTATTTGAGAAGAGAAGAAAGATATTTCATATATTTTATATCATATTTTTTTTCTTTCACTTCCATGAATGCAGAGAAAAAAAATTCTTATTCTTACCATTCAATAAAACTTACATTTTCAGCGCTTAAAATAAAAATTTACTCACTACCGGTCATTTGACCGGTACGACGCAAATCGAGGCGGTCATCATCTAATTCACGACAGTCATGACGTATTACACCCTAAAAGCTAGGGCAGTTGTAGAGGGCATCCGCCCCGCATGTTAAGAGTGCCCGGGGTTCGAGGATGGCCGTAATTATGTATTTATCAGGTAGAATAGTTATAAGCTTACATTTTCTTTTCCTTTTTCTTTTGCCTTTTCACTGACGTATTTTATATAGAATTATGCTTCGTGATACTTTTTTGAAAACACCGGAAATAGACATAATACAAAAAAACTCGAAATTAAAATCATTTGAAGAATAATTCCCTTTAAGTTTCAAAACAGAGTGATCTTTTTTTTCTTTTTCAAATTGAATCAACTATACTTCCGTCGTACGTCAATCTTTTTAATTAAGATACTAAACACTAACACCTGTACAGAATAGAAATAAGAGAATACGTGTTTGAGTTTTTCTGTAACAAAAAAATTTGACATTGTTTTCACTTAAATTGTTTAATTTAAATAAAATCATGTGGGAGGAGTGTTATTTTTTTTCACTTTCGATTAAGAATAGTAGACATCACGGTCACAGTGACCGGCAGTTATTTTAAGCGCTGCATTTTGTGTCACTGACTTGATAGTACTTTTCAGGGCTCCATCATGAACAAGAATACACAAAATGTGCTTATCATATCAACACAGGGTTCGGACAAGACCTGGAAATTTATATCATTTGCCTAAAGTCAGATTTTTTAAAAAATTATGAGAAAATCAAGAAAAAGTCAGGGAATTCTGATATTTGATCTTGTTGTGCATATGAAATAGTTTGACATCTGTGTCTTTCGCAGATCATAGATCATAATCAAATTCCTGTCTGACAGTGCAATTGTACTAACATTACAAAAAACAAAAAAGTTAGAAAAGTTTCAAATTTTTAACATTAACCTTTGAAGATGTTTTTTTTTAAAAACGATATTCTATGGTAGAGGTAGTTTTTGAAAATCATCTGATTAGAAAAAAAGTCGGGGAATTTCATTTGGAGAATAACTGTTAAGCCTGCAAATGTTAAGCATAGCTGATGAGATATATTTACCTGATGCTTATGAAAAAGGTGTAGAATGTGTTTCTGGAGATCTAATAAATATTGCTGAAATTTTTAAGAAAATAATGTAAAGTAGGTCATCTGTGATTGAATTTTTTGGGAAGTCACGTTTTAACAGATAATTGTTCAAAGAATAAAAATGAAAGAAAATGGATAGTCGAAAATAAACGTGAACATCAAGGATGACTCCAAACAGGGAAATTCATGAGCAAATTTAGAACTTAATGACTAGTGGCCGTTTAAGATATGGTTATATACCTGAAATGGTAAGTTTAGAATATCTTTGGATGACAAGTATCAGAATAGTTTTCCTCTTCATCATCATAAAGCTAAACGATTTATAGATAGCATGACAAAAAGTAGCAATGTTTTCAATAAATGGTCATACACTAACGGATCTACTTTTGATTTATATTGATGACCAGTCACATATTTGGTAGTTTGATATGTTGTTTTGATGTATTCAAAGCTAGTTACTTTTATTAAGTTATTGTCTGTAGTACCTCTGCAACATTTCCTGTAGGTTGATGACAAATACATTCAGAAGAACCATCGATCAAATCATATACACAGTGACAACGGCTCATCACCATACCGTAATAAGTCCTACAATTATGCCCCATCGCCAAATGGTAGGAAGAGAGCATATGATTCACCCTCATCTTCATCGTCAAAACATTCCAACTCACCATATGAGAATTGCAGGAAAAAAGGTTTGTAATACGTAATTGTGAAACAACTTACGTTTTTTCTTTTGTATGAATAACACTCCAGGCCATAATCATACCTGTATGAACTTCTTTTTAATGCAGCTTATATATCCTTCACGTCATTATATTTATGTTTCTTTAGAACGCTTATTGAATAACTCAATGAATAAATCCAAAGAAATCAAGGTACGTAAATGTTTATGATGTTGGTTTTGATATTTGGTAGGATCAAACTGAGTACAAAGAGTAGGCAGCTGAAAACCCCTAAAATAATATTTCTTGCTTCCATAAAAAAATTATCATTTTTTTCTTTGTTTTAACAATTATTTGATCAGGAAAATCATATAACCTGTGATTTAGGCAGTAGCAATTAAAACACTGACAAGGACCTAATATATAAAACTTGAAAGTATACTTTCTTGCCATTAAAAATGAGTTAAAATCCTGGGTATCAGAATCTAACATAAAACTAAGAATATCAGAATGCCGTCATTGACGTAAGTTTGAACTTTTGCAACATAAAAGAGATCAGATCACGTGATGTCAAATGAAACCAACAAAGTGTATTTTTATAATGAATTTTTTTACTTAGCTGAAGATTGTTCGCCTATGCGGACATGAAACTCTTGAGTACTGAGTCAATAAAACGAATTGTCTTTTCTTGGCCTATGGTATCTAGCTCTCTTTGTAATATAAACGCATATCGAACTCTGTGTCCATTCAAAAGAAGACAACATTTGTGTAAAACTATGAATATAAATTAGAAAGGAAGAAAACGTTTCAGGAAGTTGAGTTAGATTAAGTAATTTTGACAGGATTTGAAGCAAATGCTGAAGTTGCAAAAAATTATAGTCAAACATTTCAATGAAACACACATTTTGATATCCATGTGTATATGATGTAAAGAAACAAATAAGTAGATGTTTACTGGATTCTGCTTGTTTTTATAGCACATTACTGTACTTTTGATCTCAATTGTTTGTAACTTCAAAGGAGTGGTTCACTCAACAAAATCAAAAATCTGAAATGCATGATATAACACACTTAACAAAACATCAAAATATATCTTATACAACTTGTTGTGTTATTTAAACTCTCCTTTGTTTGAACCCAAATTCAAAGACATTGCCATTCTTTTTCCTGGCATCGTCAGAGAATATAATTGCATCCGAGATTATAGAGAAATCAGGTATATTTCCAAGCACTTTCAGCTACTACCGTTTTTTGGGAAGATTGGGTTTGAGAAAAGTTTGCAGGGAGCCTGGGGTCCAGGTAATAATAATAATTTTTAATAAGACAGGATTGAAAATGTTTTACAAATCTTTTGAGTTTCAAATTGATAGGATTGTGTTTTGAAACTCAATTAAGGATTGAGTTTCTACTACCGTATCATATCAGTAAATATGGTAACTTGTGAGATAAAAACAAACAGTAAGTTTAATTAAAATAACACGTCATACTTAATAAGTGATTCTTGTGATGAATTTTTTTCGGAAAATTACAATGCTGATGAAAATGTTTGAAATTGAAGAAGAATTGAAAGAAATGTTGGATGCAGTGAATGAAACCTAAGCTTTTTGAGCCAAAAAAAAAGTTTCCTTTTGCTTGGATGGCGAAGGGTTGACTATTAGTGTAGTCCGAAACTGCAACAATGCATTACACTAAATGTACAATTTCAATTCTCTGCCTAAATGAAGATGGTCTCCAAGATGTTCTTGTTGGGTTGTATGAATCAAAGAGAATGGGGTAAAAATAGATCTTGATCTGTGTGAGCAATTTACGTGGCAAGTTTTTAATAACCTGGGGGCAATGGAAATCAACGAGTTTAACTGTAGCATTGGAACCTTTTATGAACCTTTTGATGTACAATTGAGGGTCATTGGTTGTTATAGTGTCATATGTTGTAGTGAAAAATTGACATTGTAATGCTTGTTCCCTTAAATTGTTGCTCATTCCTGGTTGATATCTTTGTTAAAATTTAAAAAACTACCAACTCACTTTGAGTAATCATACCTAGATAGGAATAGTGTTGACGTTTCAAGTTGGCTTGTTTAACAGTTCATTCAATGTGCGTTTTTGTAATCATTATGTATCATTTCCTGGAATGTTTTGTAACCCACATAAGTAATCATACCTTAAAATCTCTTTCAACACAAGAATTTTGAAATCTTGGTCTTATCTTAGGTTATCTATTTGTCTAAAGTCTAATTTTGGAAGTCAGAAAGAAACTGGTATTCTTATCATAATTTTTGGAAAAAACATTGTTACTCGAATCAACAACCATACAACAATGATATTTTGAAATATCGATTTTGAATGTTGCAATCTGTTCCTCTTGTTTTCTGTTCTTTTCTCTTTGTTTCATCCTAATATACCATGTTCCATATAAATGTAAGATACTCTGATGATGCGAGAAAATTTAGTATATTCAATACCTCTTCAGAAAAAGAACTATAAAAGGCATTTAAAAATACCAAATTATGAGAAATAAAAATGAAATCTTTTTCATACTCAATGATATTGAATTACTGTTTCTTTACAAATTTAAGTGGATGACTCCTTTGAATCACAAATATGTAGGTATTTTAGATTTTTCTCCTTACTTAATCAGAGTGATGGTGATTGGTCTCAGCATGTTAGTTCAACTGGCAAAATATATTACTACAATAAAAAAACAGAGGATTCCCAATGGGAAGTTCCGAAAGAATGGCTGCTAAGGTAAATTGTACTTCATTCTTGGAAGGTTTAAGTGCAAATTACATTCTCCAGGAAACCAAATCTTTGTTCATTTTCATCTCTCACTGTCTTATCAAATTTTCTAATTGTGATTCCAAGATGAATTTGTTTTACAATGTGTAGGCAAGGTAAAGAATCCCAAAGAAATAACCATTTTGCAAAAGAGAAACGGGAAAATGATAATAAAAGTAGTAAAATTTCCCCAAGTACTAATCGGGACTATGGAGATCATGAACGCTATAGAGAGAGTAGAAGAGGAGACAATCGTGATATGTCATATAATAATTCAAGGGGAGAACGAGACAGAGATTACCATGAAATGAAGGATTATTCGGAGGAGAAATATAGAACAGGTATTTTTGTTACTAAATTCTAATCACAAGTGAACAGATTTAGCTTTCTATGAGCTACAAGTCAATTTGCTTTAATCTGTAAAAACCAATGATACTTTGGAAGTATTCATTTGCTATGTTATGAAATTTAACCTTATCTAAACTACCTGTTAATCTAACCCTCAAGTACTTATTTAAAGATTCAGCATTCTTTATTTCAGGTTCTTCGAAGCGTGGTCTCAAATATTCATACAACTCACCAAACATAAAAAGTGTCGGACAATCAACACCACAATCAGTGACTTCCCTTAGCCGGTATGTTCCCATTGATGGTTTAATCTGTTGTGTTTCTTCGAATGTATATAATTCTTTTTTCTAGTTGTGATATCCACTGGTCATATTTTTGTTACAGCAACTTTTGTCTCAATTTGTATGTCAATGACAAATTAGAGGATAGTGATCAAAACTTCACGTTTGTAAACCTGGTAAAATTTGTTTGGAAAAGTGTGTATTTGGTCATGTGACACTTCAGTCTTTCGAACTCTCTCATAAGAGTTTTCACCAAAAAAAAATTTGAAGGTTAGATAAACACACTCACATGGCCAAAACCGTGAAATCAGGAAATGGAATTCTTTTGGAATTCAGTTGTCTTTTGTGGTTGGTTTAAATGTTGTTCCTTTTTTCTTTGTATTTAAATCTCAAAAGCGAATATAAATGCACAGCATACTTTTGACATTCAGAGAATTATTCTATGATCATAGTAATGTAAATAATGGAGCATTTGAAATGTTTTATAGATCTTACTGTGGCACTCCTGATATGAATGGTAGTGATACGGTTCAAGATATATCACCACCAGGAACTCCGACCAATGATGACGTTATGAATATCTCAAATATATCACCTGCACCACTTTACACTCCACAAGGGTGTTCACCTTTACTCAACAGCTCCTTGTCTAATTCTGTTATTCAACTTCCTCATACGCCAATACTATCTCCAATCGTTATCAACTCTACCGGACAACTGCCCACGCAGTATCTCCATCCATTACAACAAGCTCTCTTAATTCAACAACAGCAAGCTTCTCTGGTATGCTCCACTTTATATCATATTTTCTGGCTAAAATGGCAAATACGAAGCTTTTTTTTTTTTCAGATCCACCCTAGTTTAAAGTGGGTGCCCTAATAATGTTTTAGCTGGGATACTAGTTTTCCATTTGATAGAAGATGTGCGTTTATCTTTTCATTTGCTTTTTGTAGAATATCACTGGCTCTCCGAAACTTCCCACTGTCAAAAATCACTTCTCAGATACAGGTATATTATAATATCAATGTGTGATTTTGCATAACAATTTTGCTTCTTTTTTGCTCTCTAATTTTTGATTTTATATGCATAGGTGTAACTTCAATTTGCAGTTATTATTTTGTCTCAAAGTTCAATCAACACTATCAATAAATATTTTTCAGTTCAGTCACCCACCAATCTTCCGTGTTTTTAAGTACATTTTTTGCAACTGGTTGCTGTTTATCCTGAGAAAGTTACTAAGAGCACACCTTTTTCTAATGATAAAGCTCATTTGCTAACTGTTCACCTGTGAAACAATGAATGAGAAAAACATTAATAAAAAATTAGCAAGTAAACGAAAGGTGTCAGGAGAAAATACCAAAAAAAGTTTGAAAAAAAAAGTTTTCAGGGAAATAGTAAAAAAGAAACAGTTAAACATTGAGAGGAAAGTGAATGGCAGGTGTCAATCAATCAATCATAACATGTGTTTACATGACATTTGACATGTAAAAGCAGGTGGAAAGCTTCAGGTGCTTTTAATTAAATGTCTGCTTTAACCTGCATTGGTTCAACTGTGCTATCTGTAAAGTTTCCTTCGTCACCTACATCTTATAATATAATGATGAATCTTGTTATTAGGTTCTGCGTCATCATCTCCAAAGTTATCATCATCATTCCAGTTTAAAAATCAGAATTCCCCAGCACAGTCTTTTCGCAGCTCTAATAGTTCAACACCGCCACCACCACCGCCTCCACCACCGAAAGATCATCACACGCCCGACACTCGGGAAAGAACTTCTAAAATCGATCGATACAATCGTAATAACTCGCTGTATGAGCCTCGCATAGACAACATATCACGGTCTAAATCCTATGACAGAAGTGAAAGGAATAACGAGACGATGAAAACTAATCATAAATCCAGTGAATTGAGAAGTAACAATGACAGGCTGTTATTGCAAAAATCCAATGAAACGAAAACGACTAGTGAACGCGTTAAGCATCCACAGAAAACATGTAATGACTTCCAATTCACAGAGTTACCCAGTTTGGAGAAGTACTCTCTTACCTATTCGCCAGGTATCCCCGATTTCACAGCCGGCTTTTATGGATCAATGCTAGAGAAACAGGTTTGTATGTTTTTAATCGATATTCTGTTCTGTTATCATTACAAACACCCCCTCGTTTGCTCGATTATTACGTGCTTAACCTTAATGAGAGAACTGCATGAAAACTAATTCTCCCTGAGGTGTCGTTTCTCTTTTTTTAACCAGCACAAACGTCTCAATTCGAACGTGTTCAATTTAGTCTCATTTCAAACGTGTTCAATTTAGTCTCATTTCGAACGTGTTCAATTTAGTCTCATTTCGAACGTGTTCAATTTAATCTCAATTCGAACGATAGTCTGATTTACTTTCTAGGTATCGGGAATTTGGGAAGAGACCATGGGTTTTCTACTATCCGATGGTTGTTACACGAAAACGAATCTTCTAGCAGCAAAACGAGAACACGATGTATTAGAAACGAAGTTAGACGTAGTTTCAAATTGGTAAGAGTCGGGGGTTTATAATGTTTAGTTAGCCTCTCGAATACTTTGAATTTTGAGTGAAATTTGTGAGATATTGTCTGAATGGGGGAAGGCATACCCAGTGATTTGGTTTTGACCGTCAGGTTTAGAATGGCATTATATATAGGTTCAGATTTAAATAAGCATTCAGACATCCGTTTATGTATTGAGCACGAAGTTGTTCTTTGAATGCAGTTCGGCATGATTTCATGCTGTTTGTTCAGCCTACACAGTGGGCAGATTTGTTGAAAAATCTCTGCGAAGGAGTGCATATTTAAGGAAATATCCACACTATTTCAATAAAAATGCTCTTCATCACAGTGACTTTATGACGATTTTGCCCACTGGAGCTCTATTTTTGCTTTTAAATTTCGTTTAATTTCTCCTTGTGTAGGTATGATGCTCTTAATACAGTTCTCGAGAAAGTTGAAAGTCTACAAGATTCCAGCATGCAATCGGATTTTCGTAATGCTCGTGACCATAAGGCATCGCCGATACCCCGAAAATCCAAATCGGACAATTGTAACAGTGCTATAAATGAACCGAAAGAAAACGGGTGTATAGGAACTGACAACGTAGATGAAGACCCGAGTGACAATCGGGATACAGTAGTTCAAGTAGTGACTAGCTGACCTATCTATAATTTGTGGACTTGATTAGCTGAATTTAGACTTGTTTAGTCAAGTGCCCTCCCTTGTTACTTTTGTGTCAATTTTGATCGGATCTGCACTCTCTTACTCTTCCGTAACTTTTGAAAAAGCTTTCGTAATGGCGTACACCTCAGACTTCCATACCATGATTTTTTGTTTGCATTCACGCGCCATCTGGAAGCTCCCGTTCCTTATATTGTCGAACTTCCTTTGTGGAAGAGAATCTGTATGTAAGTTATTTACGCTAAACTGATCTGCCATAAATGTAAAACAATTCGACTATTTCGATGTTGTAAATCTCTTTCGATTTTTTCTATTATAATGGAGTTCTGAACCGTTTTGCGTGTCTTTTTTTGTATAAGTTTATCCTTTGTAAATAGGAAGGAATTTATTTTCTGTTCAATAAAAAAATAAAAATCACTACAACACAGATGATGATACTTTGTTGTTCATTGGTGTAACATAGTTCTTGAGTCGGATGTAAGCAGATCCAAGGATTCAGTTGAATTATTTCCTAAGCAACAGTATCCACCTCAGTTTTACTTACAAAATTTGCGGTTTTTTTTTTTTTTTTCTTCTCGGGGATTGGAATAATAAAGGGTGTTACTGGTAAGTAATGACTTGATACATTGGATAAAACAATGTATAGTATGAAGACCAAACGGGTACTACGCAATACCGTGGCAGATTTGGACAACCTATCGTGAGTTTGGAAACAAGGTGTCCGGCCGGGAGTTTGAGATGTCCGGTCGGGAGTTTTGAAACTAGTCTTGAAACATCCGGCTGGAAATCTTCACTCAAAACGTCCGGCCGAGCGTTTGTAAAAATCTGGTCCTGAAAATTGCTTAGCAGTTCAAACGCACGACCGGGGATTTAATACATCCGGCGGGATATTTATGAAAAGATACTTTTTGACCTCCGCCAATCTCGATGTTTTGCTCCTTTGTATACACGCTTACTTAATACTGTCATATCTGTAAAGTATGTATTCAAAGATGCCCGGCCGGGTGTTTTGTTTTTCAGGCCAGATATCAGGATGTCTAACTTGTTCAACGTTTGAAGACCATGCATTGTAGTTGTATTTGCTGGCACTAAAGATCAAAGCTAATAATGGAAATCATTTTACCATTAGATACTTTTGGATTAATAAAGTACACATCATAACTAGGAAGCTGGAGTGGTGGAAAGATTACTTTATTACTTTCTCCTTCGACCATTTTGTAACTTTCCAGCTTCGTGCAAAAGTATTTGATTTTGAGGACCAGATATTGATGAAATCCATCAGTCAGGCGTCTCAGTTACCTCATACCCGGCCGGATGTTTGAGATACCCGGCCGGATATCCAAATCGAGACATCAAAAAGTCCGACCGGGTGTTTCAAAGGTCCGGCCGGACAACGTTAGCTGGTAATTTTCAGGACCAGATTTTTACAAACGCCCAGCCGGACGTTTTGAGTGATGATGTCCGGCCGGATGTTTCAAGACTAGTTTCAAAACTCCCGACCGGACATTTCAAACTCCCGACCGGGCGTCTAAACATCCGGCCAGGCGTCTGAGATATCAGGCCGGACATCTTGTTTCAAAACTCGCGATAGGATGTCCAAATCTGCCACGGTAACGCAACGATGTATAAATTACCATGTATTAGAAATATAAGACAGGAATGCGACTAATATTCCCCCCTTTCAAACAACTGCATCAAAACATCAACAATTGTATCAATGATGTGTAAAATTATTCTTGTAGAAACTTTCCTGGTTTTTTATTGTTTGTACAATAAAATAAAGGAAAAACAATGCAATTCAACAGCATATTGCTTTTGTAACTCAGCTAAAACTATCTTTGAAAAGGATATAGGTTTTTTCATAGTAATTCGTGTAATAACGAATGGTTGCCATATAACATATTTCTATGCATATAATAAACGCTGTGAAAGAATATATATAAATAGGGAAGTGCGCTCGTTGAAGAAATACATAATTTTTTTAAAAGTAACGCAAGCCATTGAAAGATTTTTCATTACTCGTACTGGATCCCTGTTTGAGCCTTTGAAATTTCCTAAGCAGTCAAAATTCAACGTAGCATACGCTACAGTAAAATTGAGCGATTGATTGATAGAAAAGACGGAAATACAATGATTTTCTTTTCCCTATGCGCGCGGAAATTGAATTTGTGGCATACGAGCATTTCTTTTCGCTTCTCGAAAAGCTCTGCTGAAGTACGAGTTAAAATTCGAGTTGAAAGTACGGAATCCTACACCATTTAGCATCTACCCTGGGGAAACGAGACACTTTATTTCCGTGAAATGTTAGCATGACACATGAAAATATAAACATTGAAAATGGCGGCTGATGTTGAAAAGGAGAAGAATTCAGATACTGGGGAAAACTTTAGCGGAACTTCTAACAACATCTTTTTCAGAAGAATTGAAATTGTGTGTAAAACAGTAGCATGGTTCATCATTGTTATTTCTGCTGCCTTTCATTTTTATCGCTTGTTTCAATTTGGTAAATGTGACTTTCTTTTTCTAATATTTCCTTGTTTTTGTTTATAAACGTATAATGTACCGTCAATAATCCGGATTACCGACAGCCTTCTTTATTATGGGCAGAAAAAGTAAACAAAGATTCTTGTCATGAAAATATACATTCACTCTTGCCAAGTTCACCACTTATAACTAAATAGAATGTTCTATGAAGCAGAGCAATAGAGATCACTACTACTAGCAACGAAGAAATCACCCCGTGAAGAATCATAGTGGCCTATCTATTTCAATACTCATTAAGAAGTGTCCTCCCCCACAGTGATTGACGTACTTTTTTATTTGACTTATTTTATGATAATTAACTTTTTAAAAGCATGTTCTGAATTCATTTTCATTCCTTCAGACATACTTTAACCGTTGCTTCTGCTGAAACTTTTCCATTACCTAAACTTGTAGTTCTAGGGAAATAAATCTGATCTTTCCATAAGTTTATGAGTTTATTAGAAGTGCCCAATTACTTATAATCATGTTCGACAATGTTATGAAAGTGCTATTAACAGACCACCATTTCTCATCTGTTATCAATGTTTGGTCCATAAGATCAGTGCTTAAAATAACTGCCGATGTCACCGGTCATTGGCCGCCATAATGATGTCTGTGACCGTCTGAAAACATTAATAAATGACCAACATGACCGGCCACTTATTTTGTGAGAGATAATAGTTATTTACTCCTGTTAAAACCTTTGTAGAAACTTCCTATATAAAGAAAAAACACAATAAAATAGCCATAACAGGTTGTGTAATATAAGCAAAATAAAATGTACAGAATAGATGGCGTATGTGATGTCTACTATTCTCAAGCGAAAGTGAAAAAAATCTCCTACGTGATTTTATTTAAATTAAACAATTTAAGTAAAAACAATGTCGAATTTTTTTGTTACAGAAAAACTTAAACATGTATTCTCTTATTTCTATTCTGTACAGGTGTTAGTGTGTATTACCTTAATTAAAAAGATTAAAAATAATAAACAATTTTTCTTGAGATACCAAAAGGGAATTCTTCAAATGATTTTAATTTCGAGTTTTTTTGTGTTATGTCTATTTTATTTTCACGAAGCATAAGAATTCTATATAAAATACATCAGCGAAAAGACTTATTTTGATAGATCAAAAGAACTTCAAAAGTGAAATGAATGCACCTGCAAGGAAGAGTGTATCGTTTAAGTCAAACATGAATTTTAATGAATTTATTTACTTATCGATTAGGCAAAAGAAAAAGGAAACATTATTATGGCCATCCTCGAACCCCGGGCACTCTTAACATGCGCGGCGGATGCCCTCTACAACTGTCCTAGCTTAGAGGGTTAATACGTTGTGACTGTCGTAAATTAGACGATGGCCGCCTCGATTTGCGTCGTACTAGTCAAAGGACCGGTAGTGAGTAAATTTTTATTTTAAGCGCTGTAAGATCAGCAAGTATTAGATATTTATGAATTTTTTATGAATATCTAATAGTAGCAAACCAAATTTACTTTCAATGGGTAATATTTATTCAAATAAATTTATGATGGTCATACATGTGTGACCCCTCATAAATACGAATTAACATTGGAATTTCATTGCATTTAAAAAGTTATTGTTAGAAGAGATTTTTAATGATAGCAAAGTTAATTGATGGATTGTAAGTTTCTAAACTTCTGCTTTCTTTTTGCATATAACTAATAAATCTTTTGAGACTTGTTATCATAGAAAAAGCACACCTATTATTAAAATTTCTCACGAAATAGCGACTTTTCACAAAGGTCTTTCAAACATGTAATAAAATTACTAGCATTAATGGCAGCATTTTGATAAGCTGAAGCTTTGTATCCTGTTAAAATATTTTATATGATAATAATAATAATAAATAAATAAAATATATAATTAAAAGATTTGAAAAATGCACTTTATTTCAGAGTTTTAACAGTCTGCCTGTTAAAAGGAGGCCCGGGAGCAAATAAAACTGCAAAGAACAAATAATAAGTAAACTGCAACAATCCCAGTGGGCAAAGTCGTCAAAAGGTCACTGCGATGGAGATCCCTTTTATTGAAATTGTATGTATATTTCTATAGAAATGTACTCCTTTACAGAGATTTTCAGACATTCCAACCCTAGAGAATCTGATATCGGGAGTTTTGCTAAGTTTAGTGACTACCCGAGAGCCAACCATGGTTGGGGTGGAGGTGGGAATTTTGGATTATATCTTTGTCTAAAACACTGGAAAACGCCATTTTGAAGAATAATTTTGAGATTTAAACTAGTCTGCGATGAGCACCACTAGACTGCTGCCGTTAACCATTTCATTGAACTTTTAGAATTCTCCATGATTTTCCTTTCAATTTTGCTTTCGGATGCTTTTTTATTTTATTTTGTTATCATTAAAGGAACCCTAAAAACGAGGTTGGTTTACATACGCTATCTTTTACTATAATGCCGGCACCGACTAAACAGCAAGCAATTTGTAGCAGGCGCTTGCTTGTCGCTTTGTTTACAACACTATAGTGGAGTGATATGGTGAACTGAGAGCTTGCCATTAAAATTTGCGCACTTTGAAATATTGTGGCCTATTTATATCCTGATATCGGGAGATCATGTGGCTCATCGGGAGATCGGGATTGGCATCTTGAGATCAGGAGTCTCCTGCTCATATCGGGAGAGTTGGAATGTATGGATTTTTTAACAAATGTGCTGGCTGGAGGGAATCCCAGAATAAAAATAAGAATAATGTTATAAAAATTGAAAAGATCATTACTAGTTTTATCTACAATAGTTATGTAGAATGCAATTCTATTAAGATCAGGTTTATTTTGTGATAAAATGTTAAAGTTGTCATAACTAAGTGTGTGATTAAATATTTACAACATTTTTAAAAAATTTTTCTGTTTAAGGAGATCCAAGTGCTCACTCATTCTGATCTTAAAGAGATTAGAAGTTGCCTCAAACTTGTCAAGGCTAAATAGGAACACATTATTCTGCGTAACCATATCCTGAGATCGATACATAAATCCGTCCATTTTATTTCTGCTGCTAAAATAGACTCCTTCTATATATTTAACATTTACAGTTAATATATAAATTAAATCTTAATGCTAATAGAAAATGGAAAGAAAAAGTCTAAGAGTAACTCATGAATAAACCATTGAATTTCTCTGTGTTTTGCAGCTACACACATAAAATGAAGGCGGAATTAAGATTTTTACAAGGGCAATCTAAACAGAAAAAGGTTGATTGATAAAGTTTTAAAAATTACTCGACATGGTAAAGTACACATAGACTTGTACACACTCCTTTTTACTTGTTGTGAAGCTGTGTTTCCCACCATATAGTACACCAATGTTGTTGAAAGTCGTTTCAAGAACAACAATATGCCTGGGGAGGACTGGCTGATATCATTTATGAAGTGATACCACTTGAACATTGTGAAGATTGTTTTAGCAGAAGTTAATTAGGTGGTGAGTGATTTTGAACAAGTTCTGAGAAAGAGTAGAATGAAAGTCTTCAAACCATAACTCCATTTCCTACTTTTTTTTGGTGTCTTTGATAAAGTATAATGATAACATCTGGTGAGTGTGCAAGAATGAATCCTGCAGGTTGGCCTCGTGTACTCAACAGAACTCCTGGAAAAAATAATGTGGAAAAACAAAACGCAAAAAGCAAACAAATAATAAAAAAAAAAACGACAAGCATTGAAGATGAAGTTTTAGAATTGGAATTGTAGGGAAGAATAATGACCTCTGGTGGCAGCCATCTTTAATGTTTTGGGAGCCAGTATGAAGAGGAATAATGTTAAGATGTAGATTTAGAAGGGAAATAGTTTTGTTATGGATGTGGATTGAATATCAGCTTCTAAAAAGATATGTCTTTCGTTCTGTTGATGCAACTTGTTGAATCAAGTCAATAGCATTAGTATAAAACAACATTAAAAAGAAAAAATAGAAATAAGGTTAGTAAAACCGTCTCTGATTTTTAACAGATGACTACGTACTATTATCCATAAGAAGCTTGACACACAGATTCAATATTCATTTTATTTTTATAAATCACTACAAGCTTTCGGAGGTGCTTCCTCCATGATCACGTATTAAAATTTTTTTATTACAATGTATAATTTATAGAAAGATATATTGTCCAGAGACGTAAACTAAGGTGTCAAAATAAATAATTACAAAGAGAACAACAAAAAAAAAATCAGATTTTATTCAAAATAATTCAAGCGGCATAGACTGAATGTTCCTATTAAGAATAGGTTTGTCACGGTTAATTAAGAGACTCTCCTTCAGTGTGAGTTTGAAATCATTGGACTCACGTGCCAAAATTTTAAAATCATCAAATGAAGGAGAGATGTGACAAAATAATGAATGTTCGAAGACTGAGGTATAACTGTTAGGTTGTATAGACTTCTTCTTACCAGTAAGGTGAGAAATACCTAAGTGTTCACAAATCCGAACTTTGAAATGGCGTTTGGTTTTGCCATAATAACGTAGATGACTACGTCCTGTGAAAATTGCAACAAACATCTTGAATGATTTGTGACATCAAAGGCCTGTTTGGGATGAGAAAAATTGTTTGTAATTAGGAAGATTGTTGGTAGCAATTAGCATAATGGAATACAATCCAGGAACACAAAATAGTAGTAATGGGTGAACACTAATCATAAAACAAGTAAGGTGTCTCTTTGGAAAACCCCCTGAAATTTAAAGATACTAGCCAAAGCAAATCAAATATTTACTTGAACTTATCAAACACTTGCTGAATGCTATTTCTCTGTTAGATCTCCATCTGGCTATTACTGCAATGAATGATTAAAATTGTGTGTATACTACTCCTTTGCGGTGATTTTTCAATAAATTGGTTCTCTGGGAAGAACACCTAAGCATTACTCTTATGCCATTAGGAATCTGTAAACAGATTTACAGAAACCCATGGCCCTTTAAGCTATAGTTGTTTATTGATGTTCAATTATCTACTAGAGTATTACTACAGAATTTAAATATAGCAGACAAAAGTGTGAGATTCTATTAGACCATTATGATTATGCTTTTACAGATAAATTTCGTTTGTGTGGAGTATTAACAAACCTTGTCTTGGGAAACTCAAAGCTGCTACAATCTTGTACCAATATTCTTTAAACATTAATTATTATGTACTTGTTTAGAGTATGCCGGCCAGACATGTCCCTTGTTGTTTGAATCTGGACATTGGGTTGGAGATAAATGGCAGCCAGATGGCTGCATGTTACATGAATACATTCAAAGGTATAATCTTAATTTGTATTTTTGATAAGGCTATAGTTATTTGATACTTCATTCAGCGTAACCTGCCCGCATCATGATTTTTCGGACAAATAATGCGCATTAAAATACATTATTTTTACAACATAAATGTTGCTAAGATACATGTCGTGAAGTGACTTTCTTTTACTTGACTGTCTAGACAAATGTTAGTATATCGTGAAGCGAAAAAAAGAAACACACCTGATGTATTTAACGAAATAAATAGAGAATGGCTCGTTAATATTGTGTAATACTTCATAACATTTATGAAAAGGTCTGTTCTAAAATCCGCTATCTTTACATTATCGTTAAAAAATGCGCATTGTATGTCATTATTTTGTTTCCAAAATAATGCATAATGAATAATGCCCACATTCCGCATCGCTAAGTCTGTTAGGGATCGTCTCCAAAATGTGGCTACGAAACGTCTAATTTAAGACGTCTATTTTTGTAATGGCTGCTTTCTATTTTGCCGTTTGCAAACGTCTACACGAAAGAGAACATTATTATTTCGCAGAACGGCTAAAACGTCAAAAGTGCCTAACGATTAAAACGTCTAAAACGTCAAAAGTGCCTAACGATTAAAACGTCTAAAACGTCAAATATGTCAAAAGAGAAAGAAAATCATTTTGAGAAAGAATGGTTTCCATTAAAAGTTTAAGGGTAGCCGCTAATTAGCGATTCTTCACTAATTGCGAAGTTTTTTGAGTTATAGAAAGTTTCGAATATAAGAAGTTTAAGTTTTTTCATTTTATTCATTTGTTTGCTTCTTTATTTTAGATGCCTAAATAAGCAACAATAAATGGCATATGGGTATAATTTTTAATTGGGAATGTGAATGAAACTTGCGAAACTGTTAATGTAAATATGAACATGAACATTTTCAAACGGAGGAGTGTGTTTTACTATTGCCATTGAATGAAAACAAGAAATACTTCGCATGGAAACAAATCGCGTGTCCATTGCAAAAGAAAGTTTTGTGGCGCAAAATTTATTTAAAGAAAGTTTTAATCAAATTTTCCGCCAGATTTGCTAACACGGCAACTGGGCTATTATTGAAACCATGAACGGTTTGTATTTCAAACACCTCGCATATACGCGAAAGATAAAAAGAATTTGAAAGAAATTCTGTGCATTCATGAGAAAGGTTTGCAAATGAGTTTGTCTCACAAATTAAGACAATCATACGTCTTCATAAAAACTTTGATAAACACGAAGAATGAATTTTTGATCAATACATCCGGCCCTCCAAATTAAGGTCGGCATTCAGCAATGCCGACCTCATTGCCGACCCAACTCCTTTCAAGGTCGGCAAAATTTTGCCGACCTCATTTTCTTAGTTAAGTTTAATTTGAAAGAAAACCTTTGCAATTCATCATGCTGACGTAAAAATGGTATTTCTCTTTTTTCCTAATTCCCATTATAGTTTTTTACTAGGTTGCTACAAATTCGTGATGATGGTTTAAAAACTTGTTTGTGAGAAGAAACATGCATATTAAAACATTTATTAGTTATTATGTCAACGATACATAAAGGGCTTATTAATTATTCATGAAGTTAAATGTACAGTTTGAAAAGGTAGAAAAAAATTATGCACATGTCCGGAAATGTTTGCACTCATTGTGCATTGCTTCAAACCGCTGCTTCAAACACTAAATAGATTTCTTTTAAAATTCGATTTTTTACATGCGTTGTGTTTCTTCATTGATATTGCTGTAAATTAATATGTCTCTGAAAAAACTGTTGACTCATGGAATTTTGTTTGTGCTGGATACGAATTAGATAGCGACGGCAATGTATCGCTATCATGGTGCAAAATCTGCCGTGAGTTCTACTGATAGCTTCTTTACTGAATAATTAATAAGTCAGTTTTAAGATGTTGATCTTTGATATTTATTATTTTTCCCTTTAAAGTTTACCCTTTCTTCTGGTAGTTAGTGGTAGACCCTTAGGTAAAGTAAAATGATTTTTATTATTATTATTTTTTATTATTTCCGAAAGTTACGACGGTTACTCACAGCTGCTCGTTTATTTGGTGATTCGTTTTGCAAAATCGTATAATAAAGCGAAAGGAAGAACTAGACGTTTTATTTAAAAAATTTAGACGTTTTATCCAATAAACTTTTGCCGTTTTTGCCGTTTTCAAACGTCTACAACGTGTCTAAAATTTAATCGGTTAAAATTTAGACGTTTTAAGGTAGTTTTTGGACGTTTTAAAAACGTCTAAAAACGTCTAAATCATTTGACACATTTTGGAGACGATCCCTTACGCTGAACGAATTATTAAATAACTATGGCCTAAATTCAGTTGAGAGAATTTTATTATGTTGTTTCAAGCATTCATTGGTTCCATGCACAAAATTCATGAAACAAATACCTTATTACACAAAATTACCGTGTTAATTTTTGCCCCACGTAATTATTAATGTATCATGTAATATAATCCCTCGTTATTTTGTGATATTTTTCAATTTTTGAAAAGTAAATTGTTGAAATGCAGTCAAAACAACCGGTTTTCTATTTTTTTATGACAGTAATTTAATGGAATAAAATATAAAATACAAACATAACGATTCACTCGCACAGTTTGAAACCTTACCATGGCAAAGTTACGAACGGTATCTACGATTACCTGAGTTCAGAGGAAGGAAAAGCAATAATGAAAGCTGGATGGAAGGTAGCGGGGATACGAGAGGCATTTAACAATGCAAGATTAAATGATAAGTGCTTTGAACCATTAGCATAATTGTATAGCAAACATTAGCACACACACTGTTTGTATTTAGTTTTCTTTCTTGTGTTTTAGTATGTAGGTAATATTATTACCACTTTGGTAACTCTGTAAACATTGAAGCTTTTCATTTCCTTTCGGTATTTGAAAACACACCTTCCAAATCATTTTAACTAATCCCGAGTCAAAAATACAAAAACCGAAATCCATGTCAATTTAATATTATTTAAAAATTACAGTCCATGAACCATGTTAATTAAAGAACACTTTTAGAAAGTCTCTTCGTCCATCATTGTTATTTTATGACCATGTTAATTTATGGCGGGTTAAATAGTTCGCCTGTTAATTTCGTGTAATAAGGTATGCTGCTTAATTCTTTGTTTGTGAATGTGTAACATAAAATTGAAATTTTACTTTTAGTGAAATAAAGACTTGTCTTCAGAACCAACGTGTAGCACTTGTTGGAGATTCTCGCATGAGGTCATTGTACTTTCAGCTCGCAAACTCTGTTAGTGAAGAACCTGTTCCCACTGGATATGTGAGTGCATCCAACCTGATGCTGTATCATACTTTCAAAGTTTTCTCTTGCATGTTACTTCCTTGAAAATTTGCTGTGTTGCGATTGTTTTGCTTTTCTTTTTGTTTTGAGGTCTGTTAGTTGATTTATCGTAGTTTTACCATAGTTTTGAATCGAACATATTGTAATCTGCATAATATTCTAATTTTCATGTAGCATGAAGATTTGAGGTACGAAGACAAGAGTAATACTTCCATTGTAAGTTAAATAACCAGTCTAATCCATTCTTTTTTGGATTTCTGAACAAACGCAGAATCCCTTGGATTCTTCCAGTTTTTGTTTTACTGTCATAACTAAGATGATTCTTTATAACGCAATCTAAACAGAGATCTTCATTCGTCAAAGCCCCTCTCCCACTTGCAGTCGAAAGATGACGAAAATTAAAATTGACAAATTTTCAATGAAAAGTCTGACGGTGTAGGATTATCTGCACATAAAGTGCCATTACTGAGATATCATCACTCAAAGATGTCCAGGAGATCACACCTCCAAAACATTTTAGCCTAATGTTTTTCATCACTTCATAACCAATAACCTCCAAAACCTCACCTTCTTTTTGGTTCTCAAAATTTTGCCCTAAAATGTTGCGTTCCATTGATGATGATGATGTGTCATTTGCTACTACTAATAATTCTCCCAGCTGTTTGGTTTACCATTTAAAAAAAAGAAGAAAGTGACAGATTTTTTTAAAAACTCCCCAAAAGTATCCACACTATCATTATAAGATGACACTATTGGCTTCTGTACACAATTTTTTTTTTGTTAAATAAATGTTTTTTTATTCTTTTAGAAATTTTATTGGTTACCAGAACTGAATTCAGATGTTGATGTATTACTTCAGAAGTGGATCCAGGTAAAACCGCATTCATTTAACTGTGAAATCATTGCAAAACAATTCTTTGCTAGTTTCTTAACTTTATTTCCATTCTTTTCTAGAACCCATCAATTATGCCTAACTTAATAATCATGGGAGTAGCAACAGTATGTAGATCGACTCGACTTACAAAACATTTTGAAATTGAAATTGACAACCTGAAAGCTTTCCATTCCTCAAATCACTCAACTTTTTCTTTTTAAAATAAATTTCATACATAAAGGATATAATTTTTATTTCAGTGGAAGATTAAAATGGGGCAGTTGGCGGCAATCGTTGATTATCAAGGTTTGTATAATGCTCTTTATCTTTATTGCAGATTCCTTTCCAGTGGGCTAATTTGTTGAAAAATCTCTGCAAAGGAGTGAATTTCTAAAGAAATATACAGACTATTTCAATAACAATGCTCTCTGTTACAGTGACTTTTTGACGAGTTTGTTTGAAACAGATGAAGTAGATAAAACAATTGAATAGGCTAGATGGAATAAAAATCATGTTTTTTTTTGCTTTAGAACAACTGAAAAAACTGTTGGAACCCATAGCATTTATTAGCCAAAATCTTACATTCTATAACAAGGAAAATGTCCCTCTTTCAAGATTTCATCATGAGCCACAGTTGATCTGGATCATGCAGGGTATTATATTTTTTCATGGTGTCAATATTTTGTGACTGAACCCTCCTTAGTTGGAGATGAAAATATACTTTTCATTATTTTGGAAGCTTGAATATTTATAATATAAAAACCCAATAAATATACAAGTTATTAAGTAACTAATCTCCCTAGAGAATCTAGGTGGCTATTGTATACTGGCCAGCATTTTATGTAGTAGTTACTCTATTTAATTAGATGGATAAGCTGTGCATAGAGGTATTGATTTACGTATAACATCCTATTAAGGTTCAAGAAACATAAAAATGATTCAACTTCACTTGCATATAGCCTTGTGGTAGAGTGCTGATGTCTAGGAATGATGTCTAGGGTGGTTGTCTAGCTGAGCGGTTTCTGTCATAACAGCTTCCGTAGCCCAAATGTGGGCTTAAAATGCTCTAGGACCTCCTTCGCAGGACCCTTATTGATAGCAGTACCTTAAGGAACTGAAGAGGCTATCCTGGGTAAACATTTGTAAATAAATAAATTAAATTTCGCGAGAATTAATTTTTACGAATTTTCAGATTTCTTTTGTTCTAGAACAATAGTCTTTTGGACTCGCAAAGATTAATTCCCATGACTTTTAATTTTATACTTTAATTTTAATTTTAATTTTAATTTTATAATTTTATAAATTGTATAAAATTCTACCTATAATTAGAATTCCCAATTGAAAGTGTTTTGCCATTATGGTAATACTCTACCAATATCACTTTGAGGTGCAAAGTAGAACACATCTTGTCATCATCAGAATTGCTCAACTAAACTTCGTATCATAGCTAACTGGTGATATGACATTTGTATATATTTTTGTATTCTTTGTCAATCAAAATGTTTAGCCATGAACAAAACATGAATCTGCTTACAATTTCTTGTAAAGTAAAAGTATGTTTTCTTTTTATGTTTTCTCTTTTCCCTTATCTTTCAGATCCTGTTGTTGAGTCGAAGTTAGAAGAACGAAGAAAAACCATAACAAATGACAAAATTGAAGCTTATAATTATGCTGCTGAAAAATCATTACAGTATGTGACTTTTTTGGGAAGTGATTTGTTTCGATACTGTGGTGCTTGATGTTTTTTGCCTCTTCATTGCAGATTAAAGCACATTGCATATAATGTATTAGGAATAAGCTAGGGATTATGATTGACACACTTAAATTACCTTCAGCCATTAACTTGCAATGTAATTTTTTACCCAACTCAACCACGCAAACCAGTTTTCGAGAAATGGCGATGTATCTTTGGTTGATGTTTTTATTGCTTAGATCTTCAAGTCCATACACACGTTTAATGAAAGCAACAACTTTGATGGCAGCTGGTAAACCTGACGAGACCAGGGATGGATTGCATTATTCATCTTCTATTATTGAGAAAGTAAATACAAATCACTTTCTTATCAAATTGTTATCAAAGGTCCTCAATCTGTTGCTGAGATGGAGTGCATTTCTATGGAAATATACACCCTATTTCAATATAAATGCTCTTCATCACAGTGACATATTGATGATTTTACCTAGCGGGAGCATAACAAGATGAGTGTCTTTGTTACCATGAAAATGAAAAAATTAAATATGTCAATACTCTATACTCTCACATGTAGCAATATTGCAATTTTTGCAGTGTTTTTCTGTCCTACGGTTAAAAAGGTATTGGTTCTTTAACTGTCAGTGACCTGTGAATATTGTTTTTATAGAAAGTAAACGCAATACTAAATGCCTTTTGTAATGACTACATTTACCCAGATGATGCATCTTGCTGTAAAGATTTGGAAAAAATCACCCAGCTCCAATTTAATGCTTTTGCAGTGTTTGCTACTTGGTAAGTGGCTGGATGTTTCAAATTCTTTGGTATTAAGTACGGTGTATACATTAGTATTAGTATACATTGCATGTGGTTGTACATTTTGGTTCGGAATGATGTCATTAAGATCTTTGTTAACATTTTGAATCTTGAATAATTAACCAATTTTTGATTGCATTTTTTTCTGTATGCTAGTTTGATTCTATGGCTCATAATGCTGATAAGTCGGAAAATTCGAGATTATAATATAAAAGGTAACACTTTTGTGTTAGACTAATTATATCAGCTATCAGTCAATAATGTGAATGGAGATAAATTTTCAAATTACTCTTCGTATAGAACTCAGTGGGAAAATTTGTTGGAAAACCACTAAATAGGAGTGCATTTCTATAGAAATATGATCACTGTTTCTATAAAAGTGCTTTTCATTCCAGTGACATTTGAACTACTGTACCCACTGAGAAATGTTTTTGTGTGTTCAGGTTTGAATGATGACGAAATTGACAGGTTGGACTCCACTTCAACATTGCCATGGTTATATACAGACCACATGTATGCAAGCATGAAAGCAATGGCTAAGTTGTCTGCCATAATGCTTTATGTTTTTCTAGCTGACAGGTGAGTGTGAAGTAATGTTCTAAGGTCCATTTTATAAGCTGTGCTGTGCCATGCCGAACGTGGACATTTTTCGAAGCTGAACCGTGCTGGGCGTGTAGCATGGCTAGATCAGCTTTGTGGCACGGCTCAGTTCAGCATGGCTGGATATTCATTTGGAGTTCGGCTCAGCATGGCACAGCTTATAAAGTAGACCTTTAGATATCTTTTGTCATCTCATTTCATAGTCGATCACGAGAGAAAATAAGACGTGCCGCAAGTCATGAAATTTTAGGTCTATGATTCTATTCACTTATATATCATAAACAATACTAATTTGACAAAAATCTTCCAATTTAACACATAAGCATTGTTAGCATGAAGGATATTGTCTGGACACAACACGATGATATTTTTTCCAACGATCTGTGAAATAGGCTTTAAATATATAGGGTGGAGCTATTAAACCTTTCTCACGTTTATGTAATTTTTTGTCATACCAAATTTCTCCATTTTGTTTTGTTTTTATTCAGCTCACTTCTGTATAATAAAGATCACAAAAGATATTCACATGCAGCATTTTTCATACCACTGGTCATATTCCTTGTCATTGGATTATTTACAAGAGCTCCTGTCAAACAGGTATTTATGTAGCATCCATTATAATTGCACACTTATATCTAATGATATTTAATAACACATAGTAGCTCTGCATGGTATTCTGTCGTTAATATGGTTTATTCTAAATCACCAAACCTGAAAACTTTATTTTTCGTTTTATACCAACTGGTAACCTGTTGGAAGAGGGGTTCTAATAGAATTCTATTGCAATCCTCATTATCAATCTCTCATGTTTATGAATTCAAATTGCGATTTCAGTGAAGTAACAACATTTTCAATACAAAGACAATATTGTAAAAACTCATTTCATATGTAATCTTCTTCTTCTGATTTGCAAAGCCATTAATGTGATTGGTTCTTTTTTAGGCCACTGTTCTGAATCCAGATCAAGTCGAAGAATGGAAGGGTTGGATGATAATAATATTAATGTTATATAATTACACCGATGCCAAACAAGTTAGTAATATTTTATCATTTTATTCAGACGTGCAAGGATTGAGTTGAGCAAAAATATTTTAAGCATTTGCACCAACTCTCGTACATCAATGAGGAATCATAACATGTTTATCATTATTATCATTTTTAGTTTAAAAAATATTATGACACATTTTTTTCACTACAAAATAAATAAAAAGCAGAAGATTTTTGTAAACTATGTTTACTTTATCAGTGCTAAAATGAATCCTGATGATGTAAACATAGTTTACGAAAAGCTTCTGCTTTTTATTTATTTCATATTGAAATAAATGCATCATATATTTTTAATTTAATAAAAATAGCATAATAATTAATTTGTAGTTTAGAATTTAGCGACTTCTTGTTCTAGCTACTTCCAATCTTCTGTTTATGTGTTTGTACGAATGAGAGTTGGATTTCTCTTTACCTTAGATACTTCCAATCTTCGTCAACGTCCGGCTGATAGTCTCCTCATTCCTCTTCATGATTGGGTTCGTGCACTTTCGAAGGTTTTGGTATACTGCTGATTTTGGTTTGTATAAGATTTGCAAGGTAACTATGTGTAAAAACTGAAACTGTTATGAGATTATATGTTATGAGATCGAGTCAACTACAGAGATCTTCTTCACTTATCTTCATGTATATACTTTTCTCCAGTTAAACTATAAAATTAAATAGAAGATAAAATTATTTAAAATATAAAATTTTATTCTCTGATCGATCCTGCATGTCGTAAATTTTCATGGTGTGGGGTTTATCTGTGAGCGTGGAGTTTTGAAAAAAAAACTGCCAATAAAGCCGGGCGTGAAATTAGAACCTGAATAAAAAAAAGGGCGGATAATTGAACTGCTCTGTTGACAATTACTGGGGCGTGGTTGTGGTTAATTTTCTTTTATTTGTTTCATAGGTTATGGCGCATTTGAATGTGTTCTGTGTGGTATTATGTTTGGTGATGGGTCATCCCTACCAATTTTATTTCATCGTTCCATTGTTGTCTTTTTGGTTTTTTGTCGTCTATGCAAGTATGGCGTTCATACCAAGAATTACCCACGATGTAGTAGTTGGTAAGATCACAGCAAAATTACTTTCCCAGTATATTTTGTAAACACGGTTTTTTTGTAGGAAAAACTACTCCATTGCGGCAAGGTTTTTTAAGTCTTTTTCTGTTCTAATGAAATTTTGACATCGAAGAGTTTTACTGAAAGTTTATTTACGTTTCCATCGAACATACGTTTCTTGTAAAAACACAAACAAACATATATTTACAAAAAACCACCAAGGTTGGGTATCAGATGCATCGATGTTCCAGATGGTTGTGATGTTTTGGATAATGTCCATGTCGTATTTGTTGATAGATCAGAAAAACATGCGAATGCCAGTCTCGAATAAAACTTCTTGTCAAACGTCTTGGTATATAAAACGGCATGTTTTTTTTTTCAACGAATTTTCTTCATTTTGCGAGACTTTTTTGCTATCTTACGAGATTGTTTCGTCATTTTACGAGATGTTTTCGTACGACTTGACCAAGCTCACAGAAATTTGAATTTATTTAGAGCTTAGAGTTTTTCATCTTTTATCTTTGAAGCCAAAACTGTTCTCTCCTTTATAGCTAACCCGAAGAAGAATTATTGGATGGTTGGAAAACTCATTGTTTTATTTGCTATAATCTTTATTGTGTGGGCGTACGAGGTTATTCATACTTCTTGTAATTTTTTTTGTAATATAACCTCCCACCGCCCCTGCTTCGACGCCCTCATTTATTGTTACTATTCGACTCACGATCGGTAAAATTGTGTTGGTACAATAACAGATTGATACCTTCCATACTTAATCCACCTTCTACATTTCGATTCAAATTGTTTCCTGATATCTAATACAACATCTTTGTTAATAAACCATTGTTTACTTTCTTGTAGAATGTGTGTGAATGGGTTTTTTCACAGAAAGTCGTACGAGAACTCTTCATCGACTCTAATGGACATGTTTACGAATGGAGAATCAACTCGGGTCTTCATCGATACGTATGTATTTTCGTGCATTGCGTCACACAGTTTCTTAAATCATTTTTATTTCTTCTCCCTCTATGTTTTACGAAGCCCTCTTATACCGTTTATATGTGACAGCAATAGTTAGAAACGAGGCTATGACGTAATTTATGAAATTAGTTGTGTTTTCGTTTTTTTTTCTTGAGATTCGATGATCATAGTAATACACACAAATAATTTTTTTTCTTGGAATTTTCTCTGATACATGACAAAACGGCACTACGCGTCGATGTGAAAATTCTAACAAATTATCTTGTAGTGTCTGAAAAACGGATTTACACCGATTATCGGAAAAGGTCCGTTTAAATAGGTTTTTAGACATTCTATTTTTTTAGTCTGTGTTGTTTGGAATGCTTTGCTCATATTCCTATGTGACGTTGAGACGTAATGATTTCATTAATGATGATGATGGTAATCAAGCTGTGTTGGTTAAATCTAAAAAAACCGCATTGTTAATTGTAGCGTTGTCGTTCATTGGATTATTCGTAAGTCACGTGGTCTATTCGGTTTTTTTCGTTCTAAGGCTTTCTTTGTATTGCTTGGTCACGCGGTTTTTGTTGTTCTTTATTTCAGGGTTATGAAGTGCAGGCGTTCACCTGTCATTCAAAACCTCTGTGTGATCACACTCACCCAGTTGCATCTTGCTTGCCGGTATGTTTTTTCATTCATGTTAATCAGACCATGTTTTTTTACATCGATGGTGTTAACAAGGCTTACCTATCTGACGTTGTTGCAAGGAAGAGTTCCATTGCGCATGTCTGTAATCGATTATGCTGAAGTAGATCGAAACAAGATGCCCTTACGGGCAGAAAGATTTCTGCAAAATCTGTTGAAGCATGGAAGCATGTTATGACATTTATGAAATTCGACAAAAAAAATGTTACACGATCTAAGTGGGTTCAAACCACCGACCTTTCCGTTAACAGCCGAGTAACTAGCCAACTGGGCCATAGAACTACATGTACCTGTAATGTAAAAACTGCTAGGTTTAGACAGTAACAAAAAAACGGAGGAGAAAAACCAAAAGCCGGTTGTAATGTATTTCTTGCTTTTGCAAAAATCCAAAATCGAAATATTTTATGACATATTTAAAAATTCGAAAAAGACTTCAGAAGATATACATGGGGTCGAACCATCGATCCTTCGGTTAACAGTTGACTATACTAACCAACTGTGCCACGGAAGCCATGAACGTCAGTATAGATATAAACAAGAGCCACGCGGCGCAAAACGGTAACAGCAAAAGTACTTGCCACAAGAATACTTTCGAAATTTTACTTAAAATTCTTAAAAGTTCTGTGAACGTTATTTCTTGAAATATCTTACTGGTGGAAAACAGGCATAAACGATAATAATGTTTAAAATTACTAACTCGTGTAAATAGGGTCTAATTGTAACACACCAGCAATTTAATTTATTAGAGGACAAAAGAATTATACATGCATGAGCTGTTTATAACGTACGTTTTTTTTATAAGAGCTTATGTAGAAAAAAAAACTCGTTTCTTCGAAAAACACATGTATGTTTGAATTATAATTTCTTGAAACCGAAAATGAATTCGAACAGATAACTTCCTTTTTTTTAACTCGATTTTTGAAAATCTGATGTTCAAAGATAGAACAGATAGCTAACAAACGTACAAAGTAATAAGAAAGTCTGATCTGTGCTTTACTGACATGAAAAATATATCTATTTTCAAGTGCCAAAGTACATCGATTCAGTACCATAAGTAACTAAAAGTCCCAGTTTTATGTAGACCTTTTTGATTAATATCCATTCCTTCATCAATTAAGTGATAAAATATCAAAGAAAACGTATTTTCTACCTTAATTAGCTCTTTTGACTCTTCTGTTTACAAAACGTTGAGAACTTCTTTTTAGTTAGAAAAGAATGATCACAGTCCAAGATAATTATAAGTTTCTTCTATATATTTTCTGTTTTCACCTTAAAATATGTATATCTTTAAAATCCATTTAATAGTGATCAAAGAAACTTTTGTAAATCTTTCGCTGACATGCAATGCACGGTGCTTTGGTTTCATGTAAATGCACGCACGAAATTTCAAAAAACCGCTAGGTTTGGACAGTATGAAAAAGAACAAGATGCCCTTGCAGGCATAAGGATTTCTGCAAAATCAGCTGAAGTATGAAAAAAGAAAGACTATACATTCTTGAAATTTAAGAAATGTTTAATACGCAATTATATTTAGTACTCCCCAAAAATCAGGAAAAAACAATTGTCACTACGCAAAACTTTATCTGAATGACATGTTCTTTATTTTGTTGGTACGAAATGATATTAAGGATTCAGTGATCAATTCAGATAAGACAATGAGTATGCACGTAAAGTCATTGTAAATGTTATGAATTTAATATGTCTTGTCAATCTTCCTAACAGAATTCCTAATTCAGAAGGAGAAAAAGGAAAGCATAGATTGATGCGAAATACATCAATACACATACAAAATCAACATACATAACTGAAAATAGAAATTTGTGCTTTAATTTGAGTAACAATATGTCATTGCCATCTTTTTTATTTAAAAGCATGCATTACCAGAACTAAATTTCATGAAAAGATTATAAAAATTTATTCAGAAACTTAAAAAACAATAAATTTTTAATTACGTATACATGCCAGGGCATCATGAAAGCATAACTGACACAATACGAATCTTACATTAACTTCTAATAAACTTAATGAACAAAATAACATCAAATTCATATGCTTTCAGATATCACAGCGATTACGTATGTACGGTCAATCTTCCTAATTACGAAAAGACTTCCCAAACAGAAAAAGTAAACAAAGATTAGGATTATGAAAAATATGAACTAAACTTAGCTACCAAAATTAGCAAACATAACTGAAAACAGTTAAAATTTACAGACAGTCGAGATGTTTCCTATTTGCTATCGTAAACAGGAAGTCCTATTCCTAATTAAGGGCATTAATAATAATACAGCCAAGAACTATATATACATAAAAACATGCTAACATAGCTAGAGAAATACCTATCAAACATAAAATGATGCAGGCAGAGGTTAGACAGATATTCTTGTTGTTGGAGCTGAAGAGGAAACTGAGCTGAGCTGTACGTATCCAGAACTTAAAAGGCATTACAGCCCACAAATGAAACAAACGAGCTTTTGTATTTAGAAAAGCTTAAAAGAATACCAGACATTTTCAAAAAAAAAAAAAACTTTCCTTTTTGACAGACTGTTTTTATAAAACATTGAGAACTTGTTTTTAAAAAAGAATGAACACAGTAGAATCTTTGTAAGATAATCATAAATTTCTACCCTCTACCCTCGGTCTTGGAACTGTAAATCTATTCAACATTGATCAATCAACTTTTGGAAGTTTCTTCGGTCACGCTGTAGTGTACCATTTTGCGAACGGCGTGCAAATGTAAGTCGAAAAATACCCGGATGATCACATGGCGGAAATTCAAGCCAATAAACTAGCGCTACTAAAGATAATTAGCACCCTTGCGAAATAGTGGCGACTTATGCACCAATGAACATTAAGACGGCTTTTGTATGAACCAATCAAATTGGAGAAACAAATATGACTAGGTTTGGACAGTAAGATGAAAAAAAAAAAAAAAAAAAAAAAACAAAGACGATCGTAAAGGCTTTCTTGCTTACGCAGAAATCCAAAAACCAAAGCCGGTTGTAAGGTATTTCTTGCTTTCGCAGAAATCCAAAAAGTCGCTTAAGATGTAAATTATGTAAACACCATTTTTTTGAGTTAAGCTTCCGTGGGAATTCCATATGTTTCTGAATAGGCGTTGACCAGTCGAAATTCAAGGAACAATGCAGAATTGTATTTTTTACTTCATTACCATCTAGATACTGTCGTACGTACTATTGAGAAACGTTCCTGGTCGGTTCCGGTCAAAGTACAGTGTGTTTTTTGCGTGGGTTGGTAATATGTCTTTAGAGGTAACAGAGGCTTTTCCACTTCTTGAAAATATTTCTGTGGATATGAAGAAAACAAAAAAAAATGTATCACGTGATAGAGATCGAAAGTGTTCTGACCACGTGATGTCAACGCATGCTCGAAAGTGTTTTCCCGTCACCTCCATTCTTGGCCGACCGCGAAAAATACTGGGAAAGTGTAAAGCCGCTCTTTTTTTATTCCACATTTTGAAAAGGTTTGGGAGGCATTTTAGTGTAGCAACGAATTTTCGCATCGTAAATGAAAGACTTTCTGCAAATAAAATTGTTATTTCTTTCATTTTCATTCGTAGCTTTTCATTGGTCAATATCACATTTGGCTGTCCAATGACACGCATGGAATCCACGTTCTTATACCTGGTTACATTACCATCAATGCGCTTGTCACGACGTTTACATTCGTGTGTGTCGTACACGAAGTCAAGAAAATATGCACGGTTTTAGCTGAAGCACTGGTTACAAAGGATGTTCGTGTGATGCTGCGCCGTTTGCTCTTTTTTATAATGATGCTGATCGTGATTTGGTGGCATAAAACGCACGAAAAGAAGCCGACGTATTGAAGGGACGGATATTTTTATTGATGACGGTATGATGTCGACAAGGAGAAGGTATAAAAACTCCCCTTCCCGCTGAATAGATTGCACGGATTGGATGGATTAAATAGAATTTTTAATTAGTTGTGTTTGACCTTTGCCGACTTTCTGTTTAAGCACAATGTTATGGTTTAACGGAACAGTAAGTAAGTCGTCATTGACACAGTGTTTAAACAGAAATATAGAAAGGGTTTATTCGTTGTGTTTACTGTAGAAAAATGAAAAGTAGGTTGTATTAACAAATTATTATATTATTAAACTGCTATTTATGAAAGTCTGATTATAAACCAGAAGCGATAGTGTAGTATATTCACGTGGCATTGTCAAGACCGCGTTAATCGTCCAGAGTTGACCTTTTCCGAAAATATGTCACAACATTCGACGCGTCATTTTCAAAACGAACATTAACGACGTTTGTGTTGTTTGCGAAGAGAAACGAAAGTTCAGGAGAAAATGTTTCACGAAATTCTTTTATTAAGGTCAAGTGCGTGTTTATTATTCAACTTAGAAACGACGATTGTGAATGATATAAGTTTAGAGAAAGAACTAATATGGGCGAGTGTCTTCAGCCTCTTTGCTATCACAATAAATGTTTTTGGAGATTGAATTTTTAGTGCACCTGTTACTCGAGTTCATTTATTCAACGAAAAACTAGATGACTTTTAATTTTTCACGGGAGAGTATCTCTGGTAGAAACGTCTGTCACGACAATCGCCTTAAGGTTTAACCTTTAACCTTTATTTATAAAACCTTGGGCGATTTCGGAAAACCCCGGGTGATTGCCGTAAAACCCTGGGTGGTTGCCGTAAAACTCAATAGGATTATTAGCTAATAATTAATTGTAAACTATGTAGCACACTTAATATAATCCTCTTACGATAACTCTTGTGTACAATCCACTACAATCGTATGTTTGCTTGGAAAGGTTTGCCGTTTTTTAATTCGTCATAGGATTGCGTTGATGACGTATGATTTCAAGAAAAGTTTGTATGCTCTTGATACAATCAGTTCTACAAAGGATTTGATCGTAATGAGACTGGTAATGTTGACTAGGTCATGATGTAAAGTTGGCTTTCAAGCCAGATTACCAAAGTGTACATGACAGTGTGATTGCCAGTCAAAGAACTGAAAAATTTTGTTAATTTAAATAGTCAAATAGTAACTTGAAAGCGAGGTTTAAACAAGGTGGTTTCTTGTCTGATGGTCCATCGATCAAAAAACAAAAAGCCCTTCTGTTGCTAAAATATATTTTCTTGATATTGTTGATTTAAAAATTAAAGGCACGTAGCAACATTACCAATGAGAAGTTGAAAACAATGTAAATGTTTGATTTTATCTTTTCGTATTCCTACTACATCATCAAGCAATCATTGCAAAGTATCATTGAAATTAGTCTTGTTGTTTCAATCCTTCAATTCAATCTTTACAAGTTGGTGTGTATAAAATAAGACTGGTAAATACACTTCATTCAACCGGATAACTATCAAACCAAAACCTGGATGTCATTTGATGATTGTCTTTCGATTTCTTTCTAAACTGACTCGGTTTGATGAATCTGGCTATTTTGTAAACGAGTCATTTACTTGGACTCGTTTACGTGAGTCCTGTGTTTTAATAATCGTGAATTTTGACTCACCGTTGAGTCAGGAAAATTTAAACACGCAGATTCACTAAGGGTTAAGAGTGATCTGGTCTGCGAAATGCACAATAATTATGACAAATGCAGCTGCGCGGTAACTTCGTGCCGATTTTCTCTCTTTCAGCCTCTTCCTTTCTTCCAACATAGTGCTCAAGAAAGCTTAAGAAGGAAGACAGATCTGCGTGGTGAAAAATCATGTTTTGAAATCGTACTGAGAACACAGATTCCCCATGGTTATTTGTTAATCAATCCAATAACAATTTTTTACTTATGCCCAAGTTCTAGTCCACGTTGACGTCACAATTCCTTGAAATTTTATGAAGGCAAACATTATTAGTCAAGTGCAATTTATTTATAGAAACTTGTGTAGAGAGATTTACTAAATGATAGTCTCTGATGATTTGGGAATCGGATTCACAACTGCTGAAAGAGATAAGTTTTCGTTGATGCATATATTTTTATACATAGAAACATTTTTTAAATCTGAACAAAGATCTATTATTACATAGTTTTTTTGTGTGAAATAAATTTTCAATATAATTATGTATACAAAAAATTGACCAAATCAAATTTTCCGGCCAAAAATAAAATAAAAAAATGGTATCTTTGAGATACCTCAAAATTTGAAGACTATTGGTTAACCCAATCGGATCATCGCTCTTAATTCATTCATTCTCCTGAATTTATGCTGTGTGGCATTTCATTCGTTCACACAGACTTCGTTGCTATGTATTACTAACCTGAGAGAACGTATCATACTGGGACATTTAAAATTGACTGCGAATTTTAACTGCCAACCCTCGAGTTGGACTGTGAAGACTCCATCTTGAATACGAACGAAAAACGGAAAATTCCCAGTGGGCAAATTTGTTGAAAATCACTGCGAAGGAGTGCATTTCTATAGAAATATACAGACTACTTCAATAACAATGCGCTTCATCGCAGTGGATTTGACGATTTTGCCCATTGGGTATTATTCATAATACCATCATTCACAAGCGCTGTTAATCAATGCCAAGTAAGAATTCTTTGCCCATAATTTATCAAAACATACGAATTATTTCAAGATCGATCAGATGTCACAAAATGTTCATACGATTACTTCTTTTCCCGCTAGCGAGAGACCAGCAAGCGTTTGAAAGAGCGAGGCAAATTTAACTTGATCATCTCTAACAAATTTACCAAGGTTTTGACCGTGACTTGTTGATGCTCTCTAAAATTGATAGATCGACTACATGAACGGCCAGAAATGTTCAATTAAGGTCCGCACCAAACCCGGTCCATTTATCAGGCACCATCAGAAAATATCTTTGCATGGCTTCCGTAAAACGTGTGCGATACACTTCCGGTGATACCACTGTTGGCATTTTTCCCTGACCACCTAATATTCCAGTAGATTTGACGTAACTCTCCAATTTCTTGTCCCATGTGTATGTGCGAATGTAATCTATGTCAGAAACGAACAAATCAATTAATCGTTCGTTCAGGTGATCAGATCATGTACACATATTGTAAGTAAGTTACTAGGAGATTTTAGTCCTTGGGCTTCTATCTATAAAGATAGGCTCTTCTGCCCGCCACTTTTCAGCTAGTGGTTTACTTACAGCCAGAGACACATTAAGCATTGTTCTAACTTGCCCGAAGACGTGCGGTGAGGTGTGCACATATGTCTTATATATAAAAACTGAAGTTTCTTCATTCTTCCTTAAAAAGGAAAAACACGAATGAGTTGGAAGGTTAGTTATAAAACAACTGTGTAATCAATAAAAATAAAAACATTCAAAATGAAATGGTAAAAAGTCGCTAGGGTGAAGATCATTTTTATTGTAAGTGTGTATGCTTCTTTAGAATCGCGCTCCTTCGCAGAGATTTTTTCAAAAAAATTTGACTACTTGGTAAAATGATTCGAGTCAACATATAATTTGCAAATAGAAAAATCTTACAAAAAATTAGTATTAGTCCAGATAAAATATAAAATACACGTTTCAATTTTTTCAGTATGACTTGTTTCTTATAAAATGAAATATGATATCGGGAAGGTTTACCTCGCAGCTCCTTCAGGAGAAAATCAAAAGTTTGAAGAGGTTCATTACGTCGAGCTGGTTATGTATTGTGGCAATACATATAATAAAGAAAAATAAATAAATAAATAAATCACATCTTATCAACACTTACCGATAATCCCGACAACAAGTTCGGATTTTGATTCGTCAATTCCTACTAACAGCGAGTAGTCCATCACCATGTTGTTGGAAAGAAATTCCGTATCATTGTAAATAGCTCTCGACAAGATCGCTTTGCTGTGAGCTCGTATGAATAAAGGCGAATCACAGATCACTGGATGACATAAAAAAAAGATGGTTCACAGGACTATCTAGGTTCCGGTAAAAAACTTCGTTTTTTTGTCAGGGTTAAAGGAGAAAAATTATTGCGCCTTATTCATTCAGACAAAAATAAAAGGCTTTTAAACATAAAAACAACATGAACACATGTTGCAAGGCAAAAACACTCTTTTGGTGCTATTCACTCAGATGAACAAAACGCAAGGCCTCCAGTATAGCAATGAAATGAAAATCAGAAAATCGCTTGATCAAAAAGATTGTTGCATATTGGACTTAAAATGGCTGAGTGTAGCTCATTCACGTAAATTATATAATAATAAATCGCGCGATGCTATTTGTTGTGAGGGCAGAGGAAATGCTGACCATTTAAAAAGCTCTAAAGAGAAACCAACATGCTTTCTTAACAGGCTAAACATATCCATGTTTCTTCAAGGTATATAGAAGTGGCAAAAAGGTTTGTTGACAGGCAACCAGTATAAACAAACGAGTGAGAAAAGATAGAAGCGTACTTTCCAACAGGTTTTCGTCCATCAATACATCTTCCTTTCCAGTTCTATGAACGTATCTACTACGTACAGAACCCTTCAAGTCGAAAATCTACAAATAACATAGAGATATAAACATAAACATACAGCTGCTATTGAGATAGGGTTCCCATTGACCCTTCAGAATGACATTGACCCTTCAGAATGACATTGACCCTTCAGAATGACATTCCCCGAGATATCACTTGAGTTTTGCCTAAAAAGTTCAAAAGACCTAAAGCATAAAGATTGCGCGCCAAATCAAGTAGAGCACTGAATACACTTGCTGCCGTAAGGAAATATCGCACAAACAGCTGTTCTTTCGGAGTGTATGATAGCGTCGCGCATGCGTAATGTGACAAACAAACCCTCCAAACCTTGTTGACTTTCTTTTCATAGAAAAGGTTTTCCATGACTAACACGTCCTGGCGCATCGTCGTGTTTGTGGCGGAGTTTTTAAAACCGATTCTATATACACCCAGCAATTTCGCCATTGCAGTTGGCCACTATAAAAAAATTATACATATCTCACATAATGTTTGTCAAAAGGTACAGTGTTATAGCAGACGAACTTGACACAAAGAAATGATATTTCTTACGTTTTCTTTAATTGCTTTATTGATATAAGCGAAATATCTCGGAGCAAAGTCGACGAACGACTGAACTTCCAAACGCGACATTTGCTTCATGACGAATCTGTCATCTATGCAACAAATAAAAATGTCTTTCACTCTAGCAAGTGATTCTTCGGGGAATTTTAAAACAGTGGATAATTCATAAGTACCTAAGTCACATAATTAGTGAAAGTCACATGAGTGCCATGTTGTATTAGAAAAAGTGGTAGGGAACAGAGCTTATTTAAAATTTAAATGAACTATCATAAGGCTGAGAAAAAAAGTGTGTCAGCAGTTTTCTATGACACAATCTTCACGAGATAGCCAATCATTTCTTTACTTTGTTTGATCGCTATTTAAATATTAACAGATGCTCGTTCCCAGGCCATTTTCCAGTTGTTCTATTTCTACTGACATCAGCATAATGCATCCCTCAGCTCTACATATAACAGACCGTTATCTTTACTTTTCTAATCTTAATATATAAGTTCCTTCCTTGATCCTTGATAATGTTTCATATTACACGGATTTGAAAATAAAGAGATTCCATGTAAGAGGGATCACTAATTTCGTGGACGACAAAAACATTATAGATCACTCCATTAAAGATTTACCCCTGCTACCAGCCAATAAGGAGTGAGGAATTAATACCTAAAGACTTTGAGAATGACGATCCAGATTTCCCGCCAGTTGCCTTCCAAAATTTACATCTTGTTAAAGATTGAACGAACCTGAACAATAGAGACAAGTATGAACAACAGAGACAAGTATGAACAATAGAGACAAGTATAAAGTCAACATTCGCATGTAATCGTGCTGAGGATATAAACAGCAGTATAGAAGACACACCGTACATATGGCACAGAATTTTTCTCCATCTAATAAACAAACAAACCTTTCTTCGCCTTCCGGGAAAATCAATTCTCGCAACTGCTTGAACTGTTCTGCATAATACACGCTGCAGTAAAATTTTGCAACGCTGTTCTGAAATTCTAAGAGAGAGAACAATACATCATTCTGTCCATCTGTTAAGAATCACAATTTGTAAAAAAAAAAAACGCTCAAAATAAGTAGCATAGGGAAAGACCGTCTGAGCGTCCACAAAATTTAGGGTTGGTTTTCACCATATTATTAATGTTTACAGTAAAAGTTTATATTTACGAGTCAATGGGAACACAAAAGTTTTAGTGCAAACGAAGTAACAAAACATCGTTCAGAAAAATCTTATAAGCATCTAGTGAGAACCGAGCTTTACTTACGAAGTTTAATATGGTAATCCACAGGGGCTTTGCCTTCTTTTTTCTTCAGATCTTCTAAAGGAAAACCGAACAGTATTTACGATTGTTTACCCAGGATAGCCTTTTCAGTTAAGGTATTGTTATCAATGAGGGTCCTGCGAAGGAGGTCCTAAAGCATTTAAAGCCCCCATTTGGAATACGGAAGCTGTAATGACAGAAACCGCTCAACTAGACAACCATCCTAGACATCATTCCTACTCTCTTGCTGAGTGCTAAACAGAGAGGAATGACTCACACTGTTATAGTCGCTGGCATGACTCGGTCGGGGATTGAACCCGCAACCTCCCGAACAGGAAGCGAGCACTCTACCACAAGGCTACCAGTCGGTTAAGAGCAATACTCACCCTCCTACCTACACGTTAACATTTCTTACAAGTTCACTTTCCTTTCTCATAAGAGACCTTTCTTACCTTCAATCACTGCAGACTTCAAACTACCATTTTCTTCCAGCACGTCATCACAAGATGCTGAGTCATCATTATCCAAAATTCCGTCGCCGATTGGATCTAACTCGACGGACGCCAAGGGATGAAGTCGACCGCTGACTCTTTGTAATCCTGGTACATCATTTTTGTCTTCATGATCAGCTGAATCAAAATTTTTCGATCACTAATCATTTACTAGTAGCCTAGGTTTAGGTGCCGTCAGTCATTAAGGCTAGTTCGAATAATGTCAATCACTAGCCTGTGGGCAAATTTGCTGAAAAATCACTGCGACAAAGTGCATTTCTATAGAAATATACGCACTATTTCAATAAAAATGCTCATCTTCGCGGTGAAATTTTGAAGATTTTACCCACTGGGTAGCCTTTTTCAACGAGACAGCTTCAACAGAACGTATCTACCGAACACATAAACTAACAAGAGAAACCCACCAGAGACAGGATCGTGAAATTCTTCTTCCACAACACTTGCATTTGATGTTGTACCAGCCCATGAACGGGGTCTTGACGAAGTAGAAATTCTAGTAGACCTGTACACCACATCTCCTCTTTGAGGCCTGTCAAACAAAAGAAAAAAACTCGATTACTCTGCTCACAGTGTAATATCTTGGCACAAGTATCCAATTCAGAGTGAGTCAAAGAACTGCTAACGATCTACAGACCAGTCAAGTGGGCGAAGCTTGACGTGATGATATTCTAGGAATTACTAAAAGATGCGTAAATTTCTTAAAACAATACAGCATTTCTTAGACCTAGATCTCGATGATTGCTAAGTAAACCTAAGTACAAAACCTTTTAAGTACGACGGCATGGGATGGGTGGGTTGTACTTAACAAATGTGCCAACGATGAAATCCTCTACGACTGATACTGATCTATTTCTTAAGTATCACTCACAACAAACCACAGACCACAGACTACAGACTAAAAAAGCAAATATTCTTACTCTCTTGTTAAGCGCTACAAGCAGAGAGAAATGATTTGCAGTCAACGACATGATGAAGAATCGAATCAAGGCCAGACATTGTTACATTGTTACTACAAATGTTCAGGAAATAAAATACAAAAAGGAGATACAGGTCAAATAAAACGGAAGAGCGAGATTCACCAAGATTGATTTGGTCGGAAAAAAACAACAAAAAAACAAACTAACTTATCGACAAAAACTTCAATTAAGACCATAGTGACCACTGACCCGTTTATCACCAGTGCCGAGATCAATTCGTATCAAAAGAAATATGTACCTTGAGTAGGTTTTTGAACTTAGCAAGAGACTCCTCTTTCCTCAAACTGAGTGGCAGTTCATTATAAATCCTAGCTCCATTAAAATAAAAAGACTTACGAGCAAATTCTGTTCTCACAAATGGGAGACGTAGTACAAAATTATTGTGCACTCCTTAACAGTGATTCTTCAACAAATTAACCAACTAGGTTTAATTCGCCTGATTTTCGAATTGCATAGAGAGATGTATAGAGAGAGAAAGAGAACGTTTTACTTACGGCAATGAAGTATTTGCAAGATTGGTGACAGTATCCATGTGTGTAGTTTGTTTTCTCGACGGACTCGGTGTGTTGGGTTGACTTGCATTGGACAGATGCAATGAGTTATTGATTTTTTTGCCGGACATGAGATCTTGAATGTTTTGTAATTTGTCCAAGTATTCTTGAGAACTGGTGGAAGAAATCAAAACGAAATTCACTTATATAATAAAAGTCAGTTACAACATCTTCCGGCACGTCAACGACACCTCAACTTCCCTTTCTGTAACTTACAAATCACATGTGTTATTAGGTAGCAACATTTTGAAGATCACTATGAAATTGAAAAACAACGGCCAAGTCAAATAATTTCCCGAAAGCTTTTTCATTTTTCCTTCCCAAAATCCTTTTCACTTTTCAGTGATATTGCTGAAGACTTAATTAGACTGAAGTCATGCGGTACCTTCAGATGAAATTCAAAAAGGGCCAATAAAACTGACTAACAGTGATCACGTGATGACTATTGACTTACCTAAGTGTGAAGGCGATCAAAGAGGTGGGTTCTTTTTCGTTGATTACAATGAACGATGTACCATTCACCTGTGCCATGTACTGTTCAGAAGGAGGGCTAAAATGCAACGAAATCTGGTCATAAGGACAACAATAAAATTACGATAAAATTTCAGGTCAGATATGCATGACAAAGTCACAACACTTTTTTGCCTTACATGAAAACGAGGCATGCAGTAATGTTGATTTCTCCATGACAACAATTTTGTAACTGTTGTTGAAATGTTGTTGTTTCCCAAAATTGGTCGAAAAATCACTGCGAAGGAGTGCATTTACATAGACATATACACGTTATTTCAATAAAAATGCTCTTCATCGCTGTGATTTTTGGTAGCTGAACATCAACATCATAAGTTCATGGATCGTTTTGATTTTTTATGCAATATAAAATTCAAAAATAATTATCGTTGTTTTGTTTCTAAGTTTTAATGCCCTGTGATGGAGAGAGGACAAAGAGAAGAGGTTTTGGATTGGTGCTTTCGAATAACATTATGGAGAGAAGAGAGACTCATTGGTCGATCGATAGTCGACATAAGAAAAAATATTAAACAGATTATGACATATAACAACTCACAATGGCCTTTGGATAGGAGCGTAATTAGCACTTGGGAGAAATTGGGAAATGATCTTCTTCATTTTCTCACTACCACGTTTGGTAGTTGTTGATGATGCAAGACCTAAAAATAAACATCAATGTCAACTAAATGAGTAGTCATGTCCCAAGACAACATTTGGCTGAAGATTTTTCTACTCACCTTCGCTGCTGCTTGCTAATTTATTGTCGGTTGCCTCCAGATCTAAAACCAAAGAAAACAAAACGCATAAAGATTAGACTAATAATGTAATCTAAAAAAAATCGTACTAGCTTATGTCATGAATTAGCTTGATACATCATCCAAATTTGCAAAACAATTTTTAATAATTTTCAGTCCCTGTGATGGTAGTTGTTATGCCATTTTAAATTCATGGCATCAAGCCTAGCGGAGCAATCCCTTACATCTAGCAAAGGAATGGATTGCTACAGATTCCTAGAACGCTGTAAGAACTTTATGAAAATATTTAACTGTCTCGAACCAGAAATCAGCTTGAGAAAAATGTAACTAAAAATCGTTTAATATGATTAATATGATCCACAAGGCAATCTGTTTATTTTCAAGAAAGATATTTTATTTAGGATTTCGTTTGGTTATAACACCAGTCCATTTCTACTTAAATACGAATAATACTTGATCGGTCACACAGCCAATCTACTGTGAGTTCTTCATCCAGAGTACTTACCATAGTTGAGGAAACGCAATTGTAGAGACTTATGTCGCATATGTCCTGAAATACACAAGCAACCAGCTGAGCACCGACCAAAAAGTTTGAGCGTCTTGGTTAGACAGTTGTTACGATCAACAGTTCATCCGATTGATTAGATAAATGGTTTCAAGATGTGTATTATTTAGCAAAGGTTATAATTGCATAATCGCTTTTTAGTTGACTCGTTCAGTGACAGTTGAAGTTGTTTAGTTTTTGTTTTATTATCACACTATGCGTAACTTTACTCAAAATAAAAGATCGATACTGCCTCCACCTTTTCATGACCATGAATCCCAACAAAAAAGAGGAGATGCAAAGCTCGTTCAACATAAGCATGAAGAAAGTGAAAAAAAAACACCGAATAAAAGTGAACAAAGGTTTGATTTGATATTTCATAGAGATCACCAAGAGATGATAAAAAAGAATTTCTTTTCGTAAAAAAACATCAACAAAAGGTTCTGTGGTGACAATATTCAATGGATCACTTTCACCTGATACTCTGGTCGAAACAGATTTTTGGCTCCCCTTGGCACTAACCACATGACTCACATTATTCTGACATTCATCAATTCAAAACTGTTTTTAGCATTCTTTGAAGATAGAACATAATAGTAACCATCACTACACCGAACCAATCAAGTACGCTGACCCCCTTTTGCCATCCAATCATTTTGATTACACCACTATTATACAATAGTTTCAAGTTGAACTCAGAATAGTCATTGCAGCTTTTCACCCAGCAAAAAAAAGCAGAGAAATCAAACTTCTTTTCCCATTATACAAACAATATTAGTGACAATTCTTTATAACTTTGGGCGAGCTTTGAAAAATCAGTAAATGTTTTAAATTACCAGCTGTTGACACCTTTATATAGTCTGGTTTGTTAGGTAAGTTAAGTGATCAAGTGTGACAATAAAACGACAAGAGGATGAGATTGTCAAAGGAATCACCTGTTTTTTTCTTGACTGTCAACCCATAATCATCCAGGTATTTCAGGCTTGGCAAAGGTGTTTCTTCTACTTTTTGGGAATTATTGTTAATTTGGTTAGACTCAACCTATAAGCAGTATAAATCTATTAAGAAAGAGGTTCCTATAACAAATTTTCTTCAAGTCACAAAAAGTCGCGAGTTTTGTCGCCACTTTTTCAAAAAAAAGTTTCGAGCATTAATTGTCGCGAGCAGCCGACCGAAACTGATAAAAGTCGCTTACATTAGAAGTCGCGAGACGCCATTTAGAGAAAAAATACATAAATTGAAGAAATATCCAGCAGTTTTCCTCTAAGGACGTCATTCTCAATAAAAATGCACCCACTTTTTGCATTCACTGACTTTTGTCAATCATTTATGGGCTGACACAAGACGTTGGAATACAACAAAATGATGGCTGGGAATTCTTCAGGGTTCATCTTTCCGAAGACGCGAAAAAATAACTGAAGACTATTATGGTGAAAATATTATAAAGTCGTGAGCACAAAACATCGCGAATTCTAAAAAAGAAAAATTTTGCGAACATGTTGCGAAAGTCGCGAGAAATTGCTCGCAACAATTTGTGCTAGCGACTTTTTGTGTAAGCGACTTTTTGTGACTTTAAGGTATACAGAAAAATACAATCTTATGATCAAGAACTAAAAACAAAATAATATCATACAATTTCACTTGAAAGTTTAAGGGGCTGTTCATATGGAGGTATCACTTAGCAGAGATCTCACTGTCATTAAGAAATCTTTATAAAAATAAATTGTGTTCATATGAAAAGCGGGCTGGCTCACTTAAATGAGATCTCATTTCATTTGACCGGGATCTCACCTAAGTGAGATGAAATTTGTTCATATGAACAGACCAGCCCGGCTTAGTGGGATAGATTTTAGACAAGTGCGCACGCGTCGAAATTCGAATTATTGTTTACGTGATGTAAACAACATTCTCCAGCCCGGTTAAGTGGGATGAGAAAAGCCATATGAACGCGGGGTGAATTTCATCTCATTCAAGTGAGCCAGCCCGGTTAACTGGGCCAGCTCACCTCCATATGAACAGCCCCTAAGAAGGCCTTCTGGTTTTACCTGCAATACTTCAGGCACATCTCTTTCGGCATCAATCCGATCTTCGTTGCAGACAAGCTCAGCCATCTTGCTGAGTTCCTTCGCACCCTTGTATTGCGTTCGGTTGCACATTGATCTGCTTCTTGTTCGGAACTCCTCCTGAGAGTCGGATTTATTCACCAGCATGAATGGACTTTCGGGGGTTAATTCGGACGGTACTGTAGCAGTTTGTGAAATTCGTAATGGTGCCGATCTCATGCGCCTGTGACCCATCATCCTTTGTTTATGAAAGTTGGAGATTGGTGATGTCTGTGCTACAGAAGAACTTCTTGCTATTGCTGTTGTTGTTGTTTCGTTAGAATTTTCTGTTAGATTATTTTCATTAGAAGCAATTTCTTTTAATGGGTGGTTGCCATCGGTTACCTTTTCAACCTTTATAGGTTTAAAACTGGAGGATTGGTTATGACTGACACCACTTGTTGCTTGCTTCACTGTAGATGAAATACTTCCTTGCTTCTTCAGACCGGTTTTGCCATCATATGTGTTTTGGACAAGCCTTCTTATTAACGGATTAGATTTCCTAGGTTTAGTTGAGACTGAAGGTGCTTTTATAGTGGCATCCTTTTCGGATGTTTTCCTGGTAACATTGCGTTTAGACTGGTTTCCTGACTGTGTACAATCGATATTGTTAGCAGTCTTTTCAGTGACAGCAAAATGATTACTATCGAAAGATAATTGTTCATTTGAATTTACACTTAACTGCCTGTTGTCAGGTTTCTTGGACTGCGGGGAGTTCCTTTGAATTCTGTTTTCCCATTCAGTTCGCCGTCGTCTGGCATCTTGCATAGCCTTCACTTCCTTTGGAGTGAGGTACTCGATCTTTTCGTGACGATCGGATTTCATTTTGGGAAACTCTGTGTAAGTTGAACTGAGTCTGGACATTGACTTCACTTTTATAGAAAGGGTTTTTCGAATTTCGTATTTAGATTCCGCTTTCGTTACTGTTTGATTTCTATCAACAAAATCAACAGCAGATTCACCAAGCTTGATACTCTCAGAATCATCATTTTCTTCCTCGGCCACTTCTACTTCAGACTGAACTTCACTTTCAGGAAGATTGGAATCGAAGTCGTCTTCAGGAGGCAACGAAGGGTTATCACTCAGGTCACCTTGGTCGCTATTGCATTCAGCTTTTAAACTCATCTCACTGTCTGATACATCAGCCTGATGTTCAATGACTGTTGGAAAACGATCTTTGGACATCCAGTTGTCCATCGAAGAAGCACTGCCTTGACTGCTTGGCATATCATCATTTACCAGTGGCAATTCAGAACTTGTCTGTGAAGTGCTTGTGTTGTTCAAACTGTAATCAGGAGATTTGATGACCATGTATGGGCTTCCTACTTGATTTCGTAGGGATGTGTCAGGCTCAGGAGCATTCACGATCTCACCATCCAGTTTCAAACTCAACGGCTTCTTCTCTTGTACATCCGTCTGATTCTGATCACTAGGACTGGCCATAACGTTGTGTAAAGGGATAGTGGAATTACTTGTTCTTCGTTCCACAGCAGGGGAGTTATTTTCCGATTCGCCAGGGAAAGGAGATCCACTCGGTGTTGTACCAAAGTACGTTTGCCTCAGTATTGTGCCATCTGTTAGAAACACTTCAGAAACAGGTTCTGCATGCATATGTGTTATGACCTTCGGGCGAGCAGGGTCCATTTCCACCCTATGATCTGGGTAATACTAAAATGTCGAAAACAAACAGGAATATCTAGTAAAGAAAGCTCTACATATCGTAAAAACAGTAGAGAAGAGGTTGACTGGATTAAAATACCTCAGACATATCGGTAGGGAGAGGAGTGGTTTGCTTTATTGGTGATGATGAGCGGACAATTTTTTCTCGTTTTTGATCTTGGGTTATGAAATCTTTCAACCTAGACAAAACAGAAAACCATCGATTTCTCTGAAACGCTGTTAAGACTGTATTCAGCAAGCATCAATGTGATTGTTATAATCAAAAACATAAGAAAACCAAACTTTGCATTATGAATTCGACAAAACAGTGAAATCATCATGTTGCCTATACATCTAACATACTTGATATTCCAGAGCTCAACAGATTCACACATGCTCTTCTTCAAATGAAACAACTTGTTGCCAATGTCAACCATCAACCAATAGGAATCATCCTCATTCAGTTCAATAATGTTATCACTGTAATCTTTCTCCAGATCTAACGACAGATTGGTGCTGATGGACGTTGTGCTGTTCGACTTCAATTGTCCAGGTTGCAGTTTTGAGCTGCTGGTCGACTTGGTCAGTGAGCTTGAACTCGATTTCGTGCTGACAACGACATCTCTGGAGCTAGTCAATAAACCAGCTTTCTTCTTAATTACGTGAATACAATCTTGCATGTTGTCTTGCTCACGCTAAATTAAATCATAGAAATGTTGAATAACAGTTAAAGCAACACACAACAGACTTGTTTCCTTGCCAATGTGGACGTCTGTCCCCTGAAGTTTGCATACAAGAACAGAACTTTTTTTACTAAAATTTCCCTGTGCTTATAAAATAAAGTTTATCAATTTCACAAGATTTACCAAGCCGGCACATTTGTTAAAAGACCTTTGCGCAGGAGTGCATTTCTATAGAAATATGCACATAACTTCATTAAAAATGCTCTTCATCGCAGTGACTTTTTGACGATTTTGCCCACGGGTAGCTGTCAATAATGTCAGTTGTGTGTTCATCATTTCGAACATGTTTACAGCAAAAAGACATTTACAGCATTTTTGTGGCAGAAGGAAAAGTGCAATGAAAAAACAAACCTTCAACTCAGACATAAGTTCCATTATTTTCCCTTCACGGCTTGAACTGGCATACAAATGTGCTTCGTTTTTAAGCTGTGTGAGCCGTTCTTTAATCAGAGTTCCAACAGAATCCACTCTAAAATTCATTCATTCATTTAGGATAAGAACATCGTTTTTTTGAAATAACAGTGGTTTTAAAAATTCAAAGTTGTTTAGTCAAAAAATTAATTATTGTAAAGAAAATTTTGTAAAGACTGATACTATACTAGAAGAACAATATTACTATTAAGATTTGTATTTTCTATTTATTTTTCTAATTTTTTAAGTTGATCTAGAGGAAACTTTCCTGGAGGCAAATGATATGAGTGTTCGTTGGTTATTCCTTTGAAGGTATTTTTTTTAGTTCACCCCTCCCAAGGTGACTTTCCATTTTGATGAGACCATGGGCACTATGAAGGGAGGGGTAACTATCTACTATTTCAGCTCACATTCCTCCCAATTTAACACAATCTCTTACTAATCCCTCAGCCAATCATATTACCCCAAAACATCTAAAGACTTCACAGGTGAACGAGCTGATAGCAGTACCACCAGAGACGATGTGGGAAGAATTTGTGTTAGTCTAGAGGGGGACTCGAACCCAAATCCTCTGCTGTGTCAGCTGAACACCTTACCATTACGCCACTGCTGCTTAAACCAAAACTATACCCAACATCAAACTTACTTGGAATATATGTCTTCCACTTCATCTAAAAGATTTTTTGGATTTCTCTGTTTACCAATAATTACTTTATCAGAAGGTAAAATGACTTCATACAATTCAATTCCACGATACCTATAACATCGCAATCAACAGTTAGCAAGACCAATGGGAATGGAGAGTACAGTGGTAAGAAACACGCAAAGCAAGATGAAAATCAAAATGGCAGAATTCAGGCAGAGTAGCGGCCGGAAACATAGTTGTATTGAAGAGAACATAGACCTCTTGATATTTAATTTATCCCATCAATCTTGGGAAATCATTCCTTTTCTCATAAATAACAATCAATTTTCAATAATGCCATAATAAACAAAACAGTTACGTTAATAAAACATAAACATACTTAAAAGAAGCTACCATATTAGCAAAACTGAAATACTGATAGTGGTCATGGTGAAGGGAATGACCGCATGGTTCCACTGAAGCACGTCTTGTGTAGTGGCTGCCATAGAAACGCAACTCTAAGTATTTAGCAAATGACATAGACCAGCACTCGAATGACAAAGGCACCACAGGAGTAACCTACAACAACAGAATTTGTTTAAAACAGCAAAGGATGTTATTTATTTCTCACTTTTCTAACATTTTTTAGACTAAAAGAGAAATGACAAAGCTTTTTAAGAAATTCAGAGTCTGATGATTGACTTCTGTCATGATTGTTGTTTGCCCAAATCATGAGAATTATTCAAGTTCTTGATTGGTATTTCTTGGAAGCTTCTCGAATATTTCTTGAAGGGCTTTTGGGATACAAGTAAATGCCTCATCATGCTGTTTCAATAAGAAAAGGGATTTCAGAACTAAAATGCTTCAAAACTCGATTGCATTTCCTTACTTGTTTACACACTTTACACCAACTCCATGTCAATATGGTGCGGTCATATCCAGGTATCGGCGACTCCAAATTTCTCATGTGGATGTATAATGAGCCATTTCCGTGAGCAAAGTATCGAACGTGGTTTACCATCGGAACGTCACAATTGTGGCTTGGACAAATGTATGACGGCCTGTACCAAAAAGAAAATTATTTAAAAGTTAACCTAACCGTATTTGTTGAAACTCGCTGTGAAGGAGTGCATTTCTATAGAAATAGACACTATTTCAATAAAAATGCTCTTCCTCACAGAGGCATTTTGACAATTTTTAGCCACAGGGCATCAAACTGATTTCTATTTAACTAATATACTAAACCTAACACTCCAGCACAGTATTCATTGACTTAACGGAAAGAGCATCTCATATACCACTGTATGTTTCTTATATTCAATTGTAGCTGTCAAATTTTTTATATTTCATATAATTTCATGCCAATTAAATTGTCTTTCACAAAATTTTGTTTCTTCAAAAAACATTTCTCACATTATATAACTAAGCAGTTTGTAGAAGCTTTCAAATTTACTCAAGACTCAAGACTACCCAATTTACCCAACTACAACTTCCTTTTCCACTTCACAAAAATTTGTTGAACAGAATCAACTCGAAGTCATTGGAGAAACAAAATTTCTTTTATTTTGGTCCAAAAATAGAGTTTTGAAAAAGTATAGCATATTAATTTCTATGTGATTTCGGTATATAAAAGTTCAACATGAATAATACCTGAAACAGTATCTTTCAAGGAAACCACCCAAGGTTATGTCATTTCGACCATAAAATTCCATAAAAACAGCCCTAATCAACAAAATTTACAGAAAGAATATTAAAAGAACATTCATTTAAACACTGTTAAGAATAACTGATTAGGCTTACCAAGGACTGATGCATGGTTTAGGAGCATTGTGTGATTCACTTGAGCTACTACTAAATAACACAGCTATTTTTTGATGGTTGTAAGCATCAAAGCAGTCATGCTAAAAAAAACAACATAAGAATGATAATGGTGGATGAAAGATTGACATTACATTAGATTGGCACTTGTTTAAAATTAGACAGAATTTTGATCGATCCAGGTAAAGAAACGTCTCCCCTGGAAATAAAAGTGACAAACATCAGCTACTTAAATAGATTATAACAAGCAGTATAAATTCAATAAATATTAAGGCAAAACAACAACCTTGGGATCGTGCAAAGGTTCGTTGTGTGCTGTGTCTTCACATACGGATTCGAAAATATCACTTTGATTGGCGCCATGATCGACTTCATCATTATCTCCGCTGCATATTTTATCATAATACTCCCCAAATAACTCTCTGGTTTGCATTTCTTGGTATTCCCGATACATTTTTAGATCGATCCGACCACCACGTGCTCGAAAGTCATTTAGCAAAGTCTCCGTTTTATCTTCATTTCCCATGCAGTCTAGAAGTATAGCTGGATCAGTGAAAGGATGTGCATCAACAACGATTACGTTAGGATTTGCAATGTCAGGATTTACAATCCATTCGTGGTCATCTTCAACTAACACGCTAGGTTGGTTGATACTACCATCTAAAAATCGTGACCAATAAATTTTCGATGCAATGTAATGGCGGCTAGGGCAGAGTTTACCTTCAGCTGTCAGAAGATAAGGCAAGGAATATTCACAATATGGCGAGCTAGACAAAAGAATTGTTTTCAAAGCTTCTAGAAACTTCTCTGTTTCAGATTCTTCGCCAACATCATTCGGTGCACTTGATATATTTTCTTTGCATTCTGTTGTGTTATTTGACTCTTGCTCTACATCAGATCTATCAAAGCTTGTCAAAGCATTGTCAAGTGCACACTGAGGTTTCAAAGCATCCAAAGGTGGAGGCATGGCAAATTCATCAATTAGAAATTTTTCTTCCAGCTTTAGATGATAAGCCACGTAAATGAGATAGCTAATGATCTTTTTCACTTTGATTAATGTTTTCTCATTTCCTCCACGCAGAATGATTGAACATCCAAGGTCAGGAGCGCATCCTTCAAAATACATTAGTGTTTTGGTCGCATTCGTTTTCTGAAAAAGAACATTGTTTTAATACAAAACATCATATATCACTATGAATTTAGTTTTCTTTTGACTATTAAGAAAGTTTAATTATAAGTAACCCTTATTTTATAACTTTTCTTCAATAATTTGAATGATAATGTTAGTATTAATACTAACATCGAAATAATACTTGATTCTGCCTACCAAGAAACACAGGGTTTTCTTTAGTCACTCAAGGACTGACACTGAAAACGCTCTTTCAACGATGAAAAAAGAAAAACAAAAATTAAGTCAAACATATCTTTATTATGCATTTGTTTGTAAACAAAAGAGGGAAACCTCTTCATCTACATGTTGCTATTGACAAGGGTTCTGAGAAAAAATTAGCACATTGAGGTGGGATATCTCAGGTTACATTTTTTGTTTTGGGTAAAAATTACAAAAAAATTATAAGAATTTTGAGGAGGCTTTGAAAACCCACAAGATGATAGTCAGAATTTTTTGATCCCCTTCATAATCTTCATGGTATAAAAATTTACATAAAACTTAAACAGATTGTTTTAAACCAAAAAAAAAAAATTCCATTGTCAATGGCTGTAAGTCAATAGAGAGGTTGTAAAATAAGGTAATGGCAAAAATTCGTATTTGCCAAATTTTAATTTTCATATTCAATTACAGTGTTACTATAATAATCTGTTTCAAAATAAGATTTAATTTTTCCTGGCAGAAAATGTTTATTATAGAAGCGTGGTTTTTATCAAGATTAGAAAAAGGGGATTTTAAAAATGGTACAACTATGGATTAAATGAAGCAGCACTTTTATAACATTTTTAAAAATCAATATTCTAAAAACCTATATACCCAGGAGCTACATTTATATATTAATAGACAATGCTCTGTTTGTTTGTTTGTTTGTTTGTCTGTCACACAAAATGACAGATGTAAGTTGTGAGAGAAAATATTTCTTTTCTTGTGCGTGACATCAGTGCGAAACTCATACATTGCATTTCCAATTGAACGCAATGCAATTCCTTTCTCCACTGTTTGCTCTCCACTTTTTTAGTGACATTTTTGAAAGTTTTACATTAGTTAAAAAGTAAAGGATATAATCAGAACATTAAGAATGAATCAAAAAGACAAGAGAATTACAAGAGTTACTTTGTTTACATTAGTTCAACTTCTCATAGGAATCCAAAAATAAAGAACATCGTAACTTCCTCACCGGTAGTTGGTATTTTTGTAAACGAAACTGCTGACATGTCCCAAGGCGTGGTCTTGTCACTTGTTCCATAGTCTGTAAAATATCTGCTCCGCAACAACGAGCAATGTTTTCCATAATTTGCGGCTTTATGTTGTGAACTAAGGTAACCCCGGCGCTCAGAAACAGCTCTTGGGCAAGTCTTGCTACATTCTTTTCAACAAGCAAAATATTTGGCTTTAAAGCAAGAACTCTTCGTACAAAATTTTGTAAGAAGGCATGCTCTTGTAACACAAGTGGATCCAATGAAGACATTTTGTTTTCATTTCTCTGAAAAAAAAAAAAATAATTAAAATTTAAAAAGTAAACCATCACCACACTCAAAGGACTAAACAAGATAAAACCAGTTCCAGGTTATAGTAATCATATTCACAGTTTTACAAAAAAATTTTCGTAAAAAAACGAACAAAGTTAGGGTTTCAAAGTAGCTAAGGTAACTGAAAATAAAATTTAATAGATATGAAGGGTGTCATGATCATATTTTATAATGATGTACATGTTCTATGAAATAGATGCCATGCTTAATAACTTATGTTCACCAGATCGATATCTTTCTTATAGACAACATTATTTACCTGGTATTCAATAGCACAACTCATCATCAAAATACGAGGCTGCAAAAAGGTGCCATTCATTCGTTTGTGTGACACATTCTTACGGAAAACAACGCCACTGATGAAACGACAGTCTTGTCTGAAACCTCCAGGTACTTTGGTGATCCAGACATATCTTCGAATGTCCATATCGTCATCTCGTCTTACATCAGGAACAACCTTTTTGTAGATAAACAACTTCACTTATTTGATTTCTTCACTTAGTAAAACAATGACTTCTTCAAAAGCAATATTTCTAACAACATTCTAAAAGTTTTCCAACTATATTATTCACCATAAAGTTTTTCCATGTACTAAAAAACATGAACCAAATTACATTGATTATTCTTTATCATGGTTTTGATTTAAAAATAACGATTCCCCATCTATCAGTGATATTTTCAATATTGCCTGAACTCATTTTTTTTGTGCAAGATGTTACAGAAACAACTGTATAGTACACAAACCTTTTCGCTAACTGTTGATACAAATGGCAAAATTATGTCCTTCCAGCTAGGTAAAAGATTGTCTTGCTTTAGTAGTTGATGAAGAAGATATCTTATGTGGTGGGTAGCAGCATAACTGGAATAGCAAAGATACAATTCTTAAAATTCTTTTTTTAAAGAAACAATTTGAACTATATTCTTCTTCCCAAATACATTACATCAGCACTTTATATTTTGAAGTGGAATCAATAACTCTTCTTTTTAGCATAGGTGAAAAAAAAATGTTATCAAAGAGATATCACACCTCAATCGTTCCCTTGCTAGTCTTTCTCCACTTTCATCTTTCTGTGAATCATCAGCCATTTCGTCTTCACATTGGGGAACGGGCTCCATATTAGGCCTTGGAAAAACAACTCCACGAAGTATGTCTTCAGTTAAAGTTGCATTTAAATTGGGTTTTGTCACTTTCTTCTTGGTAGCAGCTTGGTGGCCTTCCACACACACGTACGTGTCCAATGACGGGGGTGGCACATGAGTTATGAATGATATTTTCGATGATGGATCGTAGATTTCTTTATTTACATCATCCAGCTGTAAAAAAAGGTTGATAAATATCCTCATCAGAAATAACATAATTAAGTTTCAACAATTCAACAGTGTCAAAACACGAGATCAACAGCGATGTGAAAAGTGACAAAATGTTTCAGTGGAGTCAACAAAATAACATGAAATTATATAATTCAAGGATTTGACTTCTTTTGAACTAAAATGGGGCATTTGAGGAATAAACTTAATAAAACAAGTTGCATAATGGAAGCATTATTGAAAGTAATGTAGTCCTCGCAACCATTTGAAGTTATATTGATAAAGTAGAAATATGCACCTGTTCCTTCCTGAAAAGAACGCAATCATTTTGATAAAATCATTTCGATAATTTTAAATTATAATTCTACTTTACCTGTCGTATTTGTTATGTCCAAATATCGTAAGGAATACAATACAATACACCTTTTATGTATTTCTGTTGTGTACTGTGTGGTGACTGAATATTGACTGGTAAATGGTAGCCTGTTCATGCTTTCTTTACAAAAACAAACACAAGTTATTACTTGGGTTATCTTATTTATTTATTTACTTATGGGTATTGAATAATAAGCTATCTTATGTGTGAGTACTCACTGTTGTTCCCTTTGTGGTATTGTTCTCTGCATTTATTAAAAACTCTTTTTGGCCACATTTGCTATATTTTATTTCAAAATTCTTTTGGTAGAGCAAATGAGATTGTTAAGGTGGATTTACACATGTCGAAATTGTCGATCGAAATTTTCGATCGAAATTTTTTAAGCTTGCTGATTGGCTGAGAAAAATCATCTGACTTTTCTTCGTCACGAAAAGGTTGAAAAAAGTTGAGTATTTTTTTTGAAGAAAAGCTAAACCAATCAAAATCGCTGTTTTAAACTTGTTTTGCTGCGTCATCAAAATGTGCAAATCAAACATGGACGTTGATCCAGAAGTGCTGCGTGCTTTATTCTGAGTCGTGTAATAAAATTTGACGTACAAGCATATGGAATTCACCCTTCTGTTCACGCTCTTGGTAAATCAGACGTACCCATATTCTCTTTTGTTCTGCTTTTATTTTCTTCTTATACTTAATCAGGAGCAACAACCTCGTTAATATTAATTTTCTATACAGAAAAGCCCTGCACTTCATGTTTGTTTACATAAGAAATGGCGCCTTTTTTCATCAGTGTGTAAATTAAAGGGGAACTAAACTAAAAAAATTACAAGTTCATTTTTTTTGCCCTATTTGAAACAGCTTTAAAAATGATGAAAGTCAGTTTTTGAATTTTCAAAAAATCTTTTTTCGTTCTTGAGATATTGCCGTTTAAAGTTTTTTCCCGAAACATGATCTCCATGGCAACGTGACATCACAACGTTCAAGAAGATATTGCTGACATATAAATATGTGAATAACTCAGAATGTTTTAATGATTTATTGTTAGAACATTGCATGTAGAGTGGTAAATAACTGCAGTTGTGAAAACAGCAAAGAAATTTATTGACACTGTTACCCCGACTCAGTTCCAGCTCTCTGTCAATTTTTGCTGACAAAGCTATAATAACATCATCCAAAACTATTACTATGATGAATTTCACTTTAACTTATGCCCAGTGAAAACTGTCCCATTTTCTAAAATTTCGTTTCCCTTACCTGAGTAGATCTCCATTTGTAGCTTTGTCAGCAAAAAACAGAAAAGGCCTGGAAACAAGCCAGGGTAACTATGGCAACAATTATTTTTAGTGACTTGATACCTGTACGGGTTTGTCACTATACATACAAAATTTAAGCAGTGCATCACTTATATTTCTTGAGTTATTTACATATTTGTATGTCAGCAATTTCTTCTTGAACATTGTGATGTCACGTTGCCATGGAGATCAAGTTTTGAGGAAAAACTTTAAATGACAATATCTCGGGAACGAAAAAAGATTTTTTGAAAATTCAAAAACTGACTTTCATCATTTTTAAAGCTGTTTCAAATAGGGCAAAAAAATGAACTTGTAATTTTTTTAGTTTAGTTCCCCTTTAAAAATGAAAATTTGACGCGAAAATTTTCGATCAAAATATCTATTCGACCAAAAAATTGTGACGTGTGTAAATCCAGCTTTATGCCTTCGGAAAGAACTGGTAAAATTTAAGATGTTTACGAATGGAAGGTATGTACAAATATTCATAAAAATTCATGTTTATCAAATCTTATTTATCTAATTTGCAGATTAGATAAGGCAATCTATGACTTGCGACATCTTCCTAAATTCCATCATTATTATTACAGCTTTCTTCATGTCAAAATCCCAGAAACAAGATTGAAATAAGACTACCTTTGATGGATCTAGTCTCATTTGAATCGACAAATCAGCCTTTTTGTCAACAGATTCTTCGTTGGTGACATGGTCCAGATCCAGATGACGACCTGAAAAAAAAAGAAGACTTTCGAAAAAAGATTTTCAGTTTACCATTAGGTGTCTAGACTATTAATTCAAAGATCGATTTATCTATTTATTTCTTTATTACGAATATTTATACCGGATAAAAAGTTCAAAATAAGATATATACAAGATATATACAAATTCTGTTCTACCGCTTTGTCCTGTCAGGCAGAGGGAAATGTTAAAAATGCATTTGTTGATAAAATCTTAAAAACATATTTTATATATAGGATATCTTCAAAAGGCAAGTCACAAAAGTCAAAGTCGAGTAGAGAAGAATGGTTAATGAAGAATTAACGCCAACAATAAGATGGTGTTATTATTATTATTTTTGAATGTGATTATGATTAGCTTATGTACTTATTTTAAATGTCATAAAGTTATTATATTGTTTTGAAGTCAGGTATCTGCAATAGGTGTTTCACGATATAGGGATGTTATAAATAAGTTCATTTATTTTAGTTATTTCGTTTGTTGCATCTTCAGATTGCAGCATCTTGATTCATTCTGCTCTTCTTTGCCTTGTCAACAGAAATTCCCCTCCTGCCCACAAAGTGTCATGTTTGTTGTTTTATATTGTTTGTATTCCCTTGAGTTGTGCAGTTTTTAGTAGAGTCTGATTTCTTTAGGCACCGCTCAGACTGCGAATAGGTGTAATATACTTTTACATTTGGTACAAAGGAATGCATAGGAAAAGCCATTTGTTAATACATATTTGAATTTAACAGGGTTTTGTTACTTGGAAAATATGGATTGACATTTGGTTCAGTCACAACCTTTGTTGACTGTTTAGTTGTATAGACATAAGAAACTGTCCTGGTTGACATTTGGTCACAGGTTAAGTTTCTATTGTATCTGCCCTGGTTGATATGGCTACACTTTACAAATTACTCTTGTGACAAAAAACAAGAACTGGCCAACACTGTTAGGTATTTTGCCAGATTAGGACATTTCAGCTATTGATGAACGTGATTTTTAGATTTTGATGAAGGAATTACCAGCAGAAAATCGGCGACTGTTTGATAATGCAGCAGCACTTAATCCCATATCTCCGCCATCTTCCTATATAAAAAAGAATAAAGAAATCAGTCACAAAAATTCTTTTTTTCCAGTGATAACCTTTATAAAGCATGTTTGTTTATCTCTGTTGTACTCCTTGTACAAATACTTCCCAGAAACGAGAAACGTGTATAACGTTCATCGGCATCAAAACCATACCGCCCTCCCTTAATTATTGTCCCTTTATGTTACATTTTGCTATACAGTTGTAAAATGTTAGGAAGTCTGTTAGGAAGTCAACCAGATAAATACCAACACTAAAATTCCTACTGCGTATTGAAAATTGCTTTATATCAAAGCTGTGAACATTTCAACATACAATCATTAATAACCTACTCACCACTAACAATGGATCAGTGGAAGGTTAATGTACAAACATATGCCTCTCTAGCTTATACTTGCTTCATTGAAACTTGAACTGACTCAAAATATATTTATTGATTTATTATAGAGGGTATTTTCCATTCTTAGTTTTTTATGTTGTTAATCAAAGGCTTTGATTTGTGAAATTGTCGTATCAGTGGCTTTCAATACTATGAGTTTCTTTCTCCTCCAACTTCCGAAATAAGCCCTGTCGAATTTGTATCAAGAGAGAGAGAGAGAGTCTACAAGATAAAAAAACTGCATGTACTTATGTTATTGAAATTCTTACAGAAATTTTCCCATTTGATAATTGCTTAAGCCACACAGGGAGTTCTTCGTCATCGTCGTAGTCAACTAGTGCACTAAGTTTAAGATCTATACTAGAGTCATCAGAGTCGTCCGCATACGTAGAGGTCATTGTCCCAGAGTGCATAGTTTCCATACTGTGACTGGATACCATTTCAGTAAGAGCAGCCTATTGTGATAAAGTAATGAAATTACACTTACAGAAAAGTAGTTTTCCTTCAACTCGTCGAGATCTTCGGTATTAGTAAAATCTAATGGAGGTGTTAGTGAAGTTGGTCCAAAGATAAGTGGTGCCTAGGTGGTTATAACATGATGATGAAAGGATTATGGCTTTTTATAATATCAATATTTAGGAAAAACACAATTTTCACACAATTTTATTAAGAATCATAGAGAATATAATTCATAGTATAAAGCTAGATAAACAATAATTTTTTGTTTGCATACTGGAAAACATTACAGATTTCAATATCTGTCATTTTAGAACCACGAAGAGAATGATGAATTCCTTTTTCCCCAGATTGATCACCAGTCGTTTATCCTACTAACCACAGAATTTGTTATAGATTTCATTTTGTACTTTAACAGTACAATGGTTTCATTGCTAAACTCCATCTTAGTTTTTATTCAGATATTTTTTTCTTTTGCTAAAACTACTTCGTAATAATATTTTTTACAGCGCAATAGAGTGCTTGAATTATTTCTCCTTCTTCAAGCGTTTTTGTTGTTTACACAACATGCACCTGTGTGATTATCTCAGTTCATTTTTCATTTCCTTAATGTCACACAAACTATGAATTGGGAATTCGAATTATAATCACACGAGCTCAATACAGGATTCAATTTTTTCCTCGGCTTGTATTTGGCTTGAAAATGTCGTACTCACAAGAAACGCAAATCAAATTAAATTCTAGTTGAAAACGAGGCTAATTAAAAAACAAGACCAAATTGTTTACGTTCATTTTTGGAAAACGCACACAAATCTTCCTTCATTGGTGGATCTTAAAAGATGTATTCTCAGGATTAAACAACTTGTAATTGCTGTTTAAGTGCTGTTCCCTAAACCAAGAGGATTTTGGGTTAGTTGAGACCACCATGATCCAAAAATATCAAATATTTAAATGTTTTTTATGTTAAAGCAAATTTTACTTTGGTTTCAACAATTCGTTTTCGATGTTTCTGATTATCTGCCTAAGGGCTACTCCATGTATAAAAGAACAAATTTCTGATTTACTCTGACAATAGCAGACAGAATTTTTTTATAATTTTCTATCCATTATTACAGCTTCCTGATACACAAACATTTTCAGTGTGACCAAGGAGAAATTATATAGTTTTTCAAATCAAAGCATTTGTTTTGGCAGTGAAATATTGTTTCACCAAGATTGCTGTCCAGATTTTTTTTATATGCGGTGATATCATATTAAGCATCATCAAAAAACATCACTAATCATGGACAACACTATCATGAACTGTAAGTCAGGTAATGTGTATTGTTTTGCCTTATACAGCTCTTGTTTTTATTAAACACACCTTTGTAGGTTGATAAAGCATATATTCATCTTTAAAAACACTGTCATCAGTTGGAAACACGTGTTCGATCCAACCATTATCCAACAAGGCCTGTCCAGTAAGAACAGCGTCAGCTCTAAAATCAAAGAAAACAAGATGCCCTTGCAGGCATAAGGATTTCTGCAAAATCAGCTGAAGTATGAAAAAAGAAAGATTACGCCATTCTTGAAATTTAAGAAAAGTTTAATCCGCAATATATATTTATTAAATTTCTGATCATGTACTCCTCAAAAATCTGGAAAAACATAATTGCCACTAAGCAAAACTTTATACCAAAAAACATCAATAAACTTGATTATATCTGAATGACATATGTTCTTTATTTTGATGGTACGAAATGATATTAAGGATTCAGTGATCAATTCAGATAAGACAATGAGTATGCATGTAAGTCAATGTAAATGTTATGAATTTAATATGTATTGTCAATCTTCCTAACAGAATTCCTAAGGACAAAAAGGAAAGCGTAGATTTTAATGATACGAAATACATACAAAATCAACATACATAACTGAAACTTAAACCTAAAAACTTAGAAACTTAAAAAAACATTAAATTTTTAATTACGCATACACCCCAGGAAATTCTTAAAGCACGGCTGACACAATATGAAACTTACGTTAACTGCCAATAAACTTAATGAACAAAAGAACAATAAATCTAATTAGATGCTGTGTAAGATATCACATTGATTACGTAAGTCTTTCAATATATACGGTCAATCTTCCTAATAACGAAAAGACTTCCCAAACAAAAAAAGTAAACAAAGATTTGGATTAATTAAATATGTGATCCAAATTAGCAAACATAACTGAAAGCAGTTAAAATTTACAGACAGTCGAGATAAGTTTCCTATTTGCTATCATAAATAGCAAGTCCTATTCCTAATTAAGAGCATTAATGATAATACAGCCAAGAACTATGCAAGTAAATATGCTAACATATCTAGAGAAATATCAAACATAAAATGATGCAGGCAGAGGTTAGACAGATATTCTTGTTGTTGGAGCTGAAGAGGAAACTGAGCTGAGCTGTACGTATCCAGAACTTAAAAGGCATTACAGCCCACAGATGAAACAAACGAGCTTTTGTATTTAGAAAAGCTCAAAAGAATACCAGACATTTTCAAAAAAAAACAAAAACCTTTCCTTTTTGACACACTGTTTTTATAAAACATTGAGAACTCGTTTTTAAAAAAGAATGAACACAGTAGAACCTTTGTAAGATAATCATAAATTTTTACCCTCTACTCTCGGTCTTGGAACTGTAAATCTATTCAACATCGATTGATCAATCAACTTTTGGAAGTTTCTTCGGTCACGCTGTAGTGTACCATTATGCGAACGGCGTGCAAATGTAAGTCGAAAAAAATACCTGGATGATCACATGGCGAAAATTCAAGCCAATAAACTAGCGCTATTAAAGTTAATTAGCACCCTTTCGTAATAGTGGCGCTTCATGCACCAATGAACTTTGAGACGGCGGCTGTATGAACCAATGAACTTCGAAATAAAAAAAATCGCTAGGTTTGGACAGTAAGATGAAAAAAAAAAAAAAAAAAACTAAGAAAAACAAAGACGATCGTAAAGGCTTTCTTGCTTACGCAGAAATCCAAAAATTTAGGTATGCTATTGATACCTCAAGGAATCCAACCACACCATTTCCAAACAACTGACATGACCCAGTGAACAAAATTATCAAAAAACCACTGTGTTAAGAGCATTTTTATTAAAGTAGTGTGTATATTTCTATAGAAATACACACCTTTGCTAAATGGGGATGTCTGTCTAGCTTGTAACTGATATGAAGGAGGTGTTATTGTCATATTATTACATTCACATCTATCCATTTTGAATGCTGGATGCACTCACATTAGCTCTCCCACCCTTACCATTCATAAAACTGTTTTTATAATTCAAAGGAGAATTAACATCAAAAGCACAATTTTGGCTTAAATTGTTCCTTATATATTTAAATAAAGGCTTATTTATGAAATTTTATAAAATATCATATTTCACTTTTAATAAAGGGTTTAATAAATTCACTGTGATGTCACAGTTGCGCTATAACATCTTCAGACGGAAAGTCATGAGTGCATGAAATTTTAAAAACACTTAACTGTTTTTTTATCAAATTGTTGGATTTTCTTCAAAGAGCTATAGGCTTTTTAGAATCAACAGTTTTTCCATTCATATTTACTTTGTTACTATGTTGGAAAATTGTTGGTGATGCACAAACTGTTAAGGTTCTTTCTTTATGCATACATCCTGAAATGTTTGCCATGTTATCAACTCCAAAACTAGTATTATCTACTTAAGCTTTTCCAAATCGAAAACGTTTTACGATGAACCCATTGTACCCAATGAACCCATGTTGTTAAGCCATCTTTCATCTCTCTGCTTTTCTTTGACAGGGTCAGGAAAACAAAAATATATTCTCTCATCACGAACTGTCCTTCCACTGTGTTAGCACATCCAAATGCTTTAAATCTTTAATGTACCATCAACTAAAGTGCAACATGTGCCAAAACTTTGTTCTTCTATAAAATGATACTCTATTTATAACTTAACTGCAAATTCTTTTTTACGTGATCTGTAAAAACTACAGCTGGATATCTGGACAGCTGGATATAGCCGCACCACCAAATAAAATTAGACCAAAAATTTTCGTCACCCTATCGCCTGTATCGTGGACCCCAAAGGCAACAGTTATCCCTATTGGTTCCAGAGATATTTCCCAAAAAATATCGCATTCGATTGGGGATGAAATTCAATGGTTCCCCCATGATGACAATACTAGCCATGAAAAAAGTGTCTGTCAACTCTACGTGGTTTTACTTGCTCCTAAGAAGAACTTGACCGTAAAATTTAATAAAACATATCACTCTCTAAAATAAGAGTGGTATGCACGTTTGCTGATTATTATATAGAAACCAAACACAGTACTTGTACGCACCTTGCGTTAACTTTGTTATACTTCAATAGCCAATCATTCAACTCATTACCACTGAAGCAATTGTGATACTTTTTCAGTCTATAACGATGACTTGACAGTTCCAGTCCTTTCTTAGGATCCATCATTTTTCGCCACAAATCTCGTAAATAATCCTGGTATGCATAAATAAGCGACAAGTTAATAAAAAAAATAAAAAAAGTTTATTGATTTGGAGTCATGGCTCAAGACAAAATAAAATATATAGACATTAACATGTTCTAAATTGGTTATTAAAGGTCTAATAGATTATTCAAATAATACTGTTTATCTTAAAAAATGTTTCCATTTTTTCAAACGTTTTTTAGATCGTGAGATAATCACGTTATAAATATTTTTTTATTTTTTCCTGTTTTTTTTATATAAGAACCAGTAAAATCTGACCTGAGGCTGGCTGTTCTTATTTTTTGAGCCTTTTTCAGCCTGAATTGTTCTTATTTTGTTCTTAACTTTAAGAACAAAGTTTCAGATTTCAGCCTCATTTTGTTCTTATTTATGGAACCTCCAGTAAAATTAAAATAAATCTTTTTAAAAGCAACTGTTTAAAAGCATGGTTGCTGTTCGGTAATGACCCGATATGGGTATGCAAGGTGAAAAAAACAACAACTTCTAAACCATTTGACAGTGAGAGAATTCATGTCATGAGTTGTTCCTATCATGAATTTGTTCTTATTTTATAAGAAAATTCAGGCTTAGGCTGTTCTTAATTTTTGAAACATTAATTTGAGCCTCGGGTTGTTCTTATTTTGTTCTTATTTTTTGGCCAAATCTGAGGCTTGTGTTCTTCTAAATTGTTCTTATAAAAAAAAAGTGTGTAAATATTTTTTCTGCATGCTTTAAAACTTTTTAAAAACCTTCTTCTTCATAGTATTTTTAATCTCTAGCACCCAGACTTTTTCCATTGTTTAAAATTTTGTGATGTATGATTTGAGTAGCATTGAAATATGTCTTTTATCAATGTAAATACAACACTTGCTTTCATTAAGAAATTTTCACAATAAAAGTGAGCGATTTATAACTCGGTTTTTATAGGTAAAATTCACAAGTTTCACAATGTACAAAAAGTGAAAGATAATAAAAAACTTCTTTTTCTGCAACCTGTTATTAAAAAAGTAAATAAATATTCTATGTAATAGATTTAATATTAGTTGTGAAGAAATCATATTTGAAAATGCACTCCACTGTGTTGCTGACAACTGCAATAATCAATCGAGTAATAATAGTAAAATATCTTTTCATGCTTTTCTTCAGCTTCAAAAAATACGTTGTAACCTGCCGAACGAAATAAAGCTAAATCTTAACTACCTTAAGAGCAGAAACGTTCGTGTTTTTCACATTTTTGGCTCTTTTTCGTGAAAGTTTATGCGTTTGGAAATTTCAAAAGTTTTTTCGTAAAGATAAAGAAACTGGTGACGAAACTGATTCTGAGTGGGAAGTTGCAGAAAATTAGTTATAGTTTATTACTTTTAGAAAAGAAAAATTATAAAAATTTGGTTTCTTTTTTGCTCATTCGCGAACTTTTCCTTCGTTTCGCAAAAGTTTCTTTCCGCGAAATTAGTTCCAAAATCTGCGAAACGCGAAAGTTTATTCCATAAATTTCATGGTTTTTTTGACGCAAGAAAGTTTCTGCCCGCAAAAGTAGCAGAAAATGCTGCAGCGGGCGATTGTTTCCGCCCCTCCTTCGAATGATATCGCGGGGAAGATTGAACAAAAAATACAAACCATGTCTACAAAGACATCATAAGGTTGAGAAAAAAGTGTGTTTGCAGTTTTCTATTTTTTGTGAATTGGAGAGCCAAACATTTTTTTACTTTGTTTGAGCGCATTGTTAATAATGAATAGCTGCTCGTTTCCAGACCATTTCTCAATTATTCTATTTCTACTAACATCAGCATAGTGCAAACCTCAGTTCTACTATAATAGTTCATCATCTTTAAAAAGCCTTTAATTCAGATCGTTAATTTTAAAATGTACTAAATTTTCTCAGGAAAATAATTGCAAAAAATGATAATGTCATAAAAAAAGGGACTGCCACAAGATGCTACTAGCCATGACTGAGCTCCATTTATAACAAACTGATTTTAACACCCTATTACCAAAATTTTTTCCGGTGAGAATTTGTTTGAAAGAAATACACTTCCACCTGTTTTATGTGCTTCGCCTCACTTGGTGATACACCAAAAGCATCAAATGGATTTCGTGGATTCGGAGTTGGTGAACGTTCAGTAGAACCAGGCAAACTATTACAGCTGGGAGATTTCTGAAAGAAACAAATTTAACGTTTAGAATCAAATGTTTTGACAAATTTCGATGAGGTTTATGTACAAACAATCATGAAGTTTCTTTCTTAATCAGGAACAAACATTGGAAGCTTAACGGGACTGATCTAGACATTTTTTTTATATTTTTTCATCTTTTTTTCTGAAATCAACCTCATCAGCAAAGTTGATTTTCCATTATAGTTCAAAATAATTGAATTGTATTGTTTTGAGAACTAAACAGATCAGAAACAGATACCAAGTTTTTGAAAACATGACACAGATCAACAACTTATGTTCTTGGCTGTAGTTACTTACAAAATTTAGATTAGCCCTTTTAGGAAATCCCAAAAACAATTTGTTTTTCTTGAAATAAATGCTTCCTGTTAATAAACACTGCCTTTAAAAAAATGCTGTAGTAAATAATACGTGAGACAATTAACAGTTGCATGATGCTGTAGATATGGAACTTACACGCATACGATATGATGAATCATCAAAATGCAAAGTTGACTTTGCAGAACCAAGTGAGCTCGAACTTCCTCCAAAGTCATACTTGGCATGGTCATAGTTGGCATGATCAAATCCTTTTATCTCATCACTCAGTGCCTCAATACTTTTTTCTAAGTCATCATTTAAGTATGCTTGAACGATTTTGTAGCAATAATTACAAACACGTATATCCCCTAGATTATATTTAATTGAAAGTGAGAAAAAATTCATTATGCAAATATGCTATAAGAATGAACTGAAAGTGAAGTGTACACGAACAGTTTTACCAGTAAACCCGATCACTTTACCAGGGACCTCTTGACTGCAACATCGATAGCAAAATATTTGGCCGCAAACTCTACAATGATGTCGGCGACGAAACGTATAGAACTTATCGCCACATTCGTAACACTCTTTACAGTGTTCATCTGGCATCCAATATTGTTTGAAATTATGTTTGAAGTCGCCAGTGCTCTGTAACAAGAAAACAATGAAACCTTTAAACCAAGTTTAAACTAATAATCAAGTATATTTTTTGTATTGGTATACTGCTATGGTTACCTTTTACTGAAGATGTGCTACTTAAAACAAAGCAAGGTAAAAAGTATATTTGTGTTGGTGAAAAGTTTCCCAATATTACAAAAATTCAGGGGTGTGTGGGACGTGAAAGCCTTCGATCCATGATGCTACTCAATTCACAAACTATGCAGGCAAATTTCGGTTCTTCAGAATTGTAACCAAGACCTTTCCAATAATATTGTAGTTATACATTGCAAATGACTAAAGTGAGATTAATACTAAGAAGATATGGTTATATTGTGTACCTGGTGCCAACGACGATCAATGGTTAATGCACTGAGCCTTCTAAGTATTGTTCGGACATTTCGATACTTCCATTTTTCTTTTCGTGGTGTTTGTGTGTCTGACTGTGTCAGCCTTCCTTCAGGGGCTTTCTCCTTTCCACCAAACAGTTTCGCCTGGCTTGAAACACTCTCAGTTAGCCAAGAATATAAATTGTCCTTCTTAAAAAAAATAATATAAGGTGCAACAATAATGAAAAAGCACCCTTATCTCATAAATACAAAATCTTGTTTTTTTGTTGTTGTCTAAACTCAAACAAAAATGGAAATTGGAAGGATGTCAATAGATGCTGGTAAGATGGCTATTAGAATTACAATAGTAGTTTATTTCAAAGGGGACAATGCATATGATATCAACTATTAAGCATCCCAAGAATCATTAGGAACAGCTTGGTCTTTTGTAATTTGTGATTTTGTCGATGGGTAGACGAAGAATTTGGCTGAATAACTTTCTGTTGGGTCAAATGCAATGTTATAAATTTCTTATTAAAAATATCTTTGCAAATATCTTTGATTGTTCATAGCACAAATTCAACCTGCAACTATTTGTGTTCAGTGTTTAAAGTTTCAATACCATTATTGTTTTGGCTGAGCAAATTACAAATTATCATGGCAACTGTCTTAAAAATTTTCAAACCACATGAAAACTAAAGACAGAAACATGACATTATTATAATACGGTCTACAGTTTGTGAAAATAACATTAAATATTTACTTTATCATGCCCTTCTGCTTTGACAGAACTCAGTTCTCCAGGAAGTACATCACTTTTTTGATAACTAGTTCCAGTCTTCTTAGTGGTGTCACCACCAGAGTTTATATGCTTCTTGGCTGTTTCAGGAGTTGACGGCTTTGAGCGACTACCTTTTTTCCCAAAATCAAATAGCTTCAACAAGGAGAAACTACTTGAGGAATCTACTGGTGCAAGTGGCTGAAACGAGGTCAGTTTCGTAGGATCACTATCCATGATTAGAAGGTACCATTTTGGCACACTTTACATTCTTGTTGGTTCTATAAATATCAAATTATATAACAACAAAAAATCTGATTATTAATTTTTCAAACTCATTTGAAAAGTTATTCCATAAAACAGATATGTTGGCAAATCATCAAAAAGTTATTGCAACGAAGAGCATTTTCAATAAAATAGTTTTTTGTATTTTTATAGAATTAACTTAATGACAAGGAACTTGTATTTTGCAGTATGTCAGGGAATGAAATGTTGATTTCGTTCATGGGTGATAGTGATTATCAACCACAAATTGCATCTAGTAATATAAGAAAAACATCTAAACTAAACTTCAACAACAGGCTCAAAACAAACACTTAATAATGCTCAGGCTGTAGCCATTGAACAAACAATACAACAAAATCAATATACAGTCGGCTCTTGGTATCTCAAACATTCAGGGAATTGGAACTATTATACTATTCAAACTAATTCTTGTTTAGCCTGTTTTCTAATAAATTCCACTTTTAAATATGTAGCATTTATTAGAAGGCAGCATCCATCAGAGAGCAGCGTTTGTAACTGTTTGTAGCTGTTAGTGCGGCGTTTAATAGAGGGCGGCAACATAGTTTTTTTAATTTTTAATTTTAAATTATGCACTACTATATTTTTAAGCAGGTCCTACATGAAAAACAGTTTTGTATGTAACTGATTATAATACACCTGGATAAATATTACCAAATAAATAAATAAATAAATAATGAACTACTGATTAAGGAATTGCTATTGGTAAAGAGATTATGACTGAAATTAAACATCAATCCACTAGCAATTTCTAACAATGTGTGATTTTACCCTATGTTCAGGGTCTAATCTAGGCCAAAAGAGACGCTGCCCTTCTACGTTTTTTTTAAAAAATTTATTTCACTTTAGAAACTTCAAAAATCATTCTTAGGGGTTCACAGGTTTAACCCACCGAAATAAAGCTCAGGTTGCCCTTTTTCTAAAAAAAAGTGCCCTTTGGATGTTCATAATGTGCCGGATGCTGCCCTGCTTTTCTAGATTAGACCCTGATGTTATAATTCATTTCTTGTAGAATAAAATTTCAATGTTATTGTTATTGTTAATCATGTGAGAAGACACCGAAACAAAATTATGAACAAAATCTTGCTTTATTAACTTCTCATTAAATGTAATTGTTATACCCCAGTTCATTATCTTTAACCACAGAAATTTTTTTTATGAATTTATTTTAACAAGGCTGGGCAGAATTGGCAGTGTAATCTACTGATGTGGGGCTCTACGAGGAAAGTATACCTCAGACTTTGAGGCAAAGAACTTAGCACATATATACTACCTTTAAGGGAACTAATTTTCATGGGTATAGTCAATTATATATCACAAGATTTGTGACCGTCCATGGGAAAAAAATACATTATGCAGGCCTGGTCGTAAGAAAATTAGCAGACGTGTGGTCATTGCACGCCTTAATTGACGATATCAGTTATGGCGTGCGCTCGTGTAAATTTTTGACAGATGTGCAATCGATTTTTCTAGTTAAGATCAACGATCTTCATTCTTTATTATGATCAAGTCAAATTTGAAATGTGTCATATAATGTAAAAATAATGAGATTTTCACGGGGAATGAATTAATAAAACGAAACAATGTTTTTGAAGATTCGGAACGTAAAATGTTAGCTATAAAAGATTACTTTGATGGTAAATAAAATTTATTCAAAAATTTACAAAGATCAAAAATAAACCTGAAAATAAAAAATTTGTATCACTCTCCATCGTTGAGGTTTGAATTCCAATGGTTTTTGAATTAAATTAAAGACGTTTCCGTTCCATTAACTTGTCGCCACCTGGCTCGCTATTTTTTTAAATAAAAGATTATGTTTTCGAAACTGCAACCTTGCACATACTTTTGTAACTTAAAAGAACGTTAAAAAGAAAGAGAAAACTACATAATACAATTAAATATAATACATAATAAAATCGCGCACACGAAGCTCCTTCTTCATTCCACCAGCGGATTTCGAGGAGTAGGCTTATTTTCTACTACCAAACGAATAAAATTTGTGAGCACTGATTCTTAATTCAAAACCACTACCGTATTCCAAATTGATCGGAGACCTCACTTCTGAAATGGTAGCAAAGTTTCGTTCAGTTATTGCAAAATTTAATCGTAGCACATGAACAATTTCCGAAGCAAAACTTTTAACATTTTGGGAAAGATTTTGTTGACTTTTAAATAAACATTTATTATCACACTTGTCATTACAAGCCAGGCGTGCGATTACCACACGCCTAAATAAATCTTGGCGTGTGCGGAGGCATGCGCGTGCGATCGCACGCCTCTTTAGGACCAGGCCTGATTATGTTTTACTGGTAAAATATACTGGTATTTTACCGATAAATAACGTAGTAAAGATGTTTTTACTGGTAAAATGAAAATTTTAAACTAATTATATTATCAGTAATTACCGGTAAGCAAATTGATCAATACTTTTATCGGTAAATTTACCGGTAAATCTAAATCGATCCAATTTTATTGGTAAAGTGTGAATTACGAAAAGAGCTAGCTTTAAGAGCTATTATGCGTAAGTTTTCATTTATGGTGTTACGTTACTGTAGCGTAACAATTTGAAAATCATTTTACCTTGGGATACTTAAAAGTCATCAAAGAATTCAGACTGAATGTTCAGTAATCAAATGTTTTTAGATGAATATGCAATGCAAAGCAAATAAACGATTTTTCTATTGTTTTCTCATACATCTTTTCATAGTAGCATGAAGCCAAATTAAGCATTTAGTTCCCAGGACATTTTGACTAAATTATTAATGCTATTGTAGTATAGGTCTTCAAAGGTTCTGCAAGGAAAATTACGTCGGTTCCAGAACTTAATGCCAACACTCTTATGCTCGACTGTTGTATGACAATGAGACTCGAACGGACAGAGGAACTACAATTTGGAACCTTGCCACAGGTTTTCCAACTGTCCTTCATCAACATTGACTACTGCAAGAAGAGTGCGTGCCCACACAAGCTTTACAGCCAGGACATGGGAGAGTTTTGGAACCCTGTGTAAACACAGCTTTCAGACAATCTTCCATGTAAGCCTTATGATGAAAAACTGAAGGAAACAGGTATTATTTTTATTTAAAATGAAGGTGAGTATTTCAAAAGAGAACTTTTGCAACTTGTCAAGCCAACGTTAAAATGTTTTCATTTGTCTTTTCCCAAATACACTCTTAATGGGAATATTATCTGAATGAAGTTACAAAAGTCAATAAAGATCATAAAAATGTTGCGATATGAACTATTCAGTTAAGGGCACATCTCCACTTGTTGAAGGCGAAATATCTGTTATAATAATTTAATAACACAGTCTTTTTAAATGGAAGATTTAAACCTATGAAGAAAAAAATCATTAATAAATTTTCGACACATCCTTTCTTTTAAAAGATTGTCATCTTTCAGCCGTCTAATGCATGAGCAAGTGATTTGTTTCGTTTCAAACTTTAATCACATCAATTACTTCATCATGAAGAATAAAAACAAAAATTCAGAAAAAAACACATTCCTGATCAACCAACAATTAGCTATTTATGACTTGACCGGGTCTTAAAAATGGCGGAGTTATATAGTATTTTCAAAAACATGTTATCGCTATCGATTAGCTACTTTACCATATATCTGAGACGCTACTGATAAATCACATTATAGGTAATTCTTTACATTATTACTAGTAATTACAAGTAAAGCTTCGAATTTACTGATATATCACTACAATTACCGGTAATCCCTAAAAAAAATCTTAAGTTACCGGTAAATTTACCGGTAATATCGGTAAATGTACTTTTTTTTCCCATGAACAGTCACATTAATGACTTATTACTCCTTTGAGCATGGCATCACATGCAGATAACTTTATAGAGTTCTGCAGTGTGATTAATAATAATGTGATGGATCTGTATAATATCTCCTTGCTTTTCTGTCTCATATATAAAATGACAGATAAAGTTTCGCTAGGTAAGTGTTGCACCATCCACACAAAAGTAAACATAGCAGGTGCAAAGTCAAAACATTTTTTAAACAATTTTTGTACACATCTTTAAGGAATATTTGGGCATTCTATGTTTCATGAAAATTAACCAACACTCAATTATTTTTACGAGATTGGACTGAAAATTCAAAAGGAGTGCAATGTTGTCAGAGAAATTTCTCTACAGACCTTTTGTTGGTCACACAAGTGATTTTTCAAATTGATAATTGCTGTTCAACATCTCCTTTCTACTTATTAGTATTTTTCTGGGGAAGATTTGGTTGTAGATTTGGTCGAGTTGATTGGAGATCTGTGTCCAAAAAATTAGGAAGGCTGTAAGCAGGGTAATTGAAATACCTTAAGCATAACCTCGCTTGATTCAATGATCATTCCTTTATAGTGGTCTAATTATGATGTCTACAACACACTCCAACCGAGTTCTGTTGCTTGTATAAACGGAGCTGCTAATGAATTAATTAAAAAAATTGCGTGGGGCGAAATGGTGCAACATCGAATGAAAAGAGAAACTTTTTTAGAAGAACCAAGGGAAATACACCATTCAACTCTTCAATCAACAAAAATTTTAAACTAACCAAGTTTTCTTTAAGGAAACCTCACAAAAAGGTTTTACTTACCCGCGAAGTGCAAAATGATACACAGCACAGGCCAAAAATCAAACCACAATTTCGATTTGTTTTGAAACAGCACAGAAACCAAAAGCTATCCTTCAAAATCTCAAATGACACTTACTTAGTCAAAAAAGACGAAGAATCGAATAAACGCCCCCTTCTTTTAAACGCACCCCTTCAATAAACGCCCCTTTAAAAAGCAAAATTATTTAACAAACGCCCCCTCGAATGAACGCCCAAAAAAACTTCGACAAATCTTATTAACGCCCCAGGCGTTTATTCGAGCATTACATGGTATTTCATTTTTAAGTCCTCAACGAAAAGGAAAGTCAACATAAATAATAAAGTTGTTGCAATATACGCTTTTTTAAAATTGAAGGATTACGTGAAGTGGATGTGTTGGGTTCGAAGTTGGCAAGAGGGGCTGTCAAGGCAGGTTGACTGTCAGTATATTCCTATTTTGTGGTTATGTACGAGTCCACATTTCAAAAAGGCAAGAATTGTTGGATCTACACTTTTATGAGAAACTGAATACTACTAGAAAGGGCTCTAGAAATTTTTTTACTAAGCTTATTTACCACACCAAATAGCGTGTCTATTTTTATTTTGACCTTTTCCAACTCCATTTTGTCGGAAGCGACTCACAAAACATCGGCTTCTAATCAAGTGAATTTAATCCTCGGAACTTACACAGGCAATATCAGATGCAAATCCATTCAACGGTATGTCGTGAGAATAAACAAGACGTACAAAGTGTGGATAGTCTGTTTCTGATGAAGGGTTATCTTCACCTCTTTTTGACGTTGGATTTCGTGGCACCAACCAAGTTAGAAAGTGGGGCGCGGTATCTTTAGAGAACAGAAAGGAGAACAATGAGGAAAGTTAAGTTAATATTTTTTTGGAAAACGATTCTCCTTAAACAGAACAATGATTTCTTTTAAAACGTTAAAATTGAACGACGCTTGCCATTAAATTCACGGTTGTGGACGTCGTGTGTCGGACAGCGTCGTAAGTTTGGTTCCAAGAAATGTTTCAGTGACGATATAAAATGAGATCATGATTGTAGGAAAGATAACTCAGATAACTTCGCTTTTTGTATGTCGTATTATGGAGATCGTGAACTTAATCTGTATGAGATCTCTCAGAAGTAACACTTGGTATCATTTTTTGAAAGAAAACATCAACATATCAAACTTTTTTTTTTTGCACTTGGCTCCCAGGGAGTCTTCCGGAACTATCCGAGTGTTGCGGAGTAACTTCTTTTTTCAAAATTAATAAATCTTTTCCATTTTCTGCTTCTTCACTTGATTATATTTTGCTCCAAAAACAAATTTTTTAAAGATGCCGGGAAACAGAAAGTATACCCTAAACAAAGTTAGACACCAGTCCCCAGATCACCTTCTCACATTATCCATATGCTGCCTTTCCTGTTGCCACCTGTCGCTAAAACGCTCGTCTTCCCATCGTTTCTCGGGAATAAACTCGTTATTAAACGGTGGTCGATCGTCAAAATGTCCCGGTGGCCCTCCGTGATTGATGCCGTTCATAGGAGCCGGATGTGAAAAGTTTCCCCCGTTAAAACGTTCATTCATTGGGTGATTCGGGGCGTTGTGATAGTTTTCGTTCGAATTATTCATGCCACGCCTGTTGTCGTGCACGTGGTTATAGTTATAATTCCTCATTGGTTCGTTGTTACTGTACTTGTTAAACCTATCGTCTTGAGGAGGAGGAGGGAAGCGAGACATGTTGTCATAGTTATTATTAAAAGTATTGTGCGGTGGTTGCGACGGAGGCGGTCCGTCGTGCCGATGAGGTGGCGGTCCGTCAAATCTCCGATGGTCACCAGAAAAGGCATCCGGTCGTGTGTTATTGTGACTGTTTGTACTAGCTCCTGCATGGTTGCCATGGTTGCCATCTGGAACTCTGTCTGAAGTCGATGAACGCAGTCTAGCGTCGTCTATGAAAGGTGGCTCCTGTGAGTCGTCTTCCCAGTCGTGGTCCTTCAAAAATGCCGGTGGCGCAATATCAAGATCAAGCAATGATGGGGCGTTACTGGTGGCGGCATCATCGTGATTAGAAACACGCCGACGTTTGCCGCCCTTATCATCTCCGCGACGCAGTTGCCGTTCTCGTCGTTTTTCCAACTTATCGACGTCTTCTATCGCCTGTTTCTGCTTGCTCGCGTCAATTTTGAACGTGGGAGCAGTTGCTCGAAGCTGAGAAATCGTGAAGATTTGAGCCTAAAAAAGCAGATCACCAGAGAGGATGGTGAATAGAAATAAAATGATGAGTTTCATCCACATGGTTACACAGACAATATTTTGTCTTCCCTGAAGAATACAAAAACGTACGAACAACTCACAGGGGTCTCACTGTTCGCCACAGGTACAACATCTAAACTTGATTGCTCGATAAGAGCTTTAACAATAGGAGATTCCAGTTCACTTTCATCCAATGTCGCTGCAAGAGAAAAGAAGACAATATAACACCAATAAAAAAAGTCTGACGTTTGTTCGTGGCGCATGCGTGGTACTTACTTTTCGCCGGAGTGCCATTAGATGCCACACTCGTGTTCATCAATGAATCGTGAAGCATGGAGCCGGACTCAGATTGTGATGGGTTTGGTAATTCATACTCTAGAATAAAATCAATCAAATACTTCGATGCAGGTCCTGAACATAACACTTCAGTTAGGGTGGTGGTGACGGTGATTCATAATTTAGTTGGTTGGGTGGGCGGTGGTGGTGGTGGCGGAGAGGTACCTACCATAGTCGTCGTCGAAACCAGAAGGCAATATATTCAGGTTGTATTTGTCTCGCATTTTATCACCAGGTCGATTGCGAGTCCAAAACTTTCTGTAATAATAAGTACAAAAAAAGTTTACATCTCAGAATGGAGATAGGTAGAGAGGTAGAGAGAAAGGGCAAAACATGAATGATAGACGACATACGTTGTATGGTCGTTAGAACCAGAGCAGAGAATATGACCAAGAGGATGCCACTTCAAATCCCATATCATACCATCATGGGCATTTTCCATAGCACCTAGTTCCTTCTCACAGCTGGAACAAAAACGAAACAAATCAAGTTCATTGTTAAATCAGTTGTTTCACACGTAACTGTTTACCATAGCTTTTCCTCCATTTTTGTGGTGTTTACTAAAAGGCTTTTTTGCAATATTTCAAGGCCCTTAAGAACACAGACACAAGAAAAACCCTAGGTCCATTCAATAAAACCCCAAAAATTACCAAACATTCAAACTATCCCAACATGACCATGCATTATAATTTCAAATGTCTTTTTTTATTTTTATTTCAAGGTTTCTAAGGCTTTTCTCAAGAGCAATACATACTTTTCTCAAGAGAATGATATCAACATATTGGCAAGAAAAGCATAATGATATATAGATACTCAAACTTTTAAGGTCACCTAGTCTGACCTATACCTGCACAAAAAGGACCCTGCTTAGAACCAAGAAAGATTATGCATATTAAAGTAGTTCAAGCGTATGTTGTACCTTAACAACCAAAACAGGATGGAGCCGTCGGAGCCACCACTTGCAAACATTTCTTCATATAAAGGATGCCAATTAACAGCTATGCATAAAATGGAAAAGACATTCATATATGCTCTCACAGTAATGGAAAACTTTCTCAGATGTGCTTTCGTTCTCCAATGATCATACATTTGAGGTCTGGATAAACGGAAGTCGGAAAGCGTGCATACACTTAAGGGAATGGTAGCGCTATTGGAACATTTTCTGGTCCGCTCACACTCACACTGAATTTTACTACATTATTATTACAATGCGTTTATGGTTTTAACTCAGCTACGTTTCTATTGTAAACAGAATTAGATTTTTTAGGGCTTAAGCAAGGTTCAGGCAACGTTCTTCCAGACAATTTTAAGAAACGAGAAGTTTTTGAAGAAGATACTCTACAGAAAGGTTTGGAGACACCACAAATTCAGACCAAAAAATGATCTGTTGGCAAATTCAATGAAAAGAATGGAATCTTACATGCTGCCTCTTTCTTGTGTCCACGAAAAGTCGAGATTTCCTTCATGACACGTATATCAAAAACTTTCACAAGACGATCACGGGAGCCAGTGAGCAGCCAATTCCCATTCTTATTCCAATCCAGGTCCATCACTGTGCTTTTATGACCGTGGCTGAAAATAAATGAGCAAATCAATAAACTTGAGCAGATGACAGAAAAAAAAAATAAAATCACATGAAATTTTCGTGCAGCTCTTACATGGTAGCTAGACTCTTTCCGATCTTTGGGTCCCATAATTTAAGAGGCTGTTGACTATCCTTGCTTCCCGATGCAACCATACATTTGGAAGGGTGCCAACCTACGCATTTCACGTCTGCTCCATGACCTGTATCCAAAAAATAAATAAGTAAATTAAACAAAATAAAACAAAACAGAATGGAGTTTAACAGGGATCTAGAAACATAGAATTTAAACAAATTTGTGTGTTTAGGTAAAAAATGATTTGGGGTTCTTAAGCACTCCCTTGTACCAAAACCTGGTGAGAGGAAATTAATTTCCTCATTCTAATGTCTTTTTATAATAAACCCATGGGGGTTAAAACATAAAGTCATCCTGACAAACCTCGCAAAGCTCGTTCTTCTTGGCACCGGTAAAAATCCCAAACTTTTAGTAATCCATCATCGGAGCAAGTTACAAATTTATTATCAGTTGGACAAAAGCTAAAATAAACAGCCAGAACACCTTACTGCTAGTTAATAAAATGATGAACAGCATTTGAACATGGAGGATGTTGATATGGAGATGACCAGGCCCAGCTAGCCATGCTGTATTTCAGAAAAGCTTCTTTTCAAAACATGTGTTTATATAGAAAGCCGGATGGCATAACTGAAGTTTCAACTGAATCTGCTGAGATCTCTTTTAAAGGAGATTTCCATTATCCGTATCAACACACACAAATGGCTTTAGTAGATTTTAGTTGTTATTCGCATATATAACGTGCTTTTAACAACTCTCTGTCCAGTTATGTGTGCCAGCTCACTTCATATAAGCATGAAATAACTCTTGACAGGATAGGAAATAAGTCTAAATAAGTCCACAATAAACACCCTTTAGTTCCTCCTCTATTCTGAATAACTTACCTCAATCCTCTGACAGGATCTGTATGAGCTTGTATCATTTTGACATTGTTCATGTTACTTTGCCAATATTTTATGACACCGTTGTGGTCACCGGAGAGTAACCACATATCGTTGTGACTCCATTCCATAGCACGGACAGCTGATTCGTGTGCCTGGATAACAAGTATTGTAGTATTATATCAAAGGATATCATCTATTCAAACACACTTCAGTAATTGCATATTTTTTTCAAATCAAAGGCTTTGTTTACAAACCTGTAATATGGTTTCGAAATTGAAGGTCAGTCCATTCCATAGCGTGAATTCTCCACTACTCGTGCCTGTCACCACACGTCTACCCTCAGGAGTCCACTAAAAGACAAAGAGTAATTCAGTCATAAATTTTTAGAGAAAAAAAAATCAATTATGATCGCTACATATTTGTCAAAAAAATGCAGACAACATTAAGTCAAGTTTGCAGCCATGCAAATCTTGAATACACAAAATTCACGTCAAATATTAACATTGACCCAGAATATGCATATTCCTTATACATTCTTGCCAATTATAACATATCAACATGAGCCAAGTTTCTCTCACTATCCATATTTTAAATGCATATTCTAAAATGGCCATACAACTGGATTTGCAACAGTATAAGAGCATTTATGACATGCTTACAGCAACAGTAAACACTGGACATCGGACTTTATTAGTGGATGCCCTCACAAACCGCGTGGTCACTGAGTTTATAGGGTTGTGAAGAATGCACCGTGGTTGCACTATCTAAAGATAAAGATGTTGAAAACCATGAGTTAATCTGAAAATTTCAAAACTAAAGCTAGAATGCCCCTAACGTAAAAAAATACCTCCAGGTAATATAGTGGGTCAGGTTGTATAACTGGCTTTTGTAAAATCGATCTTTTATATAGTCGATGCTGAAAAGGAATAACATAGCGTACTTCAAAAAATAGTTTTGTAAGGCCTGAAATGCATTATGAAAAATATTCAACAACACCATCTGAAAAAGAAAATTCCTCAGTGTAACAGTGTATTTCAACATAACGAAATACTTTCTCTTTAATATATCACATTCAAGCAAACCTATCTGTTACAACAATCATGAAATGAGCACCTAGTTTTTAACATGGGTGACGTAACAAAAATGAGAAAGTGACGCTTGTATGGAGAAATGCACAGGGCAATTTTACACAGTAGTTGAAGCAAACAATAATTCTATAACCATTGGCATCATAATAGTAGCTTGCAATATTTCTTACACACAGATAGCATTACATTGCATCCCTTAATTAAACATGGTAATGAAATTCAAATAAATAAATGAATGCCTGACACTTTTTATAGATCTGTGAATGAGTTACGGAAACAATTATGCCCAATATTGTTGGGGACAGTTAAGATGACATTAAATGTTTGGGTGTTAATACCTCCTTTACCATCGTTAATATTGTTCAGACAATCAATTATGTCTTTTGATCAGGCTGTCAAACTCTGTAAGATGTAGATATTTTCTGTCAGAATTTAATTGGAGCAGGGGAATACATTAGAAGAATGTTCGAAGAATGGGGAAATTACGAATAGTAAACATTTTTTTAACTGGGGTGCTAATACAAAAAACATTATTCTACCTAGGTTACCAGTCTTCTCAATACGTAAATCAGTAGCAGTGTGATAGATTGCACTGTTTAACTATCCTAAGGTGCACGATGTCATGCACCTACTTTTTTCAATCTTTAAATTTGAGAGCATGACAGGTGTGCACTCAGCCAACAATGCGCAACCAGCCGGCAGAATCGTTATTTTAACTCACACAAGTTTTTCTTTGTGGAAATCCTGGTTAAGCTTCCATTTCACATTGCAAAGGGAGCTTAGTGATGCTTTTTAATTCCATTGAATAAAAACGAAACCGTCTTGCTGCAAGCAATGTTTTCATATTCTTTTGTTAGGTGAACAAATGAATTCGTAAAAGTTATCCTTTGTTGTCAATTGAGCATGTTTTTAAAGAGTATCTAGGTGCGCAATTAAAGGTCTGAACTAACTCTAGGAGCGTTATAGCAAGCGCTAGCATGATCACACTCCTCATAATGAGAAGACTGGGTTACTGAACATATAATATAGGAATAATGTACAAAAATCCTCTTACTTTTATCATCTGTATAGTGGAAGAGTTATAATCAACTGTCCGTCTTTGTATGGACCTCCTCATACGTTTCCCATCAAAATCATTGGCTGCCGCAGTGTTAGAAGACACTTGCACTTGTGTACCAGTTGGATGTATTAATTGTACACCTAGTAAACATATTAGGAGCAGTAAGAAATCAATGGTATGCTTTTTAAAACTAATATTTACAATTACTTTCCTTTTATAGATTGGGAAAAACAAAACAGGTTTGTTTGTCAAAGATGAACACAACCAGCACAAAATACAGTAGGCTCTCTCTAACTCGAATCAGGGTTGGAATTAAAGATTCGTTTTTCGTGAATCACGAATCAATTTCTTGTTTCTACGAATCAAAAATTTGTGAAACTCACATTTTTCACGAATTGTTTTTGAAATTTTTAACTACGCATAGCGCTTGGATATTGAGAAACGACTTTATAAAAACCCAAGTGATACACTCACGTTATGAATGAAATTCAACGATGAAAAAATAGCATGTTTTCATTCAGAAGAAAAAATATTTTAATGGAACACCTTTTCTTTGTTCGTATGTGCTCCATAATTGAAACAAATTTTGCTCAATTCAATGAAAACATAAAAAAACACATTATCATCGAAACCATCGCAAACTCTTAATTTTCAGTTTAGAGTAGTTAGTTTTCAATTTCGCATGCTCAGTTTTCTTAAAATGGCTTCTAATTCAAAAGTTGGCCAATCTGCAAAGTTCGTTATGGCACGCAAGTGGGAGACTAGTGTGACCACTCATAAAAGATGCAAAATAAAAATAAATTTCTGATCAATGATTCGTAAAAACTTGTTTTTCTTCACATCCTTTTCATTCGCATTGCGCAACAATTTTTTTCATTTCGTTTATTTTCTTTGTTAAAGAATATTTCATTCATTCGTTTGCACGTGCCGCATTGGTGCACGTGTAACAATAACGAAAAATGATATATGATACAACTTGCCGTCCAACACTTCTTTGAGATTCCATGGCTGCAAAATGCTATAATAATGGTGGCTGTATTTTGCGAAAGTGTTTTCAAACGGTGATCCATTTCTGTCAAAAACATTAAATCTTATCTTTCCTGGGATATAAACAAACAAATTTTTGTTTTAGATGATGGTAGGATCTGTTAAAATAATAAAAACCGAGACTCCTATGAAAAACAAAAAACATAAACAAATAGATAGCGATCATATATACTCGTGCTTCGCATAAAACGTGAAAATTTTCTAATTTTTTCACGAAGCAATATTTTTTCCTTAATTCCAACCCTGCGAATCTTCAAAAAGGAAAACAAAATCGTTCAATCTATGGAGAATTCAAGTTATAGAGAGTGATATTGCTAGGTTTTAGCCTGAAGGGTTCGAATTATGGAGAGTTTGAGTAATGGAAAGTCGAATTATAGAGAGTCCACTGTACAGGCCTGGTCATAAGAAAATTAGCAGACGTGTGGTCACCGCACACTTTAATTGACGATATCAGTTATGTTGTGCGCTCGTGTAAAATTTTGACAGATGTGCGATCAATTTTTTCCAGTTAAGATCAAGGATCTTCATTCTGTATGATAACCAAGTCAAATTTGAAATGTGTCATTATGTAAAAATAATGAGATTTCCACGGAGAATGAATTTAATAAAACAAAACAATGTTTTCGAAGATTTGGTAGGTAAAATCTTAGCTATAAAGATTACTTTGACGGTAAATAAAATTCATTCAAAAATTAATAAAGAGGAAAAATAAAACCTGAAAATAAAAAAATTTGTATTACTCTTGGCAATAAATCTTGGCATGTGTGGAGGCATGCGATTGCGTGCGCACGCCTCTTACGACCAGGCCTGCTGTAGTACTTTTAAGGCAACGTAGATGCTGTAAAAAAGCAAACTAAATTCGGAAAAATATGGTTATCAATTTTTCAAATAAAAGGAAAATAATGAACTAACCTGTGTCAACAACTGCATTTTTTGCAGCTAATCCTGGTATTATATTGATTTGTTTGTATATTTTTGGTTGAATCCCATTCATAAGGCCATTCTCATTCGGATATAGCACTGGAATAGCAGCCGAATATGTAGGTTGAGTTTGATGATGTTGTCGAGGTACATTTTGTTGCCGAAACGAATGAGGATCAGGGTATAGTGTATACATAGAGGCTGTAGTCATGTTTTAATCATTAAGTTTGGAATCTACAAAAAGAAGTAGTAAGGGGAGCTGAACAGTCTTTCTCACTTTGAGCAAATAAGCATCAATCAATGGTACTTTAAAATTTTGACAATGATAATCATAATGTACAAAATTAAAAGTATTTCAAGAAAGAATTATTAATCATGCACAAGAAAAAGCAGAAGATTAGAACGCGCAATGCAGTGATAAATGCTTTCTTCTTCCATATCAAATTAAATCTATATGTGACAGTGAGTGTATCAACTGAACAATCGTTATATATCATTGAAAATCTCTTCTAACAGTGAGTTTTATACGAATGTTATAATTCTCTATTCACGAGGTTCACACGTGTGACCATCAAAAATTAATAACGAAAAACATCAAAATTTCACCGCTTACATTGGTCATCGCTCTACGCTGTATTCAAGAGTCTAGCTGTTTGTTCATATTAAAGGGGAACTACACTCATTTGGAAGAACTTTAAAAATGATGAAAGTCAGTTTTTGAATTTTCAAAAAATCATTTTTCGATCCTGAGATATTGCCATTTAAAGTTTTTGCTCAAAACTTGATCTCCATGGCAACATGACATCACAATGTTCAAAAAGAAATTGCTGACAAACAAATATGTAAATAACTGAAGAAATATTAGTGATACACTGCTAGAATTTTGTATGTGTAGTGGCAAAAACACCTATAGGTATCGAATTACTAAAAATAATTGTTACCATAGTTACCCTTGGTTTGTTTCCAGGTCTCTTCTGTTTTTGCTGACAAACCTATAAAATTTATAGGTTTGTCAGCAAAAAACAGAAGAGACCCCTACCCCTCCATTTAATGGAGATCTGCTCGGGTAAGGGGAAAGAAATTTTAGTAAATGGAACAGTTTTCACTGGACGTAAGTTAAAGCAACATACGCCATAGTAACAGTGTTGGATGCTGATATATAGCTTTGTCAGCAAAAAATAATAGAGACCTGGAACCGAGCCGGAGTAGCAATGGCAATAAATTTCTTTGCTATTTTCACAACTGCAGTTATTTACCACTATACATGTAATGTTCTAACAATATATCATTAAATAATTCTGAGTTATTCACATATTTATATGTCAGCAATATCTTCTTGAACGTTGTGATGTCACGTTGCCATGGAGCATGTTTTGGAAAAACCTTTAAACGGCAATATCTCAGGAACCAAAATTGATTATTTGAAAATTCAAAAACTGACTTTCAGCATTTTAAAAGCTGTTTCAAATAGTGCACAATATGAATTTGTGGGGTTTTTTTAGTTTAGTGCCCCTTTAAATTGTAAATGTAAATTGTAAATGTCTCATAAAAAAATCTGTTCTTGACAGTCATATTCTGTTTTTCTTTCCCTTGTTCCTTTATCAATAACATATCATGTTTATAAAAACATGAAAAACACGAATGTTCTATAGATGAGTTTCTGATGTTAATTACCAGTTAAAGATCTGTTTAAACTAAAAATTTAATAAACTTCACAAAAATAGATTTCGAGTGCTAATGAGTATTATTTTTAATAAATTTTTTTTGTCTTAAAACCGCCTCCTGAGAACCGGTTTAACCGACAGTGTGCAGAGAGCATCTAATTGCCAACCAAGATGCGTGCGCATATTGGTAGGAAATTGACTTCATCTATTAAGCATTTATGTTGAAACTCACAGCAATTATCGAGCAAAAAACACTAATGTTTATAAATATCACGTCACTTAGAAACTCATCTATATTGGCAATTGATTACATGTTCGCAAGAACTTTGTGAAAAGTTGTTGTTTCTCATGGGGCTTTGAAATGACTTCACAGAATAGATTTTATAATGATGCAAGCATCAATTATATGTAATTTGCTTCTCATAAACTGATTGAGAAGTCACCCAATAATCATGTTGTCATTTTCTTGGAAAGATGGAACTACAAAGAAATAATTCAAAGAAAATGTTTTCCTACAAAAAAGAAACATCCAAAAAAGACCAATACATACACCTTTCACTAAAATGAATGTGCATTTTATATGAAAAGAACCGTGAAGATTTTCCAGAGCAGAGAAGTAAATAAAAATGCTTTTGAGTGAGAGAGATTTCACTGAGTTTTTTTCTTGGCACAATGTAAAAAGAAAGCAACCCATTACTTAGCAAGGGCTAAGATTGCATATACCTATAACTACGGTCGCGTGTATTCTGCCACCTGACTGAAATAAATGAGGAAACTCTCATTTCATTTCTTGTGTACGTTGTGCAACCTTTCCCTGTTAGTAAATAGGTTCGCTTTTTCTTTCAGCGCAGAATAATAATTCTAGGTGCAAACCAGACATTTCAACTATGGTATTTAAGGTTAAGATTTTTTTTTTAACTTGACAAAGCCAAAAGAACTTTGATCAGAATTATTGCTCTTCCGTCAGCGTGGAGAAGTATAGCGGACTTTTGACATATGGTTTCTTGTAGCGGGACCACCAAATGCCTCGATACGGTTTTTTATGTGAGGGGGCGTACCATAACAATTAAAGAGATTAAAAATTCTGAAGAAATTAAATAAAAATGCACAACATACATTCAGTTTTAAATATGTTGTTATTTAACATTTATCAACTTCATAAGAGATGTAAAATTTGTAAAGATCTGATGATATAGTCGTATCAAACGTTAATCCCTCCCCCTAATTGTTGCCAAAGTAAAAAAACCCGAACGGATTGCATTTCATTGAAGAAAAGTTTGGTCGGAGAAATATATATCTGAAGGGTTTAAGTAGTTGAACATTCGTCTTATACAGATGCAGACTATGTTTTGAGGTTCTTGATATTTCAGCAAGAAAAATATTCGGGATATCAACATTTATATATCTCCATAACGAGGATCATAATACGAGGATACAAAGTACCAACAAGTTTCCGCAGTGACGCGGTTACTCCATATAAGTACCAAGGAATTCCGTCTTGTATGAAATACCTGTAATGAGTTTTTGTTTTACTTATGTTTTTACGTCTTGCTTGGAGAATTCAAAGTCAAAATTCAAATCAATTCAATTTTCGTCTTGGACAAAGGTTTTATGAAATCATTTACATTTTTGCGGCTGAGTTTCACAAAGAAAACCTGTACAACGCGTTCTAAATATAGATCGGTTTTAGACGGCTAAGAAAATTGTTACACAAGGGAACGGCGTAGATTAGAACTGAAAATCAAAATGGCGAAGCTCAATTCGAGCCTCACGGCCATGGACTGGCTTCCTCAACTATCTGTTGGGGGAGCCTTAAATGGTAGTGAAGTTGCACCAAATCATAACTTAGGAAATAAGTACTCGGTTCAGCGTGTTCCCTGCGGCCAGTTTGATGTAAATGCCACGTATGATGCTTCATCAACCAAATTTGGAAAGTCAAAACCTCCTTACAGTTACGCAAATCTTATTACGTTTGCAATAAATTCTACTGCTAAAGGAAAAATGACTTTGTCGGAGATTTATCAATGGATATCAGAAAATTTTCCATTCTACAACGAAACAAGTAATGGATGGAAGGTAAGAGAATCAATTAGGATTTTGTTATCAAATCCAAATATCAAGCCACTTTGCTTTTCTTATATTGGTTATTTCCCACAGTTCCATGTTATATATTTTGAAAAAAAGTAATTCAATTATTTAGATTTTGGTGGTGATTTTAGCTATGGCTACTGCAATCAATGTTCCTAAGAAATTAAGCTTTTACCCCATAAATATGAACATAATATTTTCCAACTGAACTGTTAAAATTAAATGAATTCTGTCTGTAGACTAAAATTAAACATACTACTGTCAATCAAACTAAAACAAAAATTTCTATTTTCCATACTAGACTTTATATACTTATATGGATGTGAATTATTTTTTTCTTGACCAAAATCATTGTTTACTTTTTTGTTTTTGCAATTGTGAATCCATTCATAAACATTGATGATAGTTGTATTATCGAATTTAGGCATATCAAAATTCAATAGACATTCATTGTGGAAAAGCTCGAAAGCATAAACATATAATGAGAATATTCGCCTATGTATATATATTTTATTCTTCACCATCCTGTCATCCTATCTATCTGGCAACTGATTAAAAACTTAATTCTATTGTTTACATTCTTTATATCTTATATATAATAGCGAGTGTGTGTCACACTTTATTTTAGGGGAGTGATAAATTTTGTTGAATTTTACGGTCAAAATCTTCTTAACCATGGTCATATTTTTTGTTAGGCTATATATGTTTTTTTACGATTATTATCTAGTAGCATGTGGTGTGACGTCAGTTTTTTATCGTCACAGGGGAACCATTGCTCTACAACATGGGTACACTTTCCGTTTCCAATTCGGTGATTTTCGTCACAGGGTTTGCACACTGGAAAGGCGAATGTGACACATCTTTTTCGAAGTTAAACTCGGTTAAAATTTTTACCTGGGTTACTAGTAAATGTATATTGTGTTGTTACTTCATTTCTGAATATTAACAAAAAGGGGTTGTTTATAAATGTTTTAACACAGTTTTTGATATCTAAAATAAAAATGGAGGGAATCTGAACGATGATATAATAGATCATATGACACCCTTACACATATGCATATTTTTGTCTTCAATGGACGTTCTGAGAAGCGAATATAAAGATAAACTTTATATGGGTGTAAGTAATCACTTGCAAGGATATGTGCACAGAAACTGTGCAACTCCGAACTAATGAATGACATCAAAAAAATTTGTCTTGGATGTTTTATTTTATTTTCATCTATATACTATATGAGGATCAAGAATCAATGAAATATCTTTAGCATAAGCATTTTCTACAAACATTAATCTTATCATTTATCATTCTTATGTGAAAGCAATACAAATTGTAGTGTGAAAGGTCTCCAACATTAGGAAAATAGTCCTGTCAAAATGTATTTAACTATTTGAACATAATCCTTAGTTTTTCTATTTTATTTTTACCATGTAATGAGAATGGGCCTTTGGGCCTGATGTTACTAAATATATAGGTAGGTAAGTGTAACATTGACAACAAAGTATACGTATGTGTATCGATGCAGAAAATTTTATTTACCAACCATATATATTGACAGGGAATATAAAAACGTTTGCTACTCTAATAACATTTCTGCAATGCATTTTCCCAGATGAAAGTGCCACTTAAATTTCCTGTACAATTATGGTCCAGCTTAGAAAATGTATGAAAAAATGATCTTGTTTTTTTTTCTAAACATTTTAAACTGTTTGTATATACTTTAAACTTGTAAAGGTTGCAAAATGCAGCTATATTAACCCATAAATTTTCTATTTTGCACTCTTGTAAAGATAGTCAAACTAAACTGTTGTATACCGTAATGCTTCAAATAAACGGGGCGCTTATTAAATTTTTCAGTTTTTTTGGGAGCGTTTAAAAGTGGGAGGCGTTCTTTTAGAAAAATCAACAAAAAAGAATGCTCAAAGATCTATATGAAAATATGAAGTGGTAAAAGTTAAATCAAAATTGATTTATTTCATCCTGGGAAAATAGGGAATACAATTTATAATATATATTATACATACATGCATTATATCATATGCTGACACAAGACATACTGTTCATTAAAGTATTTGGGATTGACTGGGTGTTGTAATTAATAAGAGAATGAAAATTAATACTAAAAGATGCTAAAAGATATGTATTATTTTCACCCCAGTTCTTGGCTTTATTGGCTGTTTTTTGTTGTTTTTTTTTTAAGAATAAGCAAGTAAGAAAGAATACTTTGCTTAAGTTTATAGATATTTTGTCTAAATAAAAATGGCATGAAAAATCTGATGTTTTCGATAAATTTTACAAGAAAAATTACAAAACGTGTCTTTTAGCATTTGTTTTTAAAGTCATTTAAAGTAAAGCCCTGAACATCTATTTTGTAAATAAGAAATAAGGAAAAGTTTGGTAATGCAAAAAAAAATGTTTCTCAAAATGAAAAATTCCAAATGGGAAGCACCACACAGTGTATGTGTATCAACCTTTTCATTCAAAAATATATGTCTCAACTGTTTACATGAAAAATTAATGTGTTCCACAGAGAAACATACGGAGATTTCTTTAAAATTTTATAAAGTTTTTTTCGTTCTATCTTCACTGTGTGACCTCACCTAAAGATGAAATGTGGGCTGGAAAGATTTCAGCAGTAGCACTATTAATATTCAAATTTATAAAATCAACAAAATAATCGGAAAACAATTAGAATTAACAGAGAATTAATTGGATGTTGATCTTCACTGGCTGTGAGTGCCTTATGTTGGATAAAGATGGAGGAAAATTGTTTCTCTCTTTTAGTAATTGCCTTTCAACTTCATTTCCTTTATTTTAAAGGACATCACTGCAATACAAAAATTCTTAACAAAGAACGGTTATTTATATTTTGTTTTCTTTATTTTCAGAATTCCATACGACACAATTTGTCATTAAACAGATGTTTTGTGAAAGTGCCTCGTACAAAAGAAGACCCCGGGAAGGTAGAGCATTCTGTCAATTTGTAGTGAAAATCATGGAAGTTGCTCTCTGATCCTATATAGTATTTCTAATGTTTGTTGAATATAAAATATTGTCATTATAAATTTCCAGTTACATTCATTGTGATGTTCTTGCAGTTGTGTTCTATATTATATGTATGTTCTATTTTCAGTATGTTGTATGTTGTAGGAGCCACTTCAAATACCTATTTGACGCCGTAATAATCCTCAATTTTTAAGATCTTGAAATTTAATATAGCCATGATTAAAATTAAGTAGATAATCCTCATTAATGCAGAGTAAACTAATTTAGGTTATTTTTATTATTGGAGAATAAGTAAGAACTTAAGTACCTATTGAAGTATTTATGACCATCTTTTGTGCCAGCGTGATGTCCTTTGATGCAATGCGAAATTTCATTTAATTCCAAAATGATTATTGCTTTTCCAACTGCCACCCACACTAGTTGTGTGGAAATGATAATGAAATTTGTTTGAATGAGTGTTTGTGGTAGATCTTTAACACAATGTTATTGTTTTGTTTTATTTTCTTAAGGGTTCTTATTGGGCGATTGACAGTGAACCAGAACAAGAAGAATCTTTGCAAACACACCAGTCAAGAATAAAGAGGAAAGGAGATCGAGAAAGGGTAAATCAAAATTTATCATTTCAACTTAGTTGTTTACAGTTTACTAAAAATGCCTGTGATGGTATTATAGATGAAATGTTGGTATTAAACTGGCAAGTTTTTTTATCACCAAGTAGTCCATGTATGGATGAAGTATTCGATATAGGGATGAAGGCAAAGTTTGAGTTTGACTTTTTCACTTATAATTGTCTTAATGACTTTTTTGTATATATGTCTAGCAATTATCACCATACAGAAATATTGGTTCCCACTCACCTGGTCGGGTATCACCACAACCGCAACCACAGTCTCCACTCTCACCTCCAAGTTTAAATCACTCATACGACTCCAGCCATTCATCTGATTATAATTCTTCCAGTCATAATTCTGAAAATCCTCCAAAGATCTTAATCAGTAATACGAATGGAGAAACAGCGAATGATCAACGGCAAAACCCTCTAGACAATAAGATATTTGCTGAACACTTTAATCTTGAAGATCTCTCTGCTTCTTTTCGGAGTCTCTACAAGTCTGTCTTTAACCAATCAGTTAACACACCCCCCTCAACAACAGCCAATGTATTTGCTTCGTCACAATCTCACAGAAATGCCCCTAATCGACTAGGAAATGGTATGTTAACCTATACTTCCTCTTTCGATTTTTCTCATCTGTTTCTGACTTGCTCTCACATTGTAGCATAACTGCTAGGGTCTAATCTAGAATGGAAGGGCAGCGTCCAGCGGAAAGAAAAAGGGCACATTATGAACATCCAAAGGGCACTTTTTTTAGGAAAAGGGCAACCTGAGTTTTATATCGGTGAGTTAAACCTTTGACCCCCTATACAAGAGTGATTTTTGAAGTTTTTAAAGCGAAATAAATTTTCAGCAAAAAAAAAACATAGAGGGCAGCGTCTGATCAACGGATGCTCTTTCAGCCTAGAATAGACCCTGACTGCTTTACAATCAGTGCATTGGAACTGTATATTAAATATAGTTCAGGGTTCATACAGTTGGGGAAAGTCAGAATGAAAAGGGGTTATTTTGATCAATTCAGGGAGAGTTAGTCGGGGGATTCTTTAAAAAGTCATGGAAGGATCCTACTTTGATCCTGTTTTGATATGTTTTGGTTCCAGTTTGTTTGAAACTAGATGAAATTCTTTGTTTGTTTATTCAAATAATTTTATTTTCAAGAAACCTTTTATATTTGCTGCTTAAATTGTTCTGAGCTTTAAGTCTCTTTATGTTAAAAGATGCTTCAAGAGTTCAAAGAAGTCAAGGAAGTAAATATGCATTTTAAAGAAATTCAGAGTAAAACATATCATTTTAAGAACTAATTTCAAGGAAATATTACACTTTTCAGGAAAAGTCGGAGAATTTCTTAGGTTAAGGATTTTACGGACCCTGTAATATTCTTCGAACAATCAATATCATAGGTGCACTTTCAATGCCTTCAACCAGTTTGAATTCCTCACAAGACGTTCTCACACCAAGTAGCATTCCTGAACCATCAAAAAGCATGTCTGAGAAGGAGATCCTGATGACGATGGAAACGTTGATGACCAGCATGTCATCTGGGGACTGGAGTAACATCATGCCTGACCAGTTCTACAGTTTGATTGACAACTTACAAGATATGGAAGGACTAGACCAGCACGACATCAACCAACTGGAAGAATCGTACACGCAGTATTTAAAACTGCAAGGAACATTCGACGACCTGGATAACGATGATGTCGAATTGAAACCAGGCTTGTTAACGCCGTCTCACGCACAACAGGTGTATTCTAATCATAACAGCCCTATCCACAGTCCATACTCGAGCCCTTTGCCAAGTCACAGCCCGGTACTGTTGAATTCCGGTCACGCTAGTCCATGTGGTAGCAGAGACCATTCCAGAAGCTCGTCGTTATTGGATGGAAACGACGTATTACCGCCCGGTGTTTACACAGACATGAACATGAGGAATCACACCTCCCCTATGAATCTTACCGCCCAAAATGTTGTGATGGGATCCAGTCCCATTTTGGGCGGTATGCATAGTCCTCACCACCAGATGGCCAACCTGAGTACCAGTCCTTCTGTCAATGTTTTGAGCACTAGTCCGGGTAGATGTTACCCTGGCAACGTGATGGCGACAGCGAATCACGAGGAAAATAACCATCTAGGGCGTGGTATGGGTCACCGAAATGCGTATTCTAACAATACGCCCCATGTTCTTGAAGACGAAGAGGACGATTTTGATTGGTCGTCAATCATGTGATCTTTCCTTATTTTATTATTGTTTTTTTTATTATGCGATATAGTAAAACGAGAATATTAATTGCTGGCGGATGTGTTAAAATGGAGGTTTGGTCATCAGGTTGGTGATTCATCCGTTCGTCAGTCGAGTATTTCGGGGAAAGCTTTTATAATGTCAGTTTATTTAAAAATTAAGGGTTGTCTGTTTTGTTTCTTCGTTTGTTTATTTAGTGTCGTTTTGTTTGTGCTTTGTTTTTTTATTGTTGTTTTTTGTTTGTTTGTTTGTTTTTTTGCATTTCATCTCACATTAAACTGAAAACGCCATTTATTTATTCAATTCAAGTATTTATATTCGCGCGTTTTTTTTTTACGACCGGTGTTTGAATTATTTTGGTACAAAAAAAAATCTGCAAGCAAGTTACTGTTAGCATTGGTGTAACACTCAGCCATGTTGGACTTTCAGAGAAACCAGGCTTTTTGTAGCCCAAGACTATGTCTTCATTGTATCTGATATAGTGGAATGATAGTTTGAATTATTCTGTGTGACTTGCGAGTTTAAAGGAATTCCACATACAAGCCTATAAAACAGCAACTGGATAGTTGTTGACATATGCCTGTTTATGCTAGTGCGGCAAGGAGAGTCTATGTGAAGAATACTTTGCAGTGGTTTCATGCGTTTGGATGCGCATGCGTAGATATACACTAGCGTGAAGTGCGATAACTGGGACTTCTCTTAATTGAGAACGAATCAATGGAAGGTTCGTTTTCCAGTGGGCGAAATAGTCACTTCGATGAAGTGCATTTACATTGAAATGGTGTGTGCAGTTGTGCGCCTTTCTTTTAAAAGTGTACTCCTCCACAGTGATTTTTCAACCAATTTTTCAAACAAGGCTTGGTATATCAAAATTCTTTATATATACTTTTGTACTGAAACATTACTGAAAAATTGTTTTTTTAATGACACAATCTGTAGTGGGACAGTTGAAATCGATTTTCTTGTGGCCTAAACCGCACACCCAAAACTTGAGACCGGCACGTCCAAGCCTCGAAACCATCTCAACCCAACACGCACGCCTAAACCTTTTTTACGATGATTATTATTAGTGTATATAAGACGAATTATTTTTCCAAATCATAATCAGTAGGGCGCTTCTTTTGCGCCCAATTTTCCACTTATTTCAAGCGATTATCCGATAGTTTTTTGTTTTTCATCGGGTCACTTCTGCTTTCATCCAAACATGTGTCTTTGAAAATTACTTGGCTCATTTCAAACTTGATAAGTTTGATAATCCGTGTGATTTGTAGCAACCTATTTCTAGTTGGAAGTGTCTTTCAATCTCGACCTGTGACCATATGGAACAAATCTGTCGGATTTCCTTGTATGCTTGTATATTTATACATAGAATTTTTTTTGAGTTTATGTTCACAATACTGTTGATTCAAGACTTTCGAAACTGCACTTCGAATGTACCCGAGTGGGCAAAATCATTAAAAAGTCGATGCGATGAAGAGCATTATTATTGAAATAATGTGTATATTTCTTAAGAAATGCACTCCTTCGCAGAGATGATTCAACAAATTTGCCCGCTGGGTGGAGAAGAAAATTAAGACCGAAAGTGATGGAGATTCTAGATCACTTATGATTTGGGTAGATGTTTTGTGGATTGCTGCGAAAGCCTCGATTCAACTGTGTTTCTTTTATTGTTTTTCTTTCTGTGTCATTATCCATCCCAGTAGCGTATTTGAAAAAAGATGGATGAAAACGATGTTAATTGTCAGCTATTTGTTTTGTCAATACCCAGTTGGCAAAAATCGTTAAAAAGTCACTGCGATGAAGAACATTTTTATCAAAATAGTGTGTGTATTTCTATAGAAATGTACTTCTTCGCAGTGTTTTTTTTCAGTAAACTTACCCGTTGGGATGTTGTTTGAAATTTCAACAAAGTTTTGTTGTTAAAAGCTGTGTCGAGCGTGTTTCCATAACAAGACGCCATCATTAAAACTCGATGAAACTGTTCGATGAACTCGTTTGGCCCAAACGAAAATAACAATGCTTTCACGGCAAGCCAGTAACGATTGTGTCTTGTTATATGTATTGCAATATGAAAATATTGCAGGGCCATTGCATCGTGGCAATGCTGTTTGTTGTTGTGGTTTTTTTTGCCATGACAACAGACCTGCTTAGGAAATGTATTCACCATTTTGTAAATAAAATAAATTGCATCGTTGTTTGACATTTTTATGAAGATACGAAAAGATTGGGAATTGAAAATTTGTTTATTTTGTTTATTTTGGTTTTTTTTACATAGCTTCATTTTTACCTATTTAGTTCTTTATGCTTGAATTGTCCTGAAGATCTTTTCCAACACGCCTCGGTTGTTGCTTTGTGGGAATCCCCATAAGGCATTGTTCACAAATGACGTCAAGTACTTTTTCAAGATTTTTGACCCCACCCCCTCCCCTCTCCATCAACCGGCGTCAACTTTGCTCTACTACCTCCCCCTAACCTGACGTCACTTTTTGGAAACAGACCCCTAAGTTGAGGTATTCATACATATACAAAACCTTTGCTTAATTAGAAAAATCAAGGCGTCCCCCTCCCCCGGCAACCAGTGTCAACTTCAGCATAACCCTCCCTACCCCCCTAATGGTTGACGTCATTTTTGAACAATCCCTAACCGAATGTTGCACTCGTTTCATCTTATTAACCGAATGTTGCACTCGTTTCATCTTATTAACCGAATGTTGCACTCGTTTCATCTTATTAAGCAATCAGCAAACATCCCTAATGTTTAGACATTGCGTCACTTGGAAACTTCACGTTCATACTTAAGGAAAATAGTGGCTATATAGGTTACAACACATGAGCATGCCAACCTCGAACCCATGGTTTCTTACCTTTTTGATATACGGACGGTGGATCGAAAAGGCAAGAAACCCTGGATTCGAGGTTGATGGGAATAAAACAACCAGGATGTGCAATGTCATAATTTAGTGTGGGCCAGTGTGTCATAAAAAAGTCCTTCGTGTGCATAGGCTTGTTGTTAAAAGCAAACTTTTGATTGATTTCGGTTCCTTGGGTGTCAAATATGAAAAAAAGCGAGGGTGCCAAAAAATTTGGTCCCTGGGGGCCCCAAAAGCTGACGTCAGCGCTTTTACGGTCAGAAAAAATTTTTTTTCAAAATTTTTCAAAAGTTATGGTACCAATGGAAAGATCTTATCAAGTGGAGTAGAAATTATATAAAAACTATAGCTTGAATATTTTCCGTTATCAAATTATCCACGTTTTAAATTTGTATAAAACACAGACCGACATTTTACTGACCAAATGTGAAAACTTGTATAAATCAGATAATTGTCCCCCTAGAGTTATAAAAATTGGCATGTGCAATGTTCATGACAAACTTCACCTATTGGTTGTTTAGTAGTGATGTTTATGATAAAATACAGACCAGAAACTTAGTCTTATTTTTTGAATTTTACTGACCAAATATCTTTACAAAAGAGCACTTCACTTGGTACACTAAATTTTGCATTACAGACAGGCTGTTCTATCTAGGAACAGGAAGACATTCCATTGCATTGTACTCTTTAACTTGCTTAGTTTAAAAGCAAGTGTTTTATTTCTTTGCGCATGATCAGATAAATTACGCCCGTATGACACCACTCTATCTTGCAACTATGCATGAGCTTGAAGACACTGACATCACATCATGGAATTTTTTAAAAGAGCATTTTTCAATTAGCAAGTCTAAAATTCCCTTTACATCTATTGGATCAGACCATGCACTGGAGCAAGAAAATCGTGTCATGAAAGTAACTGGTGGAGTGGTTGGACTTGCACAAAACCCTACTGCTTTGTACCGATTTTGTCTGGTTGCACCTATCTTGAGCTCCATATCAAATCAATTTTGCAGCATGTACAACATTTCAAATGAAGCTCGAAAAGATCATTACCAGCTGACTGGGTCAAGTGGAAAACGAATTGCCAATAATGTGGTGAAGTTGGTTGAATTGCTTCACTCATTTGATGTGATATTTGAAGAAAGTGAATGTCTTTCTAATGTGGTTTCTAAAGCTGTGTTGCCGATAAACGAAGCACAAGAACTATTAAATCATGAGAAAATTGGAAATGATTTATACAATGTATTTGTAGATGAGAGAATTAAAGGTGAGACAAGTGTTTGGGCACCAATGACAAGACGAAAACTAGCAACATTTGCAAGACAAAATAAAAGTGTCAAGATGCAGGTACAGAACAAAGAAGTCAGATTGAAGGAAGAGCGGACTTTACTTTCCAGGTTCCTGATTACAGCACGAAAACGACCTGAAATAAATCTAGAAGAGAGCATCGGAAACTACGAGTTTTCTGTTGTACCCAAGTCGCTATTCAGTGATGATGGTCAACCCTTATTATCAACAGATAAATCGAAAATTCTGCATGAAGTGGAAGAAATGGCACCCAAACAAACTTCGGACGACCCAAGTGAAGAAACACGCAAATGTATTATTGTAGACGGTATGGCTTTGGTTAACAAGATCCACAAAGATTCAAGCATGGTGACGTGGAATGTATTAAACATGTTTTTATTTTAAGTGAACATACTGTGACAACACAGACGACAATCTGACTATTTGACTGAAAACTACTGAACCTGCACGAGTTGTCAATTAGTAATCGACAATCTGAAACTCAAGCAAGTATCCCAACCTTTTTATAGGACTTTGCCGCAGCGTTTTACAATGGTCTTCGAAGTATTACCAAATCCTTTCAAGAAGTTCGACTCGTTTTTGATAGATGTATTGAAACATCTCTTACCAAAAAGCACTTACCAAAAAGAAAGATAAAGACCAAGATAAAATCATTTTCAACGTGACTGGAAATGCTGATATAAGCAACGAGCCTCTTAAATCTTTGTTGGCCCACATCGAGACAAAGCAGCAACTGACGATCTTCTTGTCAAAGTATTGCATGAATAAATATGAAGGGAGCGACATTGATTTCTCAGTGACTTATGACACAGTTACTGAGACCAATATGGCAGATTTTGCAGAAGATCTGAGGAATCACGACCACGAAGAAGCAGACACACTTTTGATTTTACATGCAATTGATGTTGCTCGAAAAGATTTGTTCTGTGAATGCTGGATATACTCACCTGACACAGACGTATTTCTGTTATTGATACACCACTACCAAGCCCTACCTTTATCTACTTATTTTAGGACTGGGAAGGGTGACAAAGAAAGAGATATAAATATCAGAAATTGCTTCGAAGGAATTGGTGCCGTACATGCTGATGCTATATTGGGATTCCATGTCCTTACAGGGTGCGATCAGATAGGGCGTTTTGCTGGAAAGTCAAAATCAACTTGGTGGAAATCATTTATGTCGGCTGATAGTGATATTTTGAAAGCACTCACAAATCTTGGGAGCAGTGAGCACCTTCCTGATCTCTTCACTTTGGAACAGATTGAAAGGTTTGTTGTTGTGACTTATGGTGAGAAAAAGAATCTTGGAGACATAAAAAGTTTGCCAAGACTGCGATGGTTTTTGTTTTCTAAGTATCAACATGATGCTGCACAACTACCTCCAACAGCTAGTGCCTTGAAGTACAAAGTGTTTCGAGCCCATTTTGTATGTCTTGTTTTGAAGAGATCCAGTTTACCTTTCCAACAGTTACCTTCGCCACAACAGTTCGGGTGGGAATTAAATGACTCTTCGCTTGAAGCTATTATGACAGATAATCTTCCAGCGCCACTTGCATTAATCGAGTTAAGTGTCTGTGGATGTAAAGGAGACTGTCAGACACGGCGATGCAAATGTTACAAGAATGACCTAATATGCACAGATATGTGTAAATGCTCTCAGAACTGTCAAAATGACAGTAGCAATGTTGATGGTGATATAAGTTAACTGTTTATACATGTATGGTAATTTTCCACAGAATAAATTTTCTTCTGCCGCGAAAATTTCTTATAATAAGCCACTTTGTATATTAATGAACAAATACGTCATATAAGTACACAATCAGATGTGTGCTATCACATAATTAAATTTTTTCATCCTGGTCTTTAAAATTCAAAGGTTTGGTCAGTAAATTTCTAGTCTGTATTTTATCATAAACATCACTACTAAACAAACAATAGGTGAAGTTTGTCATGAGCATTGTACATGCCAATTTTTATAACTCTAGGGGGACAATTATCTGATTTATACAAGTTTTTCACATTTGGTCAGTAAAATGTCGGTCTGTGTTTTATACAAATTTAAAACGTGAATAATTTGATAACGGAAAATATTCAAGCTATAGTTTTTATATAATTTCTACTCCACTTGATGAGATCTTTCCATTGGTACCATAACTTTTGAAAAATTTTGAAAAAAAATTTTTTCTGACCGTAAAAGCGCTGACGTCAGCTTCTGGGGCCTCCAGGGACCAAATTTTTTGGCACCCTCACTTTTTTTCATATTTGACACCCAAGGAACCAAAATCAATCAAAAGTTTGCTTTTAACAAGCCTATGCACACGAAAGTACACAGTGGCCCACACTAATTACTTGTTTTGGGATTACTTTAAGAACCGCTCTGAACAACTGCGAGAAGAAATCGCGAAAGTCTTTCAGTGTTCCAATAAAATATTGTTAAGTCTGAGACCTGACGATTACAATGATAAAAAAAAATTAATCGTCGCAATCACCAATCACCAGTATTTCGAGTATTTTAAAATACTAATTTCAAGATTCCTTCACACTCACGATTCGTTTTGTTTTTTCTTGTTAAAGATAATGAACTGTTATATGGTAGAGCTGAGGGTTGCATTATGCTGATGTCAGTGGAAATAGAACAATTGAGAAATGGTCTGGGAACGAGCAACTGCTTATTGTTAAAGGCGAATATCCACTTCGGATAATTATCCGCGGACCGGACCGAATCGGTTCGCAAAACAATAGACCACGTGCAAATGTTACGTAATATTTTCACGTGGTCAATTGTTTAGCGAACCGATCCGCTCCGCGGACAATTTTCCGAAGTGGATATTCGCCTTAACAATGCCTTCAAAAAAAGTAAAAAAATGATTGGCTTTCTGGTGGAGATTATCTCACAAGGAAACTGCTGACATAATTTTTTCTCGACCTTGTAATAGTTCATTATCTTTTTAAACTTTTATAAACTTAAATAAAGCAGCCTTGAAAGGCCGCAAAGTCAGCGACAGACATGCATAAGCTGATAATCTGCGAATTCAATCATTTTCTTCAACCAGAGGCGTAGTTAGAGCCAGTCAAAAAAAAGTAAACAAGTCCAAGATCGTGAGATTTCTTTTCAGTAACGTTACTTGCAGGTTTTCCTTATCTCTCCACCACAAATTTTGACATCCTGATTCTCGCTTTTTTTGATTTCATAGACAATATCAAACAACACTAGATTTTAGGAAATCTATCGTGCCCTGTCATATATGAGATGACCAAGAGCTAGTTTATTTGTAAAGTTGACACCGTATTAGTTCCCAGAATTTTACCAGTTTTATTTTTGCTGTATTGACTTTTTAAACAGTTTTAATAATGTTCATGCCTACTTTTACACAAATTGCGAATTAGGAGGTGAATTATTCTGAAGACATCAAAACTTTGACTATTATTGACACACTTGCGTTTTTTGCAATGGAAATGAACTTCATAGAATATCTTTAACCTGAAATTTAAAATTTCCTTTGTTTTAGACTTACACATGACAACGTAGAGCTTGATGTTTACTCTGTTTTCAATGTGTACAAATTAAGTCATCTGGTTCCATAATAAGAACAGCGTTTTCTTTCTTGACGTCAATAACTGGTGGTTTTAAAACCCTCTTAACCATCTCGCTGAAGGCCCTCACTTATAAGTTGCAAACTCTTAGCCACGTGAGTATTACTGAACAAAATAATGGCTGCAAATTGAAAGCGGCTTGTGCCCCACAGCAATCAAGTCAGCGGTTTTTGATTAAGAAGTTTATCCATTGTTTTATATAATTAATGCAAAGATAGTTTTATAAGCCAATTTCTGTTCCAGTCCACTCCACCATTATGGCAGCATTTAAAGAGAAAAAATGTCTTGAATCCTCAGGAGGAGATCATAAAATTCATTTAAAAACACCTTCATCGAGACTCAAAACCAGACGAAACTATAAGTATGATTTCAGCCAGCAACAAATACTTTGAATTATGGCCAAATTTAAAACAAACGAGACTATCAAAATCTAGACATCACGGAAATATTTTCCACCAATTCATTTCTATGTTTAGGAAAGGAAACGTTATTTATGATTTTCGAAAGAGGGATAACAGGCAGAGAAAAGGCAAATTTTTTAGTGTTCGAAGTGTTTCTAAAAACAAAAGAGTTGCGAAAAAAAGTATAAGTAACAAAAGTAACAAAAGCAATAAAGTAGCAACTACAATAAAAAGAAAAAAGTCCACAGATGTTTTACTTAATGTTTTTGCTGGTCGAGGTTTGTTGTTTGTCTGATTCGTTTCGTGATATGCTCATCACCAAGTAATCATGATCAAAAAGCACTTTCATCAAAACATTTAACAGCTGTTTACAGAAGGCCTTTTTATTCTTGACATCAACGGATGCAAGCGATTCCATCATGCCGGATGGTGCTTTCAAGGTTAACGACCTTTCTGGTGATTCCTCAATCGTGAAGGATACCACGCAATCTGGTTTTGCCGACGATGACATTGTGGCTATGCCACATTCTTCGCACAGTAGAAGACCATCGTTAGGGGATATCGGTGCATAACACTTTGTACATTTGTAACTTTTCTCCAATGAATTAAAGTTAATGAAGGTGATTTTCCCAATAATAGAATCGTACAGATGAGTCAACACGTCTCCTGATATTTTGACTTTTGATTCCGGAAGAGATTCGATGCATGTGGATTCGGCAGACGTACTAAATGGTACTTGCAATAGGGGAGAGTCATCTTGCAAAGTAGCAATACAATCTTCTAAATTCAAAAACAAAACACTTGTGTATAATACACCTTGACTTTCAATCAACCTGGGTAGTTCATCCACATTTAAATAACTTCTTGTGTGAAGCGATTTATACAACTTATCACCCTCAATTAAAATATTGTCAAGATCAGATGTCTTCCAAATCCAGATTGGCCTTATATTAGACCAGCAGAAGACAGCATATAAAGCATTACATGCACATTGACTACCTGCTGTTTCACCAAAAATATTGACATTGGCTTGGCTAAATGAACCTAATATCGCTTCACTAATGTTGTAAGTGGGCATTTTGGGCAGCTGAAAATGAATGCCTTTATGTTACATATATTTATATATGGCGGCTTTACACTTTGTAGCTTCGTCTACTTCACCAATAATTTACAGGGGAAAAAAACAAGGAAACAAACATAGATATTTATTTTATGACTTTTAGCGGATTATCTAGCAGATAAACTAGTCGTATAATGATAAAACATAACTATATAACTCACCAGCAGGAAATTTTCATTGATCCCTCAAGACGTCTTTCTGGAATTGGGAAAAAAATACTTTACGCAAACTATGGTGGAGCTACATCAGTTATCTCCTGAAAAATCGATGAAACTCAACCATTTTCAACGGCATTGTGGTGGCCATTTTGTTCGGGAGATAAAAAGTTCTAGAAGCTTCTAGAAAGTTCTACGGGAAAAATTTTTGGACGAAAAAAAACGACAAAATGGAAACTAATAGTCAGCACCGTAAACGGTCGCTGACTAATAAGTTTTGACGACTTTTTTGCAAAATTTGAAGCACATGCCCTCACGATCTTAAAACAATAAAATTGGCGGCGTAAAATTCAATAGATTTTTAAACATCGTAGGGACAACTTACGAAGATAAAATACCGTATTCCTCTTTTAAGTGCCTCCATCTTTTAGGCGCCCTCCTAAATTTCGAAAAAAATTTAATAAGTGCCCGGGCTGTCAATATACGATATCAAAATTTTTTGATATTTATATTATAAAAGTGTTCCCATTATAGACAATTACGACGATTACACTTAATTTTAATCGTTGTAATCGTCGTAGTCACCAGGTCTGAACCAGGCTTCATAGCATATGGAGATGATTTAACATGGGAAGCTGCTAATGTTCGAGACAAAGAAAACGTTCTCAGCACTTGTAATTTTTGTTAAAAGTAAACGCCATGCCTGTATACCGATCAAGTAGTTTTCAAACACCACCAATACTACCAAGAAGTTCATATTGCAGCCTGACGTATGTCCATTCTCTGTTCAAATCCTCTTCAAGGGAAATGAAGCCTTCGATATTCTTTTCTAATTTCGAGCATGAAATACTTCATTTATCCTTAGAGGAACACCTTTTCGTGTATAAAAGGTATTCTAAATGAAAAATATTGCTAAAAAAACAACTTACATCGCAATTACAGCTTTCTGTTTTAAAAGTCATGACGTCAAAGAGCGAATTTCATTTGCAAGATGTCTGACGTTCATGAAAGTTCAGTGTCTTCGCAAATTCTGAATTCTAGTTTTGAAACTGACGTAAGTGATCACGAGGAAGATAAAGAAGAAGAACTAAACAGTGGTTGCTACAAATGGGAACCAACTTATACAAAAGGAGAGCTAAGTATGGTTTTAAGCAGTGGTGACGACGTGGTAGCAGTTCTTGTTCGGATACTTCGGAGGCTTCGAACTCAAGTAGATTGATAAACTTGCATTGGTTTGAATAATCTGTGTTCTTCACCAACCATCAACATCACGATTTAAAACCATGAGTTTTATTTCACTGTTACTGCTATTGTATTTTTACGGAAGCCGAGGAAGGCCATTCTGAATTTCTCGATAAAATCTCAATTTCAAAGTGTAAATCTTAATTTCAAAGTTCAAATCCACATTTCAAAGTTTAAACCGGAATTTTGAAATTTAAACAATCTAGACATACAAAGTAGACATCCTGGTGTCGATCAAAGAAGGCAAATCATACGCAAATGCAGATTTGAGCGGCAAATTCGATTCGCAAATAAGTAAAATAATTAAAACACGCGAAAATAAGCTATTACTAAAGAGACAATCGGTTAGGGAATGAATGTCTTCACCGTAATGATTTTTTGACGATTTTACGTTCTGGCTCAAAAATAGACGAAGAGTAATGCATAAATTCAGGTGAACCTGTAAAAACCATTGTAGACAAATGAATACAAAATACGTGTATTTTGATATTAAAATTTACTGTAAATCGTTGTCATTTCCAACGACTCCAACCAACACTTGACATTCAATCAGCAGGTATATATCGTGGGGTGGATGTGAACTCTTGTCAATTTAAGTCATATTGCAGGGCCGACAAATTAACTTTTGAAGTGGGGGAGCCAAATACAGTAGTGACTAAGGAGGCCCCATCATGGTTGGGGCGGACGGGCCAAAAATTTTTTTGAAATTTAGGACCTTCAGATTGGCTAAAACGCTATCCAAATATCTGAAATTTATAGTATTAAAGACGAGAAAAAGTTATATGCGTGTTTATATTATTATAAGAAACTTCTTTTAAAAGCATAACGTTAAGATAAATACAATGTAGGAAACTTAAACTTAACAAAAAACAACAACAAAACAAGTTAAAATTTTCCAAAGTAACTGCGTCTTCCCGAGCCATCACAAATTCTTTGCAAACTTCAATAACATTGATTTGGTCAGTGAATTCTTTGTGAATAGTCAAGATAGCCAAAGCGTTGAATCGTTGACTTTTCATTGTAGACCGTAACATGCATCAAATTTGGGATTAGGTCACGATCAGTCTTAGAAAAATTCTTAATCTCCTTGAAAATATCTCTAAAACACACAAGTTTTGATTCGATTGTTGCATGAAGAACATTACTTTTTTCAAAACCCGGTGTTTCATCTTCCTGTCTCTTTTTTGATAATTTCTATTCTTTGGGTTTTTTTTATTCTTTGCTCTGAAAAAAAGTGGGGGAGCCATGGATTGGCCCTTTTCGGCTTCCGTATATTTTAGATTTATAGAAGAACATGAACAAGTGAGTTTTTGAACAATAGCTAGATTTACCGTAAATGACCGATTAAGCGCCCAGGGCGCTTAATTTATTTATAAACTTTTAGGGTGGGCGCTTATTCGAACTGGGCGCTTATTTGGGTAATGGGCGCTTATTACATATTTTTATAGTTATGACAATATCATTATTTTTGATGTTTTTCTTTTCGAAGGTAATAATTTGTTTTGTTTGCTATTGAACACGTTTTTTAAGTTCCAATGTAACGTTCGATGTAACGTTCGATCGTTCGATCGAAAAACACTCTTAAACATTGGTTACTGCTAATACAGTGGAACCTCCCTAAAGCGGACATCCTCTAAGGCGGACACCTCCCTAAGGCGGACGAAAAATTTTGCACCGGACGATTTCCTAACAAACTCTTATAAAAAAACCTCTCCAAAGCGGACACTCTTAAGCGGACACCTCCTTAAAGCGGACACTTTTTTAAAGTCCCGCGCGACTATTTCGCCTAAAATTAACCTCTATAAAGCGGACAAGAAGAAATCTCGGGATAAAAAAGTGATATTTTATCATTTTCCTTCTTTCTTTCTGTCCAAGCACCTATTTACTATGTCTTCGTGTTCTTCGCTTGCCGACTTTACTCTTCCGGAAACCCAAGCGACAGCCTGCTCCTGACCAGTGATATGATACGTGCATGGAATTTCAAGTCCGTAACCAGCGCCTCGATTCACGTACTTTCCCTTGACTTCTACTTCGATGTGTGAAGCCGTCAACTTCAAAAACATGAACATAATTTTTGATAGTCTTAAGGGCACATGACCAACGGTCTGACCATCATTTAACACTGCCACTGGCTACTAATGGGGAGTAAAAGGTATAAGGTGTTAATAGGGGCAGGGGTACATTTTTTGTTGCGTTTTTTGCCGAAACAAAGAAAACCTCTCCAAAGCGGACACCTCTCCAAAGCGGACACTTTTTTTGGCCCCGTAGGTGTCCGCTTTAGGGAGGTTCCACTGTAAATCAATGTCGACACAAAATGTCTCGTTTACTCCCCGTCAACTTTAACATGGTATACCACATCGATTTTGAATGTGCGATACGGGGACATCATGTCTACAAAAGTTGTTGGGCACCTTCTGTTGGAGAAAAACTCAAAAATGTAAAAAAGAGGATATGAAAGAAGCGCTGGATTATGACTCTCATGCTCTTGGGGTACAAAGGAAATTTATTAATCGGGCATGTGCCAATCGAGATATCAGCCCTGACAGACTATTTTTTGAAGGAGTCTGAAGAAAACTATGTTGATGCAACAGTCACAGGAAAAAGAAAACGTGAAGTTGGTTTGGTTGTCCCAGCGCGTTATACTGCCGTTACAACAGATAAACGAACAGCTAATATTTTGTTTGAACAGTTGAAGAAAAAACATGAAAAGTACTCTCATTTTGAGTTGAAGATTGTGACTGAAAGCATTGTTAAACGTCCCCTGTATCTTTGAAATACATGTAAACTAACTGTAAAAAATAGAGGTTTTCCTTGAATAGCAATTATGGTAAATTCTTCGAATAAGCGCCCACTTTTAGGATTTGGAGTGGGCGCTTATTCGGACGTGGGCGCTTATTAAATATTTTTGTTCCAAGCATGGGCGCTTAATCGAACTGGGCGCTTATTTGGGTAATGGGCGCTTAATCGGTCATTTACGGTAGATGTTTGTTTACAATGTAAAATATGATATAAACCAGGGTAAAACGATGAACTGTGGAGGAAAGTATATTTTTAGGATAGAAACGTGTGTTGGGATAAACCTCGAACTTTTTGGTATCTCGAACTTTCTTTCCGGTCCCCTGAGAGCTCCAGATATCGAGAGTCGACTGTACATATATTTATACTTTTACTAACCTGTTTTTACGCTTATGTTCTAAAAATATGAGAAAAAACTGACGATATATCAACGGTAAGAAAAACCCAACAACATAAACACGAAGATATCAGTCATCAATATAACAGCACTTAACACTGTAACATTTATACTGAAACCAAACAATATTTTATATCGCCAAGAAGACAAGAACTTTCATCAACAAAAACAAAAACTTCTAGTTTACGCGATCGCTTAGTCAGGAGAACCATCTACTCTTAGCCTGCTTACTCAACAAGCTAGGTCTCCCGGCTAATAATCTCTACGAAAAGAGCGATCGCGCTGTGACGTCAAAAATTTGTATGATCTCCATCGCATTGCTCTTTTGTAAGCAGCAATTAGCGTCTGTTGTTAGATATTAAGTAGCTAAAAAATTGAGTACAATTATTATTTTAGACAACTTTTATTGGTCACAGAAGATTAACGAGACCTTTCTGCAGCTAACCATGGACGTATAAAAAGAGAAGGACTCACAACTCATTTCAATAGCTATTCAATTCTATTGTTAAAATCCATTGTGTCGGCATCCCTTTCATACCAAAGCGCGTCTCGCATTTCACTGGATTTTTGTTGAGGCGAACGGTTATTTACGTGCCAATCCAACGCGGAAAATCGAAATATCAGAGGAATTTTTATACGTCCATGAGCTAACATGAAAAATTTTTAATGAAGGCTTAATCCATTAGGAGCCATCAACTAACTACACTGGACCTTCTTAAAATTTACGGAAAATTTACGGAAGGGAGAAAAACGAGGTAGGTCAGGCCGAAGGATGGAAGCATAGAATAGCACTATACACCTTCAAAAGAACTACAGCAAAAGCAAAAAATCTACACATAAAAAGTAAAAAAATATTGTTTATATATGGAAGATTATTCCTGTTTTTGGATTTGTTGCATTAGATCATCCATTGTCTCCATGAAAGCATTTTTAAAACTTTCAGGAGATGGCTTGCTTTTGTCACCAGATGTAAATGTTCCATACAATTTATCTTTCTTGAATAAATTACCAAAAGTCATCGCGCCATCGAATCCTGTGAAGACAAGGTCTTGTATACCTTCGTTTGGAACGCTTGCTAAATCCAGTGTTGTTAATAGTGACTTTTCCACCAAATCATTCTCAAAAAACTGTCGACCTTTACCAGTAACTCTTGCAAAGTTAGAAAGGGCTCTGAGATGCGGTTCAGTAGCAACCAATCCAAATCTCATTTGCATCAGTAGAGATACATACCTCTGAGAATGCAATTGCAACTCTTCCAAATCAACCTTTCCTTGCGAAAGATACCTGTTTGCCAATGCAATTGTGCTTTTCCAAGGGGCGAATGTAACAAAATAATGACTGTTGATGAAGGATGGTACCATGACTGGACTGACTACATTCTGTGGTCGACCAAGTAACTTCATCAATGCGATTTGCGTTGCAACATGTATTACGCTGTCTGGACTCAATTGATATTTACGGAAATGTTTCCTTCCGACAGTGTCCGATTCTATGTGGACAGACTCGTAATCGTTGTGAATTGCATTAAATTCCGTCTTAGCCAATTCTATACCTTGTTGTAATTTATCGTCAACAGTAAATCTTAATAACTCCATATGTGTCGGGAAACGTTCTTTTGAAGTAATCGACAACGTATCATAAACATCAAGTATTTCTTCATGAACATTTGACATTATTGCTGCATGTGTCTCAGTGCTAGTACCGGAACTTACCAGCGATCCCAGTGATTCATCGATGGAAAATGCAAGATTTCTGTCGAACCATCTATCACCAGGTTTTTGCCCATGCAACATAAGCTTTCCTTTAGACTTTGCATCGTATGTTCCATCGAGTGTCAGAACCGTTATAGCACCTTCAATTTTTTTCAATGTTTCTGCATTGTGCTGGTCAGACAACAAGTGATTGCGATATTCAGCCCATTTGGCTCGTCTTAAAGCTGTCAATACAGCAACAGGAGTGTTAGAGGTTTCTGGGGTTTGCTCCACTATCCTTTCCAAATGTTGCAACAGTTCTCCGGTAGTCAACAAGCTACCATTATCTTTCATTATATCGAACGAGAATATATGTCCATTTCTGATTACTATAACATTCTTGGAGTTGGTTGCAACGTAAGGTTTATCCATCTCAGCATCAGGCAATCTTGATCCGCTTAGTGTATTCCTACAAACAGCCATATCAAACGGAATGATACCAAGACCTTGAGCAACCTGAGTTCGGTATTTTTCTGGTGTCTGCAATAAGATGTCTTCCAATCCTGGACTAGAGTTAAACATTACAGGTTTGTAGGTATTATTGCGAAGAGTTTTCTGCACAATGCCAATGGAATGCAGAAGTTTTGATGCAATGACCAATTGAGGCTCAGCATTGTCAACATAGAATCCCATGCTGGCGTATGTTTGCTGTAATGTAGAATTTCGCCATCTACGAAGGCTGTCAATATACTGCAGGCCACCATAAATGGCTTTATTGCTCTTGTATTCTTCAGCAAGTAGTTGGTTCAGAACCTTCCCCTCTCCTTGAAAAAAATCGTTGGTAAACTTCTCCAACTGCTGGAATTCCTTTGTCTCTGTTACTGCACTTTGTTGTTCCAGATACGCGGAAAGAGTTTCATGTAAGTCTGGAAACGGCAAAGTAGGTAGGGATTTCTGGAAAAAATCTGTCGGAAATGATCGTGTTGGTGATGTGACGTTTCGTTTCCCAACAACAGCAGTATTGTGGAATGTTCCTTCGAATGATGTGTTGCATGTTATCGATGATCAACCTATACACATAATCATCCGATTTGAGTATAAAAGAACATATGGAGTTTTTAATCCCGGCAGGGCGGTATAAAAATCGTCCCGGGGCAGTTTTTGCATTGCGATCATATGAAACTTTTGTCCCGTCTTGCCGGGATGAAAATCATTCCCTGGATAGTTTTTATGTTATTGTTTATATAAAAATTGTAATTACTGCGCGTAAAATATTATCTCGTCCCGGCAAGACGGGATAACTATGATCATATGGAAAAAAGCCACCTCGCTTAAGCGGGATCCCGGCAAAAATAAACGAGATCCCGCTTAACCGGGACAGAGTGATTTTTTTTGTTTTCCGTATGATCAGAAACAAAAATCTAGTGAGAATTGCATAAGCTAGGATCTCGTCAAAACGTCTCGTCTCGCCCTGCCGGGATGAAAAGCTCCATATGATCAGCCCCTAAAATTAAAATCTCATCACAAAGTTAAAAATTGTGAGACGGGGGTTCTACAAAATTTTGTACACCATATGAGCAATCTTTAGTTGCTACACAAAGTTTTCTTCACTGAGTCTATCAGAGTTGAAGTAAAATTGTTGACGGAGCAAATAATCTTAGACAAAATCAAATTTGTATTTGCTGCTCTTTATGAAATGACTGCAAAAGCAAATCGCTGTGTCCAGAGAAACGGGGGACATGTTGAGACAGCTTAAAGTTTTGTTTTTAATGACTCTTGTGTTTTACAGTCACTTGACTTATTATTGTTTTTGATAATGACCTTTGATAGTTGGTATAGAAAGATGGATTTTTTCATGGTAAAATCCTTAATTGTTTCCAAAATAAAAGATTTTGGAGAACAAAATGTAGCTTTTTAAAATCCTTGAATAAAATGCTATCGAATGGTGTAAAAATCCCTGAACTATGATATAGGTGTGAAAAGTTATGGGCTGTTAAAATCTCAGACCGAAATTCTCTTGGACACACTGTATTAGCGTGCAAATATGTTAATGATGTAGTTATCTATGTTAATGATGTAATTATCTATGTTAGTGATGTAATTATCTATGTTAATGATGAAATTATCTTACAAGCATTATCGTCATAAGTGGCAGAGTATCTTTCTTAAACGAATTCCACATCGATAACGAAGCTTTTGTCGTTGTCTTTGTTCCCATTTCGATTTCTTAAGGTCCCTATTATCCACTAGCGCAACCGTATCTACAACCCTTCACGAAATATATTGGGAAAACTTAAAAAATTTGTTGCAAAAGAGATTATACGATTCCATTTTTTTTGTTGTTGTTTGCGCTTGTTAAACTTTTCATGAAATAATTTGCTTCGTTAATATGGTTCATTTTGTTGGTAGTTATATCTTAATTATACCTTGCAAGGTAATTATACATTGACACGTCGGTGTTATTAAATGAGTTTCGTGTAAAGAGGAAGATTTTTCATGTCACGCTAGATCCACCAAACCTGTCAATTTATCAATTTAGTTTTTCAAGAACTCGTTATTTGTTTGCAAGCCCGCCATTTAGCGATTAGTCACTACGACGAAGAGCATTTTCATGGAAATAGGGTGTATATTTCCATAGAAGTATGCTTCTTCGCAGTGATTTTATACTTTGCCGCCTTAACCTTCGTGGATATTCTTTTTCTAATAGTCATAACAATCAACCTTTCTGATACCAATGTTACAATTTCATAAATATTTATAAATTTGGTAGACTTTTGTTATATCAAATGTGTGAAACGTCTATCAGCCATTATTATTACGAGTTGTATACACTTACAGTTTATCACGAAACACTATGCATTTCCTTTTGATCAATAACAAACTAGGAAAGTAAAGATATTTATGAAGATCACTTTGTTTTCTTACCTTAGTACGCAGTTAACTTACAATCAACTTCTTTAAATTAATAAGCAATCAGCGGCGGAATATGGCTTCTATGTTTTTATAGAATTGTACTCCTCCACATTAATTTTTTTTTATTATTAAATTTGCTCAATGGATAGTAACAATTATAATGAGCTACGCTGTATAATTATGATTGTCTTAAGACGTTTTGATTTGTCACATGACATCCAAATTATCCCAATAGAAATTGTACTTAAAAGTAAAAAGTGAGTCATCATTTTTGTATATCGCCCACAAAAGACCCAGAGTTTGGCATATTTTCTATGGAACCTTTACAGTATAACTGATTTTTATAATTCAGATATGTGTGTGGTGATTTTAACACTGAACGTAGTGACGAAAGGCTTATATCTGTCATGGAGAGCCAAATGCTGTACAACCATGTTAACTTCAAAACATGTTTCAAGTCTAAAAGCGGCAGTTGCATTGATTTGATTTTATCAAACTCAAAACACTCTTTGCATTCTACAGGTGGATTGAGCACAGGGATCAGTGACCATCATCAATTATCTGTAGTAGAAAATAATGACCCCTTCAAATATTTTCAACCTCCGTGGTTTACGCTTATGACTAACCCCAACCCTAACAATAACAAAGAAGACCTAACAGGTCATAAGCATAAACCACGTTGGGGGGATGGGGGGTCACCTAAAGTTTTCATTCATTTCGCTCTCCGGTTCTGAGCAAAGCGCTAAAATAATTGCAGCTTTAACGTCTTCGTCCGAGTCATTAGCCATGTTTACAGCTCAATATGAAACTAAACTCTTAATTAAAACAGGTATGTACACTGAATGTATGCGATTTTTGGGTTTTGAAACTCATGTGTCAAAAACTCATAGTGTATTTTCTTCATCTCATCCTATCTCATTTCTTTCTCATTTTTATCTCTTTTTTGCTTGGTGCTTTAAGAAAGGATCAACAAATAAATTTTTAAAAAAGAACGGAAGTCAAAAAACTTTTTGGTATAGCTAAATCTTTGCCAAGTCAAAAACTTCTTTAAAATAATGAAACGGGCGCCGCCAATTGCATTTCACAATGACGTCACGTGGCAAATGGAGAAAGTCAAGTGTATTAGTTTTGTTTAAATAGAATTGTTTTGAACGCAGTATTCATTAAGCTTCTTTGTTTCATTGATATGACTATTTACTTTTAGATTAGATAAGTATATTAGATAAAATCTAACATCATCTTACTTTTATAAAAGTAACAATAATCTCTTGGTTACGGACACATAACGATGTCAGTTTTGATATGGACACTTCGGACACTAGATTATTTAAGCTAGCTCAAGTTTGATGTATGTTGTGTTTATTGTATCTTTCTTTAATATCGAAACATATATTTTGATGTGAACGAGACGTTTCTTGTTTTAACCAAGTGAAACGTTCTTTTTCTATGATACATTCGGTTCTAGAAAATCTGTGGTGTAGTTTTATATGTGTTCTTGGACTTGCCTCAGGGATTTCTAGAAACACCATCTTATACTACCCTAATTCTGGTTCCCCTAAGTTGAAATCATTATTTAACCATGTATCATTCCTAGGGTAGCAGGGTATACAGAGAAACCTTGTCACCAAATTGAATAAGAAAGCCAAGTTAGACATATTCAATAGACTCTATTTTAACCTTCGCATTTGCTCAGCTGGCACTGCTGCTGCTTGTGGTACAGCTGTCTGTGGTGATGACCCTCCTTGCTGTTGCTGTGGTGGGGGAGCTCCTGAACCATGTAATTTATTGCCATACAATGCTTTTTGTTGACGTTTTTCATTGTTGATCATCTTGACCGGTTTTTATATAAAATATCATGTACTTATCTATTATGAAGGATCCAATCTACCATGGTATAGGTGAATGAAAATTTGTTCATTTGATTCATTTCAAGTATAAATGATTTCATTTTGTACATTGGTGAATTTTTCCTGTTCATGTACAAGCAATCAATAAAACGAAGAAGATAACAGATGTAGTAATTTCTTGGTTATTTACTTAACCTCCAATCTAGCAGAAAATATTATTTTAGCTTATATGATGTGGTACAATACATTCCATTCATACTTAATTAATTCTTTTTGTTTATTTCCTTTATCCCGTTAGTGATACAATACAGGCTTGCATACTTTCATCATGACGAATGAGTTCGAGTTAATATTTTTGACATTCCCAAAACTTTGTATGTATTGGCTTGGGTGTAAATTGACGTGTGTTTGGGAAAAAATCTTTTGCCTAACCCTTAGAGATAAGTTTAAATTGTTGCAAATAGTTCTATTTATGACAGTTTTGTCCATGGGGACTATATTTCTATTTAATTCCCTATATGTATCACGTTTTCTTTATTTCAAACAATTTAAACAGATCCATTTAATGTATAATGTATTTCAGCCTTTTTTACTGGTTTCCCAATCATACCTAAAACTTTTGCCTCAGTAAATGTTATGAGACTTACAATTGCTCCTCCATCCCAAAGAACATTCAAACTGGTTGATGAATTGACTCCTGATTTCATCCTCATTAGCTGAAGGAGACAGCTATTAGATACAGTCGGTCCCCGCTAACTCGACATCGCGAAGGAGCCGGAAAAATTGTCGAGTTAGGCGGGGGTCTAGTTAACGGGGGATTTTCTTCAATGTAATATTTTCCTCCACCGTCCCTGTCACCCCTATATTTTGCTTTTGTTAGGTTCGGACAGTACCTAGAAGAATTAAATAAGAAAAAAACTAATATATTTCTTAATTTGTAATATAGATACTAGTACGCATTTGTTTTCATCGAATTTGTATTTGTTAAATTTGAAATCTTCGTTTTCACTTTCACTTTCATTTTAAACCTGGATTTTTTTTTCATATCGAAACTTACTTTTAGTTTTTTTAATATATGTGCCACGTTTCCAAAGGGATCTAAAAACGATAATTAAGGAAATAGCAAAAATTAAAATTTTGAAAATGTCAAGGGATCGAAATATTTATGTCGAGATCGGTGGGTGTCGAGTTAAAAATGTCAAGATAGTGGGGGAAATTTCCATTCAAAAACGCTGAATTTGGCGGGACCGAAGGAATTATGTCGAGTTAGACGGGTGTCGAGATTAGCGGGGGACAACTTCTTTCAAAAATTCTTTAATTAAATTAAATAGACCCTATTTTACCCCAACTTATATATTTAGACATAACGCCTGTTTTCCAGCAGTAAGATATCTCTAAAAACAAGCTTTAAAGAGAATTTTAGATCTTTAACTAAGATTTTGAAAGCGTTTGTGTGACAAGTAATTTTGCTGCTACCGTTTTGCTCCATATGGCTCTTGTTTGGTCGTTTTGTGACCAATTACTTAAGCTTCTTCTATTACTTGTCTTGTTACCTGATCTTCAACTGTTACTGTGGAAACTGGTCGGTTTTCTTGCACATACTGGTTTTTGGTAAACAACTAAAGTTCCACTTGAAATATATTTTTGTCTCTGACATTTGAATAAATACTTTTAACCAAAATCTAGTGATGGCCAAGACATAAATATCATAGTACCTAGGCTATGTACTACATGATTTTAGATTTTGTTGAAATTGTTATGCACGGGAACATGAAAACATGAAAATACCGGGTGAGCCAAAAAATACTACCGGTGTTTTACAGGAAATATCTTTAGATTGAATGAATATGAAAGATAATTTTTTTTTCATTTCTGATAAGAGGAATCTGTTAACTATATTTTGGTGTATCACTTTTCTAATTTGGTTGAGTAGAAAAAAAGTTATGGACAAAGAACTGGAAGCGGTCCTTGTAAAAATCTTCCAGCACAATGGTTGGGTGATCAGCAAATGGAATTGCAACAGTCATTTGCTTGATTCACCTTTGGGTTTTATTTTATACATCGTTATTTGCCCTTTCAACGCCTTTTCCAGCAACGCTCGATCGTATTGGCGCAATTTTTTTGAGATCCATGGTGAATCATAGAGAAACAATGCACATAACCCTACAGGCTATGGGCGTTAATGTTTGTACAAACAGACATGTTACGCTTGTAATACTGAGAAGTTGGATGCTTTGCAGGCCCTACGTCCTTGAATTAAGCAAATTGATTATAAAACAAATTTTCCCGGGTTTTCACGATAAAAAATCACAAGGACTGATGGAAATAAGTCATCCAGATTTTTTTTGGTAAAAACATTGTAATCAGTATCAGTTGTATTAAACCATAGGTGTGTCAACAATGAAATTTCTGTTTGTACAATATATTTCGCACATATGTGTCCATCATCAGGTATCTAAAAACATACAAGAAAAACAGTAAAACTGTTTGCTAAACGATAAAAACGATAAAAACATCTACAGTGTGCATCAAAATGTCTTATCCAACAACTTTCAAGGCGCATATCTCATTACATGTCTGATAAAATATTGTGAATTTTATATCACAAGAAAGAGCTTTTCATGCTCTATCCGTTAATATAAAATGTTTGCCAAAATATGTGTTTTTCGAAAAGATATTGAAGAAAAACTCAACGATTTGGCTCATTAAATTATTCTTAAAAGTCAATAAACTGACTTAGTAATGACTTTTTAATGGTGTAATTTTCTTTTGTTGTGCTGATGAAACCTTTAGAAAATTTTAAGTATAGCTTTGCGTATTAACTTCCCATAACAACTAATCTTAAAAATTTCAAATAAAAATTTTTTACTGTGTGATGCTTTTTAATTTTTTTATTGTGTTTACAAATGGCCTTCATTGTAAAATGAGTTAATTGACTTTTTAGAATTTAATGAACCAAATCGTTGAGTTTTTTTTCAATATCTTTTCGAAGAACACATATTTTGGCAAACATTTTATATTAACGGATAGAGCATGAAAAGCTCTTTCTTGTGATATAAAATTCACAATATTTTATCAGACATGTAATGAGATATGCGCCTTGAAAGTTGTTGGATAAGACATTTTGATACACACTGTATATACAGTGTGTCCACCAGAAAGTGGGCACCTTGTTTAAAACACAAGCAACTTCTCGAATTTTTAACAATACAATGCGGTTTTTATACCGTAGGAAAGAGGATTTTTTGAGCTTTCCAAAAATATAAGTTGTTATAAAGAATATTAACTATTTTTTGTTTCGATACGGTTGTTAATTTTGTAATGATCAATAGCTCACTTGGTAAGACGGTTGGCTTGTAATACAAGGGTGATAGTTGGTAGTGGTTCAAATCCTGGCACTGTAGAATGCTAATGCGATATGAAAATATAGAATAATAATGTATGCAACGAAAAGATATATAAAATGAGATATATATGTGCATGACGTGATGTAGTGAACAAGTGCCTCAAATTACATAAATAAAACCACAATCACCTATCAGTCTAGTATGTGCAAGTTCTCTGCCTTAAAATCTGAGGTATGCATTCCTGGTGGAGGCCCACATCACTGGATAACACTGCCAGTTCCCCCCGGCCTCGTTAAAAACAACAAAAAAAAAACAACAAAAAAAACAGACTTTTATCGACGATAGTTTCGACATTTGATTGTTCGGTAACAGAGGCGTAGTTAGGGTCAGTCAAAAAAGTGGAGGAGTTCAACATTATGATATTTCTTTTCAATCTTAAGTGGCGATTAGGTTACTTGCACGCTTTCCTTTTCTACCCTAAATGACTCAACTCTCCTCCACAAATTTTGACTGACCTCTGGCTACGCCTCTGGGTAAGAAAATTTTGTTGCATTAATTTTTCGACGACAGTAAACAAAGTCATGATCACTAATACAAGTTGTGACAACACTCGTTGACGGAAAATTTGAAGGCTTCGTGACAAAAATATGGTCAATTAACGTTGCAGTATCTTTTGTTATCCGTGTAGGAGTTTTGACAATTTGTTTGAAGCCGTAAAAAGTCATTATGTCTTTGAAATTCTGATGTAAAGAAGAATTATTATCATTTTCGTAATTTATGTTAAAATCACCTATAATAATCATCTCTTTATTTTCTTTAGACACCCGTTCAATGTTCTCGTTCAACTGGTCATTAAAATTATTTGATAAGTGCTTAGAACTGTCAGGAGGGCGATAAAAACAGCCGAAAATAAACGGTTTTGATTTTTTGATTGATATCTCAATGAAAATGCTTTCTATAGAGTCTTGCTGTTGGTGGTGTTGTGCTAATTTTGTCACGAAATTTTTTCAAAAGGCACAAACTCTTTTTCATTGTGTAAACTTACCTTAAATTTTTTATTATGATTTAATAATTTCATATTCCCAACGCGTTGCCAGAAAGCGAGAAATCAAACTTTTTATAAAATTCATTCAATCATGCAGTTAACAGTGCAGCAGCGAACTTTCGTTGTAAGAAAGTTTCATGAAACAAAAAGTTATGTAGCTGTTATTAAGGCTTTTAGACAACAGATTCTGGGTAGAAATCCATAATAAAAAAGCACGATTTTTCAATCTTTGTAAAAAAGTTTTAGAAATGAAACTTTCATGTTTCAAGCTTGTAAAAACGTAAAGTTTTCCTTGTATAAACGCAGCTTTATTACAATATTTTAGCTTTTTATGATTGCCCATGCTACTCGAGTCGTTAACTCCTATTCAAACAAGAGTTAATTGATCATTATTGATTTAATGTCATGGTTTCATGGTAAATTCGATTATATTTCCCTAAAAATTGGTTTTTCTATGAAAAAGGTCATATATTTAAAAAGAGCAAAAAATTTTCTTTCTGTTAATATCAAAATTAAAAAAAACAAGCAGGAAAAACAAAAGATATGCTTATTGAAAGTTAGGTGCCCACTTTCTGGTGGACACACTGTGCAACTCATCATACATCCTACTATACATTATTTTTACAAATAAAATTATTAAATTTTGATAGTGAGCGTGCGACTTTTATATTCGTCACAAGTATTGATTTTTGGTCAGCGCGGAAAGCAGCTGATCTTTCATTAGCGTGTGTCCGTACTTCCGTCCCAGAGTTTTGTCCACAGTTCTAGCCTGGATTCCTCATAGAAAGCTGATAATAAAAAAAATAAGGGTGGAATAGAGGCTATTCGCTAATCGTGACTTAATTCAGATTTTTCATATAATTTATAATTACAGCTATTTTATCAGGGTGAGTGCGGCCTCAAATTAAAACACGAGTCTTACAGTTTGCCCATCACACAGGTATCGTTTTTTAGAGATGAAAGCCTTCAGCTTTCATGTTCAGGTTATTTTTCACCAGAGAAGTAAAGGACTTTGTAATATCATCAACGTATATCATCATTGAACCTGTTATTATAATACTGTTGAGTTAGCGAGCGCTGACTTTGTGTTTTGTGCCACATTAGTCAGACCTGGAGATAGAGAGAGCTCTGCTGCTGCCTCCAAAAAGGACCTGTGTATTATCGGATATGCATATGTTATTTTTTATGTATTCATACAAATGTGTCCCTCAATATAGGCAAGTTTTAAATGTCACTATAAATAAAAATTAAATAATTATTATGCACACAAAAATAAAATGTGTAGTTGTAGAAATCTATCTAAAGTATAGTCATCAAAAATAATCAGACAACATCTTGAAGTTTATAAAACGTAGGTAAACATTTATCGCGTAACATACTAGCTACTTATTGATTTAATTAGAATTTGAACTTGGAATACAAAGTAATGCTAATCTATTATTGTTACATCACTTCTCTAACTGTTTTGAACTTGATTTAATTACTTTCGTCATACACAGCAGCTTAAATCGTCGGTTTTCTTAAGTACGGCTAAGGTACGGCTTAGGTACGGCTAGCTTTCAGTAAGCAGTGTGTGGTACACATAATCTAAAATGACTCTAACAATGATACTCTGTGTTTTTTGTAATGTAATGTTGTAATTATCAAGCAAAAGAGCGAAATGAACATGTTTGTAAACTCTACATACATCACTTTATAGAATGAATATTGTCTATTAAATAAATTACCCATGTGGAGTCATTATATGTCTCTTCACTTACTTACAGTCTTGTCATTTTTTTTTTTTAATTTCGTCACTTATATATTCTTTGTTCGAGGCTGACAATTTTGGTACATCGTTTTGTCATATATTCTTGTTCCCCATTTGATTTTGAAGTAATATTTATTGCAAAAATTTTGTACACGTGTTTCGTTTTAAAAATAATGACCTTCGAAAACTGCCCAAATTTGGTTTTCATGATTTACTGGTCCTGTTGCTCCCATTTCATGAAGCCGAAATTCAGAGCCAAGACGAGTTTAGAGCAAAATATTTGGCACAGTTACCATTCACAACAAAGACAAGAAAATATCTCGAAATAAGATAATTTTGAGGTGGTCACTATCACTGATGTCAGTCTCTTACAAAAAGTGGCTCTTAAATAATCGGCAGTTGTTTTGCATGCTTTTTTTATTTTCAGTGACAAATATATGAATGGTGCATTACCACTCATACAAGCACATGGTATTTTTTAAATATCATCAGTTATTTTTAGTCATTCCTTTGAAAAATTCATCTTTGTAATGTATGCGAGAAGTTTGCTCTTTAACACTTTGTAATCATTAGAATAAAGATCTACATGAAGTTTTGTGAATTATACTCTAAGGAAGCTTTTTTAAGGAATTGGTAACGTCTTTTGATTTTAATGCAAACCTGTATTCATTCACAATCCAATTTTATTGAGTTCACTTCAAAGACAATCGTATTTGTTTCATTTGTAAAGATCCTTAGATAACATAGATAAAACTGTACACAAAGTCAAATGAAACATTGATAAGTGTTTGATATGCTTTGTATATGTAAAGAAAACATTTCAAAGCATATAAACAGTAAAGCATTTTGTTGAATTAATATGGACACGATTTTGAGACGAGACCTGTTTGGTTTTAACATTGAATGTCTTATTACCACTATTACTTCATTTATCGCTCATGAAATCCTATTATGACCTTCCTGGAACAAAAATGTGATTTTTCCATTTTGCTTCACAGTCAAGCATTTTTCAACTTTGGCGAAAGCGCTGACCTTCGGGCCTCCTGGCCTCTTGTTATTGCTAAAGTCCTGATAAAATTTTCCTGGATCAAACTTAGACCAGTTTCGTACCATACCTTTTGGCTTAGAAGACATAGATTTCAGTTTTAAATCAAGAAAAAGAAACTGTGGTAAGTGGTCCGAGATCCCAATAGTGAGGTTACCAGAAGTTGAAGAAAAACTGTTTGCAGAAAAAAAAAAAATGTTGTCAATCAAAGTGTTCGATTGACTAGTAATACGAGTTGGTAGAGTAATATATGGTAAAATTTGATATGAACCAAGATAATCTAAAAAATTAGAATGTGAAGATATACAATCACTGTTCAGAAGATTAATGTTAAAATCTCCTAGAAGAACACAAAGTTTATTCTCTTTAGAAACTTTGTTCAGAAAAGGTGACAAAAAACTTTCATTAAAAACTTCAATATCCATTGAAGGATGCCTATAAACACAACCTACAATGATGATCTTTTTATTCTTAAATTTTGACTTCACAAAAAAACGATTCTAGGCGACCACTTGAGGTTAGGGCCAGGGTTAGGGTTAGGGTTAGGTTTTAATATTTTTAAGTACCCTCTACTTCATCGCAATGAATTTGCCCGCAACTCATACAACTAAAACATTTTGAATTTTTAAATCCGTGATGTGGTGTAAATCGTCCTAGTAGGCTTAAGAAAACAGATTTTGGTCATGCAAAATACGTCCATACATACCAATAGAAAATGCCGCATGCTGCACGCTATTGGTCAACAGTAATCATGATAACATGTATAATGCAAAAAAGTACAGTAATATTAGCTACGTATTATCTCTGGGTAAACAATAATGTTCCACTGTATACAGACAGTTGGTTAAAACTGACAAGACAAAAATATCTATAGCAGGTTTAATCAATAGTATTATTCACATTCAATGTTTCGATTTCCTTTTCGACCATGGCCTTTGTCACTTGAAGACCAGTAAGTATAGCTGGTGTCCGTCTTTCTAGGACTGGAACATCTCCGCACGGCTCATTGGTTAATACTGACGAATATTGATTTTGCAGGATATCAGCTTTCTCTTTATCACCAAATCTAGTAGAAGACTTGTCGTCAGGGTTTTCGAGCAATGGCGCAATTCCAGATTTGGACTTCAGCTTTTGTCTTACATTATTCCAAAACATCTTCGGGTTATCTTTTACTTTAGATGCGATATTTTTTTCAAACTGACGCTTAGCCTTGCGCAATAATCGTTTTACCTTTTTCCTTGCTTGCTTAAATTCTTTTCTTGCTTGATCTCCATCAGTTCTGTTTTTTCTCAAGATCCATCGCTGGTGTGTGGAGTGTTTGTTTCGTATGGCAATACGCAAGTTATAACTGAGAGGAATTCTACCCTTCTTTCTCCAACCTTGTTGACTTGTCTTTGGTACAAATCTATTGCGTAGTCGCAATATTGTTTCCTTTATAGTAAGCCAGTGATCCTCGACTGACAACGTTTCACTTTCTTTTAGAAAATTATCAAGCCAGTTAAGTTTTGTCAAGTACTCACGCATCGCCTCAAAATCAGCTTTCTTGTAAGCGAAACTTTCTTGTCGATTTGTGCAGTTAATATAGCAATTATATTTGAAACATATTACACTATGATCGCTCATTCCCACTGGTGCAGTGTACTCAACGTCGCTAACTTGCATTTCTTCGTTGGTGAGGATAAGATCCAGGAGAGACGGTTCATCAGTACCACGAGCTCGTGTAGGTTCTGTTACGTGTTGGAAGAGATAGCAATTCCGTAGAGCTTCAAGAAAACGAAATTCCTTGCTATCATGGTCTCGCGGTGTTGACCATGTTTTCCAGTCTATTTCTTTGAAATTAAAGTCACCTACTAGACATATATGACTATATCTGTTACTACACAGTACGTACAGAAGTTCATTCAGTTTTTCGTTGTTTATCTGGGATTTGTCAGTTTTAGTCGGACTGCGATATATGCAACCAAATAGCAGTAGATCGTGGTCTCGGAGTCGAATTTTTAGGAGACATGCTTCGTTGAAACTATTTTCAATTTTAATTCTAATTTTAATTTTAAATTTAATTTCAAATTTAATCTTTTGTTGCACACACGTCAAAATAATCAACCATCATATTTTTCACTGATGTTCACGTTTTTAGCGATTTTTATTGACTTCTGTAACTTTATTCCGATAATAGTCTGGGACACAGGATCAGTGTCAGCTTGACGAATTGCAAAAGTTCTCTTTTGAAATACTCACCTTCATTTAAATAAAAAAACATACCTGTTTCCCTCAGTTTTTCATTATAAGGTTGAAGACGCTTGTCTGAAAGTCGTGGAAATCCATAACCAGAATTAGATGTTATCAAGCATAATACTTTACACCTTTTTTATTACGAAAGCGTAACACAATAAATGATTACTCAAGTACAATTGACATTTTACTGTAATCAGTGGCAAATTCAAGAAAAACTTAAAGGGCTTCTTTAAGGGTGTGCTTGCTGATTTAAAGTTATTTAAAGTGTACTGTTAAAGTTATTTAACAAACCTTTAATATTTTGCATATTTAATCATTCACTTTTCCGTGCTTCACTGAAAAAAACAACATTCGTTTGATCGTTTTAGTCAATCAATGGCAAGACACTTTTGACCACACTTTATGAAACTTTGGACTCTATGAAACTTCAATATTGCACTTATTGTTTTGGTCATGTAGACAAGGAAGTTAAGATTGAGAGATTGAGCAGGCTTTGCATAATATTGCGGACGCTTAATCCTTGTGTTTGGGGTTCACAAGTTTAACATCTCCCACTTGTTTAAGGAGTATCATAGCTTTATTTGAGACAAATTTTAACTTTATTCTTTATTTTTCTTACGGCGCAAGAAATTTATTTTTTTTATTATTCTTATATTTTTTATATGCAAATGGTCCCTTTTCATTTTCCATGTTTTCACAAAATGTACGTTTCAAAATACCTTATCGGTAAAAAGTGACGAATTTTGGTCTTGGTGACGAATATTTTTTACCGACCAAACTTTTTGCTGACAAAATTTTTTACCAACAAACTTTTTTTGCTGACAAATAATTTTTACCGACGAATAATTTTTACCGATGAATTGGTATTTTCATATGGATAGTATTTTGCATTTTGTAGCTTAGGGCTTCTTACACTGATCATATTGCTTGATTCATGTTAATAAGTATTGAAAAATAAAAAGAATTGTAAGTGAGTTTGAAATTCAGTTGAGCAAAATTGATTTGCAAATACGTGAGGACATACCAGTTCCAATCAATTCCAATATAAATTGATGTAAATAGATCAAAATTTTATATACTTTTAAGTGTCAATATAAAGGGAAGAAATTTTGGTGGGAAGAAAATTTGGCGTATTTGGCGAAAAACTGCCAAATTAAGTTCTCGCCAAATTTAACTTTTTTCGCATACCGCCAAATTAAATTCCCGCCAAAATTAGTTTTTTGTATGGACCGCCAAATCAATTATTTTTTCTTCTGCTTTTTCTCTTGCAAATTAAAATAGTTTTTCTGATAATCAAAGGAGATACACAGTAAACAACTGTTTTGAGTGAAGGAAGGATCGTTCGCACTTTTCGTATTGTTGAGATCACTTCACACGGTATATCTATTCGTTTAAGGGACCGTTCAAAATTATCAGTAACTTTTCCCCTATATTGAAGAAAGATCAATTTCTTCTCGTTCGTCTCGTCTTCTTCATTTTCCGTCTCTCTTTCTGGTGTTCGAATCTTGTCTAATGTCTTTTCAATGATAGGGTTATAGAACGAAGCAGGATACTGGTTGTTTTCGAGTATCGTTTTTGCCTTGTCCAGACTTTTATGAACGTTTGTCCATGAGCTGCAGGAGTTGTAGATTCTGTAGATCATCCCGGAAACAACGGATCGTTTGTACTTAACAGGTGCTAATGCGTGAAAGTTCATTTTAAGTCCTGTATCAGAATCTTTAGTATACCACGTTGACGATAGCTTTCCTTCGTTGCGAATGATCTTCATATCGAGAAATGGAATTGTGCCGTCTTTTTCACGTTCAATGGTGAAGATTAGCTGTGGATGGTATTCATTTATTTCCGCAAGTTTTTCATCGATGTCACAGGACTTGATATCGCGAAGAATATCGTCCATGTACCTTGCATACAGCTTGGCATCTCCTTTGATTCTAGGATCGAACTTGCTTAGCCAACCATTAGCGAAATTGGGCGCTGGAGGACTTCCCATAGCCAAACCATCCTTCTGTCGATAAATACCATCATGTGTCAACATCAAGACATCACAACTGCACATGATTGACAACTGTACAAAAGTTTCCTTGGAAACAGGGGGTTGTTCGTACTTTCCCGAGTATAGCAGGTCTGCGCAGTGATTTATCGCTTCAACGACGGGTACATTTGTATACAGTGAGCTTACATCAAAACTAATGACTTCTGCATCATCATCCAAGTTTATTTCTCCGAGAGATTCAGATATCGTTTTAGTTGATGTATTAATTTGACATTCGTCGACAATTGATAACCAAGCAGCCACTTGTTTGCCAATACGGTAGTAGGCGGAACCTGGCATCGAAAGCACTGGTCTCAGCGGTGTGTCGGTTTTATGGACTTTTGCTAAGCCGTAGAGTCGCGGTGGTTGGCTTCCAATAGGTTTCAGTTTGTCATATAACGCTCCACTGATCTTTTCTGAATCTTTCAACTCTTGCAATAGTTCAACAATGCGTTCCTCTTCCTTCAAGATCGGGTGCTTTTCATTTTTCCGTGTTTTCACGTGTTTTTCGAATTGCGGGAGCTTGATAATGTTATCAAGTTTTTCTTTGTACACACTACTTTCCATCAAACAAATCCCAATCCCCGATCCCCTTAAACAACGACAATAAGAATCCGATTTTGTCATACATTTTTTCAATCTATTGTGATGATATTTACAACTACAAGTACTTTTCTTCGTTTTTGCTGTTGATGGCAGAAATTAAGAAATCAACGTAACCAGAAAGAAAGTTTTGTGAATTCTCGACAAGACGAATCATACTCAGATTCAGATTGGGAGCAAGAAAATGATATTAAACGGAATGCTTTTGATTTTATCATTGACGACGAGATAATATAACAGGAAAACGTTTTATTATATTGTTACAATGGCGTTTTGATTTAACAAAGCATTTCTCAATTCATGATTCCCGCAAATTTTTTTTCTTTCGGTTGTAGCTCCGCCAACTTTAATTCCTGCAAAATTTAAGAAAAACTGTGAACCGCCAAATTTAATTTCCGCCAAATTTACAAAAAATCTCGAACCGCCAAATTAAATTCCTGCCAAATTGAACACAAATGTCAAAATTGGCCGACCGCCAAAATTTCTTCCCGCCAAAATTTCTTATCTTAGCCAACTAAGGAAAAACAGGAAAAATTAACGGTTTATAATATGTTTTATATGGAACCAGGTAAAAAAATTTCGTCGGTAAAAAGTGACAAATATTTATTACCGACGAAATTTTTTGCCGACCATTTTTTTCTACCAACGGATTTTTTAAGGTAATACATTACCAAATCGAATAACACAGTATTTTAAATTGTGCTGAAGGTGCCGGAATAACAAATAAACTAAAATGCTTTTCAGAAACTTTTTATTTCTCGAAAAATATGTCCGCTTGTCTGTTCAGTTGTAATTGAATGAATCAGAGTTTATCATGTCAAAAACAAGCAAGTTTGTTTTGTATTTATTGCTATTTGGCAAAATAATAATAATCACAGTTATTTGAGAACTTCATAAAACAACATATACATATGTGAAATGTATAAACAATTGACTTGAACAAAACTTTTGTTGTGCCCTTAGGATATTAACGATATTAACGATTTCACTTTTATCTCATTCGATATTTTGTCAGTTTCACATAATTAATTGAACCGACATATTATACGAAGAATTTAGTGATAAATCAAATACTTATTGTTAAAATTTAGCGCTTTTTTGTAAAGAGCGATATTTATAGGTGATAATAGTGATAATGATAAAACTACAAGCGCTAAATTTATCACTAATATTGTTACTACATTTATATATAAGAACAAATTAGCGCTAAAACCCATTGTTCTTTTAGCGCTATTAGCACTTGGTATAAAGCGCTATTATCGCTTCTAGTGATTTTCCTTTGAATCGTCACATATTGTATTTCTTTTTTAATCATGATACAATATCAACAATTTTTCTGAAACAGACACAATAAACCAATTGGTTACTGTTTTTTTTCATTTCCGAGGAGAATTCTAAAACATATGCACCAGTTTTTTCAATTGGGTATTTCAAATGCTTTTGAAATCTACATAAAATGAGATTGATGTCTTTCATTTCTTTATAAATTTTAAATTTTTTTGGAGAATTTGTCACTATTCCAGTGGTAAAATTTAATTAACAGATGATAAAATTCAACCTCCGATAACATGTGGTTTTCATCTTTCAAACTAAAGGGCAACAAAATAATAAAATAAAATAATAATAAATATTTTATCAATTCAATAAACACTTTTTTATATGTTTTTTTTTTTTTTTTGTTTTAATTGCTTTAACATTTTTCCTTCATAAGTAATTTTGTATTCAAAATAATCGGATAATAGTGTTGAATTAAATATATTTTAGTATTTATTTTAAATGTGATGTAATATATCATTGCTTGTGTCACCTTGCCAATAAAGCATGTTCGTTCATTTGATTCTAAGAAAACATTTATTGTATTCAAAATTGTATTATAGATGATGTCTAATAAATAAAAAGTGCTTGGTATGCTTCGAATGTTATGTTCTTTATTTTTTTTCCAAATATCCACACTCTTATAACAGTGTCAAACAAAGAATTTTGTGTCATCCAGAGCATCAATAGCATGTCGTAAAATTAAGAATCAACATGTAGTATCTTTTACCTAATCCCCTATACCTAACAGCCACCCAGGGCCCAGTGATAAAGTATGGTGTTAAAAAGACTATTTCTCAAAAGATTTACTGCCAAGCAAGATATCTTATGTGAACAGAAATTACTTAAATTTGAATTAAATTTTCTTAAATTAATTTAACTGCTTAAATTTACTGATTTTTAAACTTGTTTAAAATGAAAGGTACTGTACGTTATTCACTCTGAGTTTAATTTTCACTTCGACTATTAAGTGAATACAGACTTGTATTTTCTTAATAGATGGCAATTTAATGCTGTTTATGAACTCAATCACCCAGACAAATTTCACAAGGTTTACACCATGAAGTTCTGTTGATCTAAAATTATTAGATGAACGATGAAACATGTAGCACCATTATTTGTTCTTTTAATTTATTTTTTGTGAGTAAGTGGTAAAATGTCAAGTAATAATTGAATAGCTTTAGGAAATTTCTAGCCTTCGTATGATCCTTAAGGCTGAAACAGAAAACCATTTTATCACTTAATCGGAAAGGTGTGAAAGTTTTCACATTTCATTGTTTTATCATAAAACGTGTTAACAAGCATGCGAATGTTAATTAAATTTTGCTGACACATAATGAAATAAAAATGTAGGATGTGCTAAATTTATTCCATCGTGTATAGAAAATATTTCTACCCGTGTAGACCTTTTCATAAATTACGTCATTACAAGCATTGCCTCGTTTCTAGGTTTATGGATTATTACGTGCTTAACCTTAAGTATGGTGGCCTAAGAGGAGTGCCATCGGAAAAATTCAAAAATAAAAGTCAGTTTCTAAAAGTAAAAGTCGAAAATAGAAGTCAAAGTCAAACGCAATGGCAACCTTCGGCCAAAAATCCAAGTCGAAATTGAAATTCAAAGATAAAGTCAAACGCAAATTAAACAAAATCAAAAGTCAAAGTCAATTCGATGGCACCCGTCGGCCAACTCGTGGCCAATGAGTGCCAACGAAATATTTTGATTTACAAGCACCAGTAAAAATCGGTGCTTATTTATTTCGTTAAATTGAGCCTTAAGTGGTGCCGTGTTGTTTATCCAATTCCAACACAAAAGTAAGAAAACATGGCTGACACATAGACAGCCGTTTTACTCTATGAATCATTCTTCTCCCTCAATTTAGCGCCTCCCATAAACAGTCAAAAGTTAAATGAGTACACCCACGCTCTTTCAGACAACTACAGTATTTCCTTTTCTGTGATGAGCACTGTTTGAATTTGCTAGTTTCGTCTAGTCTCCCAATTTATTGTAATTGATATGCCTCGTTTCTTTTGATTGCATTGGGTTAACCATTTGAACAAGACCACAGGCATCTTATAAACCTACTTTCAGTAATATCATTTTGTGAAACCAGGAGAAGTTTTTCTTATATCTTTTTCCATTCCCGCAATCTTGTCGCTTGAAAATATTATAACCATCTCCGCAAAGAAGAAATACGTACTTTGTACTTTCAATTGGGAACAACATAATACGGGAAAGGTATGTAAGGACTCCATGACTGACGCGAAGCAGAAACAAGAGACATTTTCAGTATTTTTAAAACTAAACTAACATGACTTTCTAAAAGATAATCTTTGTACCATCTTCCAATTAAACGTGGGTCACTATAGCTACTCCACCATTTCAACATAAGTATTTTGCGTCTAGCTTGATCCATCATACCATTAATGGATATTGGAAATGTGGAGTTCTGGTACCCCATTAATTTGTCATGTCCATCAAATAATAGCTTCAACCCAGGCCTGTGTTTAACAAGGGCATTATGATCAGTCATAACTGAATACACTGCATCTCTTGGTCCATTCAGTTTATGTTTCTGTCTAAGCTTTGCAGTAACAGCTCTGTAGTCAAGAAGATCACCTGCCTCCTTAAGCTCTCCTTTAACTGATTCTGCAATTTGTTCACCACTTATGGAATAATCAATATTCGTTACTTCGAAATGCGCTAACAATCTTGCTAACGTTCTCATGCTACAGCTCCCTTTGTTGAAATAATAGCAGTAATCACAATTTACGTAATCCAAAATCTCAGAACGCTTTAAATTTTGTTGAACATACTTAACTAAATCGTCTTTTAAGCATATATCATTCTTCCAGCTCATGATGATCACTAAAGTGGCTGTTAGTAGTGACTGTGAGCATGTGTTACGATTTCCGAGATTACCCGAAATGCATCATCTTCCTTGACTCTGTGTAAAGTTTTCACAGAACTGTCGAATGGTACGGAGTCGATAATAATCATTGGCTCTCATCGGCCACGAGTTGGCCGACGGGTGCCATCGAATTGACTTTGACTTTTGATTTTGAATTTGATTTTAATTTGCGTTTGACTTTATCTTTGAATTTCAATTTTGACTTGGATTTTTGACCAAAGGGTTCCATTGCATTTGACTTTGACTTCTATTTTCGACTTTTACTTTTAGAAACTGACTTTTATTTTTGAATTTTTCCGATGGCACTCCTAGGCCACCATACTTAATAAATGAATTTCGTGAAAACCTTTCCCTGAAGTGTCGTTTCTCTTTATAAGCAGCGCAAACGTCATTAATATTTAGTGTGAAATCGAGGCGTTGCTTGTTGTAACGTAATTCATGAAAAGGTCTATTGAAATCTCAAACCGGTGTGAGTTCAGTATGGCTCTCATGTGAAAACGCACTCGTAGAGAGTGCTAAAAACTAGCAAATCTACTGTTTCGATTTTTACTCGTCAAAACTCGCCAAGACTGTATCGAAATGTCTCATGTAAACAGAATGCCGATTTCAAACAGCTTAAAATTTCAAACCGGTTTGAGTTCACTACGGCTCTCGTGTAAACGCACTCTATCACAAAATATAAAATCAAATCCAATTGTCCTGCAAATCAAAAACATTGTGCATCCCTCACTGTCACTCAAACTGAAAGACGTTCTGCTTTATTTTTAAATGATGATTTAGATGAATATGGATATATATGTCCTGGAGCAAAGACCTTTTGTATTCAGCGGCATGTTCACTACACAGGTGGGTCTGTTACAAAAGTACTTGTTTACTTCAGGGCCATATAAAAAACAGCATGTTTATAATACAATATCAAGCAAACGTTTTTCGAAAGTATACTAGATTAGAATTTCAAAAACATGATTTCCAGGAGGGATGATAGTCAAAAAATATTGAAACAAACAGTTATTGTGTCGGAAAGGCCAAATGCTAATACGTTTGTAGCGGACCCATAAGTATACAAACTATTTCGGCTTATCATACAAGATACTTTCATAGTGTACGAATGATCCAGATTGATCTAGATTGATCTCTGAAATGAGTAAAAGTCAACCTGTTCTGCTTGGAGACATGTCTCCTGGATGGGAAAGATACTTGACCTTTAGAGGGATGGATATTTTGCTGATCAATTCTCCTTTGATGAAGATTGTTTCCATACCGATATATGCAAAACAATAATTTTTTAAGTAGCTAGTAGCTTCTCCAATCCTTTTACAAGTACTGCTTACTCATTAAAATTTCACTGTAAAGTGAAGTGTTTCTATAGTAGTGCAATAATAGAAAAGAATAGAGTAATTCAGCATTAATTTTCACTTAAGTATATCTTATCTTTGAATATACATCATGTCTTGGAAAAAAAAAGCATCCCCTGAATACATGTATATATAAATAATCCAGCTATGCAAACGTACCTGACTGACGTCTTAATTCAATACGATTCAATATAATTTGCATTGTTGTAGTAGTGTGGAAGTACTTTGAAAGGGTGGGAGGAGGATACATTGAAACAAATTATCTAATCAATAATTCGAGTAAAGTAAAGCCTTGTTGTATTGTAACATATTTATTCCAATACAAACTAGCAATATGACGTCCAAAAATAAATGTCGTGCTTTCAACTATCTGAGTTTGAACTGGAAAATTGAAAGTTCGTTGTGACGGAATTAAAGCATTATTTGCTTTAATTTGCAGCATTACACACCGAAGGGCGAAATGACAGACATCGGTAAATGAATGATCAGCTACCTTAAGGTACTGACCAATAACAATGATAATTAAGCAGACACGAAATTAAGGTAATGGTCATTTAAAAGTAGCTTTATCAGGTGTTCTTGTAATTGCTGTTGTCATGGCATTCAATTACAACAGGTCTAAGAATGCAGTTTCTATGTTTACAAATCAATTACTAATAACATCTGAAGCTTATATAATAATAGTTAATGATGATTTCCGAAAGCTGATCTAATTCCGTCAAGAACAAAACAAAATGAACCTTTAACAAGATTTTACATGTAAGAATATTAAAGAAAACAATGTGAAATTGACGTATTCGTGTTTTCACATCATAAGATATTCAATGCCATTAAAGGTAGTAAGAGACATTTTAAATAAGCCGAAAAAGAATACGTCACATATCCTGGCAACGAAGTAATGCTAAATAATATCACATGGTCTACCCATGATGAGAAACTACTTACGTATGTAAAGGATATGGTAACCAAGTGGGCATATTTAGTTCTCTGCTCATATATAATAGGGCGAATGAAGCTAAAACTTTGAAGAATCAAGATGGATTGCATGAAGTATTTTTGTGTGTTTGTGCTGTTCGTTTATTGCTCACCAAGTGAACAAAAGTTTATAAACAATGGCTTACAAGCAACAAATCACGGATTGAATGAACTAGGAAACCATTTAACAGAAGATAGCGAAGATACAGAAAACGACAATAAAGATAAAGTAATAAATGAACTATCACTGTGTATGAACAGAAGGTGTTCAATGGACTGTCCAAACGATATTCCATCCTTGGTACAGCAATATAATCATTTAAACAATATATTGAAGAAATTTGTTATTGTTGATACCCATTGCGTGCGAAGCTGCAAATGCGACATCATTTCGTTTGGATACTTTAGCAACTTGTTACCGTTGAATTGTAAACATGTCAAAGTTGAAAAATGCAAGGACCTTTGTTTTGCTGGAAAGTGCAAATACTTTTGCTCAACTGAAAAAGTCATAGAATGCAGTAAGATAGGTGGCTGATGGGAAAGTTCGATAATTAACAGAAGAAATATCTAGGACATATAAAACTAACATATTATTTTGAAAGAATGAGATAGTATACCTACAATATATTTATAAACTTTTTCATCTATTTATTATGTCAGTTTCTATATATTGTATTTCTTTTTTAATCATGATACAATATCAACAATTTTTCTGAAACGGACACAATAAACCAATTGGTTAATGTTATTTTTTCATTTCCGAGGAGAATTCTAAAACATATGCACCAGTTTTTTCAATTGGGTATTTCAAATGCTTTTGAAATCTACATAAAATGAGATTGATGTCTTTCATTTCTTTATAAATTTTAAATTTTTTTGGAGAATTTGTCACTATTCCAGTGGTAAAATTTAATTAACAGATGACAAAATTCAACCTCCGATAACATGTGGTTTTCATCTTTCAAACTAAAGGGCAACAAAATAATAAAATAAAATAATAATAAATATTTTATCAATTCAATAAACACTTTTTTTATTTGTTTTTTTTTGTTTTAATTGCTTTAACATTTTTCCTTCATAAGTAATTTTGTATTCAAAATAATCGGATAATAGTGTTGAATTAAATATATTTTAGTATTTATTTTAAATGCGATGTAATATATCATTGCTTGTGTCACCTTGCCAATGAAAGCATGTTCGTTCATTTGATTCTAGATTCTAAGAAAACATTTATTGTATTCAAAATTGTATTATAGATGATGTCTAATAAATAAACTGTGCTTGGTATGTTTCGAATGTTATGTTCTTTATTTTTTTTCCAAATATCCACACTCTTATAACAGTGTCAAACAAAGAATTTTGTGTCATCCAGAGCATCAATAGCATGTCGTAAAATTAAGAATCAACATGTAGTATCTTTTACCTAATCCCCTATACCTAACAGCCACCCAGGGCCCAGTGATAAAGTATGGTGTTAAAAAGACTATTTCTCAAAAGATTTACTGCCAAGCAAGATATCTTATGTGAACAGAAATTACTTAAATTTGAATTAAATTTTCTTAAATTAATTTAACTGCTTAAATTTACTGATTTTTAAACTTGTTTAAAATAAAAGGTACTGTACATTAAAAAATTAACGCGGTTTCTTTTCTTGAGATCTTTATAAAACCCTGACATTATATGGTAATTCTTACAATAAATAACTACTATTCCTTAGCTGACAATGCTCACCCAAATGCCCCTAAATAGACTTTCACACGGTTGACTTAAGATATACCTGTGTTGTTTCTTGCTAAGTCTTTGTTAGCTAATTAATTAGACAGGGATATTTTAACAACAAACTGGCGACCCGTGTGATCAAATATTTTATGATTGTTACTTGGTCCTTGGATGGTTCCAATTTCCATCCGATCCTTTTTCATTAGGTGCTAGTTGTCACGTGATAGACGTCACAGTTTTGGACAAGATGAAAAATGAAAAAGGTCAAATTGCAACATTTTTTGTGCCATTCAAAAAGTATCAATAGATCCAAGCCAATATTGAATCTCGAATATGAAATTGCCCACTTTTCTAGGTATTGGGAAACAAGTTTGCAAAAATTGAAATTAAATTTATCCAGTAAATAAGTTTTTGGTGAACAATTGAAATAAGGATAATAAAGTATAACTGTCTAAATATGATATTCATTAGAAACCATCTTGAATACTACTAAATACAAAAAAATAAAGATGTTTTACCTGTTGTTACATTTCGCCTAGTTAGAGATAAGATCGAGCCTCTTTTGATCAAATGTCTTTCTGCGTGAGACAAACAGATTTAAAACACACCATCAAAATATTTGCCAGAAATTTTCCTGTTAATTTATTATATAAATAATAACTAATCGCCATGGAGTAGTCATTTGCCATCATTCATGAAGAAATTTTGACATTTTCCCATCTCATAGAGAATTGAATATCATTTAGTCGTCAAGGTATCGTTCGCCACTTATGAATAATGCTCAACACACATCTTTGAAACTTTGGAACATCATTTCATTTGATTATGTTTTGGAAATATCATGGAAGGGTAAATTTAAAGATGTCATTGGACCCGGTTCCCCACTTTTTCTCCTGATATTTTCGACATCCCTTTATCAATAAAGAACTCAAGCAGCATGCATTCTACGGGGGCAAAGTTCTTCCTAGAGAATCACAACCGTGGTGACCGCAACTGAAGCAGTGTGGGAGGCAGTATTCAACAAATTCAAACTAAAGGGTTTGACTTTACTGCAAAAGAAGGGTTTACTCCTAGTCTTTCTACAAAAAAGAAGTCATTGTTTCATTACACTTTTAGTAAAAGCTCTTAACCCAATGAGGTCAATGCGTTGTGGCTATTTTAAACATTTTAAGACTGTTTACCTTCATATGTTTTATACAAATTTCATCAAAGATTTGTCATTCTTTTCTTTTAAAATATTGAATAGAATTATTTTTCGTCTTGCATTTTAAGAGTCGGTTTAAAGCTCTTGTGTTGTCTCGAAGTTTCCTGGAAAACTTAAGGTCTGCTGCCTTTGATTTGATTAATCTCTACATTACTTTTTTGATACTTGGCCGATCAAACAAGCTACTCAACTGCGTATAGGTAACTCTTTTAAATAAAAAGGTTAAGTTGAATAAAACCTGATCCCGTGCGTACATTTTAAGGCGATGGGTAACTCCTTGTTTTAATGTTACATGATGTTGTAGTAAGATAAAATGCAAGATTTTTCAAGGTCAGGCTTTTGGAAGTCCTTCGGTTTCTTTTCGCCATAGAGTTTTTTACCGAAATAACTTCACGCATCCCTATTAGTTTTCTAGACATTTAGGGCAAAAGTTGCGTTCTACCAATACGCAATGCTATTGTTTTAGTTTCAATAGTCAGGAGTTGGGAATAAATTCATCTGTAATACCTTGTTTACTGTGATATTTATAGAAATACAAATCTAAACTGCGGATGGAAATAGAACACAAAGTCGCATAAATGTGGCCCGACAGTAACAATAAGACAGTAACAAAAGAATTGGAGAAGAAATAAAACAGACAATGACTTTCGTGTGCTTAAAAACTTCATCTGAACTTAAGAAATATGTCATCACGCAATATGTCCATCTGAATACGGAGGTGTGAATATTGGTTTCTCTTCTAGAAATCCACAACAAACCTCAAACCATTTTCGAGGGAAGAGACTTCCCTACTTCACCCTGAAAAATGACGTCATCGCACTTAAACAGTCCATCTACCGAGAGACGGGTAATTTTGCCTAAAAGATCATTTTTTGATTAGATCTACTTAATGACGCTAGTTAGGAGGTCCTTTTTTATTTTCTTACGAATAAATTTCAATACATTATTTCGAAATTTCGAAAGCTCGAATGTTTTACGTATTTGTACTTCTTATGCTACGTGTTGTAACATGTCGATATTCAATAGTGACATCTTGGAAATCTTTAACCTCTATACCTTCTGTTTGAAGTTCGGGGTCATTCGTTTCCGAAGATGAAACAATGAATACAACTAGATTGTAACAAAAACTATAAAATCCTTTGATGCATTGAAAATTTTACAAGGTCAAAAATGCTAAAACATGTTTCAATTTTGAGTACTGAATAATAGAAATACATTGAAGACACAAATACCATTGCAATAAGATTTACAATTAAATTTGAGTTATGCTATATTAAGAATAAATCATACACATTATAATAAATTATGGACCAGTTTTCCATATCGACTGAAGCTCGTCTGATATTTTTATCCAGCAATTTTGGTACATTCTTTGACTTCACTGGTCACACATATGTTTTTACATATCCCGATTAAACAGACTTGTTTACAATTTTCCACTTTGACTAGTTTGCAATTCAACGGTAACAAGTTGCTAAAGTATCCAAACGAAATGATATCGCACTTGCAGCTTCGCACACAATGGGTATCAACAACAACGAATTTCTTCAATATACTGTTTAAATGATTATATTGCTGTACCAAGGATGGAATATCGTTTGGACAGTCCATTGAACACTTTCTGTTTATACACAGTGATGGAGCATCAATATGCTTGTTCTTTTCGCTACTTTCTGCACTTTCTTTATTTTCTGTTTCATGCAATTCTTGATTGGTAAGCTCTAAATCGCCGCTTATGACTTTTTGTTCACTAAGTAAGTAATTAGAAAATAATAGAGCTAAATACAAAAACTTTGAGAAATCCATAACTGTTACGTTAACCGATTTTTCACAGCTTATCTGCTTGTTAAATTTTTTTCGTTTCTCGTTTGTTACAAACTTTATCACATAGAAAAAGGGGTTCCAAGTGATATATATATATATGATGCATTTTGATTCGTTACCATGGAATTTTCACAAAGTCACAAAATTAAATCAAAATAGTTGTGGTAACTAAATATACTCCCTTTCCTATCATCAACGGAAACTCATTATTGCTGCAATTATTAATGAAAATTTTCCGTCAATATTTTTTCATCTAGATATTACCACAATAAGGTTGTAGGCATCTCAATTAGGAGTTAGCGTTTTAGTTCCGTAATAATCTTTACATCATGAACTTAGATTTTTGATATATAAATAGAGATTCCAGGTGTTTTGTGGTTGGATGTCTTGGAGATGTATGAAGCCGTTAGAAACACTCTTTCCCGCAAACTAATTTAGTATAATGCAAATGGCCATTCCATTAGAATACGTCTTTTTAATGAGAAAAGGTAAGGCGTAAAAATTATATTGCGGCATTTTTCTGATTTGATGATGTCAAAGTATAACAAAATATGCAAAGCTGGAATAGGGCTTTAGAATTCCATGGTAACGAATGAAAAGACATCACACATACCTCATTTTTACTTTCAACAGCTTAAGTGACAATTCGTGAAGACTTGTGTGACTTCGATTCGCATTTGGGTTTTGTTTTGTTCGCGTGAATATAATATGATGGTTTGCTTCAGCTTGTATACTTACTTGTTCATAGTGAAGCAACCATATGAAATAAAAATTTCAAAAATGCCTCTTTTAATTTCAAGAAGAAAAAAGGCAAAATGAAGGTTTAAATATTATAAACTTTAACAAACAAAGTAGCTGTATTGGAAATCGGTTATTTTAAATTTAGGCAAGCCAATATGTCAGCGAAGCGAGCGGAGTCACTTTCATTCATTTCATTCACGTTCTTAAACAATGAGACAAAGGCTTCGTGTGGATGGCTGTGCGTAAGCAGAGAAACAAAGATGTTAATTTCATGGATCTAACGAGGTTATTTTTATGGAGAATATTTTATATCAAAACATTTCTACAGGACTTTATAACCTACACTATGTTCCACCTGTGCTATTTTGTGATTAAACAACGACAATAACAATGTCAAAAATTCTGAGTCAGCCAGTAAGGAGCAAGAATGATTGTTCCAATAAAAATCAAATATAACTAGCCGCCCATGTTCAGCCTGGGTTGACTTCACGAAAAATAAATTTAAGGAATTGGCAACCGAAAGTGTTCCCATGTTGTAGAGCTCGAAAAACTGATCAAAAAAATGTATGGGATCGTTCCGCTACGATCAACCGTTACAGAGATATCATCGCTCAAAGATTTCGATGACGCCACAGACCTGTCCCCTCAAAAAATTAGACCCAAATCTTTCGTCACCCCATTGCCTGTATCGCGGACCCCAAAAACGTCAGTTATCCCTATTGGTTACCGAGATAATTTTCCCGAAACGTCGCATTCGATTAGGGTCTCAATGCAATGGTTTCACACTGACGTCGCGCACAAGAAGAGAAATAATTTATGTGTGATCTTACATTGCTGACTCCCCGATTTCTTCCGCAGTTCACATCTACCATTTTGCGTGACTTACAAACAAACAAACAGACAAACGGAGAATCGGCTATTAATATATAGACTAGCCGCCATTGCAGCGTCGCTCGCCGCCCATGTCTACCTTCAGCCTGCGTTGGGTTCACGAAAAATGGAATTAAGGAATGGAAAGTGTTACCATCTTGTAGAGCTCGAAATTCTGAGCAAGAAAATGTATAGGATCATATGTCTATGACGAACCGTTTTGGAGATATCGTCGATCAAAAGTTTTGATGACGTCATAGACCCGTCCCCCCAAAAACATTAGACCCAAATTTTTCATCACCCCATCGCCTGTATCGCGGACCCCAAAAAACGTCAGTTATCTCTATTGGTTACGGAGATAATTTTCCCTAAACGTTGCATTCGATTAGGGTCTTAATACAATGGTTTCACACTGACGTCGCACAAAATAAAATGAAATAATCACACTCACAACTCAATCTACCATTTTGCGTGACTTACAAACAAACAAACAAACGAACAAACAAACAAACAGACAGACGGAGAATCGGCTATTACATAGATAGCCGCCAAGGCGGCGTCGCTCGCCGTCCATGTTCAGCCTGCGTTGTATCACCACCTGCTCCAAATTATTGCACTTAAAACCAGCGATAAGACTTCCTTTGCCGCTGGCTTTATCGCTAAATAAAGCTCATTTGCACGTGAAGAGAAATACGTTCCTGGTGTTTCAAATCTTGCATGTTCTTAACTCAGCCGTTTATTGTCGCCGTCGCATTTAAAATGTCAGCAGACTTTCTTGCTTTACACAATGCATTCCGAACATGAACTTAACGTGGTTTTTCTTTACGATTTTAAACCAATCAAATATCAGTTTAAGAATACACTCAAAACGCAGAGAGAAAAAACTTTTCAACTTATTATTAGCTTTTGTTTTACGCGCTCTAACATGGGTGCTGTCAGAAGAAGGTGAAAAAATGGTTTCTCTTCTTAAAAAGATCACACGGGAGGAGAGCAAAATGCACGTGCTAAATGAATGAAGTGAATAAAAAACGTTCGATCAGATTAAAATAGATTAAAAGAAATCGATTAAAAGAAATTAAGACAAATATTAAGACAAAAGCAAAAAAAAAAACAAAAATATTTTGTTTCATGATTCTCTTTTTTTTACCTGCCGGCTTTTAAACATTTTGATTGCTCGAAAAAACGTTCACCCGTCTCAGACAGTCAGGCAAGCGTTAGGATACAACATTGGCAAACCGAACATGCTGCCACGTTCTGCCACTGCTGCTTTTTGTCCAAAATGTTTAATCAGTTAGTTTCTTTGTATTTAGTTGATGTACTGTTTTCAAAGCCAAGTCAACGTGGAATATAAAACTAACAATAATGATAAAAACAAAACGTTATTCCTATTAGTTCATCAGCCAAAAAAAGTCACGTTCGATTGGGGTTGCAATGTATTTGCTTCAAACTCACGTTGCACACAAAAAAAGAAATAATTTCGCTCACAACCCAATCTACCATTTTGCGTGACTTACAAACAAACAAACAAACAAACAGACAGACAGACAGAGAATCGGCTATTAATATATAGACTAGCCGCCAAGGCGGCGTCGCTCGCCGCCCATGTTCAGCATGCGTTGACTTCACGAAAAATAAAATTAAGGAATTGGCAACCGAAAGTGTTACCATGTTGTAGAGCTCGAAAAACTGATCAAAAAAATGTATGGGATCGTTCCGCTACGATCAACCGTTACAGAGATATCATTGTTCAAAGATTTTCATGACGTCACAGACCCCTCCCCAAAAAAATTAGACCCAAATTTTTCGTCACCCCATCGCCTGTATAGCGGAACCCAAAAAACGTCAGTTATCCCTAGAAGCAGATTTGAAATCAAATCTCAAATGTCAGTTTAAACAATGGTTCCAAAAAAACCCAAATTTCATGATGTGTTATATATTTTTTTAAAACAATCGTTGATCAGTACAACAATACACTCAAAACGTAGAGAGATAAAAACTTTTTATTAGCTTTTGTTTTAAAAAAGTTACGCGCTCTAACATGGGTGCTATCAAAGAGGGGGAAAATGGTTTCTCTTCTTAAAACGATCACACGGGAGGAGAGAAAAAAGGCACGTGCTAAATGAATAAAGAGAATAAAAAACGTTCGATCAGAAGCGCTTTATAAAAAGAAATTAAATTATTAAAAGAAAAGCAAAAAATGATACTCTTTTTTTACCTATCGGTTTTTAAACATTTTGATTGCTCGAAAAAAAAGTTTACCCGTCTGAGACAGTCAGGCAAGGATACGTTAGGATACACTGGCAAACATGCTACCACGTTCTGCCACTGCTGCTTTTTGTCCAAACTGTTTAATCAGTTAGTTTCTTTGTATTTAGTTGATGTATTGTTTTCAAAGCCAACGTAGTCAACGTAGTCCTTGGAATATAAAACTAACAATAATAATAAAAACAAAACGTTATTCCTTTTAGTTCATCAGCCAAAAAAAGTCACGTTCGATTGGGGTTGCAATGTATTTGCTTCGAACTCACGTCGCACACAAAAAAAGAAATAATTTCGCTCACAACTCAATCTACCATTTTGCGTGACTTACAAACAAACAAACAAACAAACAAACAAACAGACAGAGAATCGGCTATTAATATATAGATTACTGATGCAAGCTTTTTAGTTGAAATTGTAAAATCTCAGTGTTATCGATTTTTTATCGATTTTAATCAGTTTGTTATCGATTTTTGAACTGACCCAGTTAATGCTGCATATAAAAATCAACAAGAAATGCTGCGCATGTGAACAAATCGCGTTTCCTGCTTGAGAGGGTTACATAAAGTTAGGTCTCTTTTAAAAATGAACATGAAGGAAGATGCAGCAAACAAAATTTATAAAATACAACACAAAGCGATTTATTCAACACATGTCAGTGAAATTCGGAGATAAGCCGTTGAAAAAGAAAGGGAAGAAACCTCTTCGAGGAAGTCCTGGGAACGACTCGCTGTTTAATCAAGTCAAGCGGCCCGAGGAGAGCCCCATGATGAAAAATGTTAGTTTACTGGTTCAGCACATCACAGGCTTATGTAAAATAAACCTAAAGGCTTATAGAATTTTTTTGGAATTTAACGAATACTAAAATTTGATTGGTTCATTTTTCTATCCACATTTCTATTCAGAACACAAATAGAAAAAGTAGAACTCATTTCAACTTTTTCTAAAATATCCGAACATTCATTTTTCCTGATTGATAACCGGATTTCCCGAAAAATGTCGTAGCTCTTCTCGACAAAGTTTGTTACCTAGACCTTACAGTTCTTGTTGGGATGGTGACATCAGGCATTTATGAGACTTTTCACGGGTTATTAAGGTGATCAGAAAAAAGAAGTAATTTTTTTGTTCCGATGTCCATGCAAAACAGAATATTTATTCACTTTTCCTACTAACTACATGATGAAAACACCATGTTTGTTACATACACATCAATCACTCCGTCACTGTTTCTGCCAATATCAGGCTTCATCAGCATGCCTAGGTTCGCATATAGAACCAGACATGGACAGCAACATCACATTGATTTACACATGAACATATATATATAGTCAAAAAGAAATAGCATGTCTAAAGCGAATTAAACAAAGTTAAAACAATTTCTATACATGTGTTAACTAAAATGATATACCTTTCATGCCTTCATACTGATACAACATTGAAGAAAGTCATTATTGATAAATGAGCTTTTATGGCAGCTCACAACCCCCATCGCACAAATCCTACCATGCATTTGAAAAAATGACGACAAACACATTAACATAAGTGTTGAAATTCAATTAAAAATGAGTAATGAATAACTTTGTATCCATAGATAAAAGGAAAATAAGAAATTAATTAAAAAAACTGAAATTAAAAAAAACAACCCAAAATCGCGAAATTAAGTACCCACAAAAAATGTCCGAAATCAAAAATCGTGAAAGTAAATACCCGCGAAAAGTACAAATTTTACAATCGCAAATTAAGTACCCGCGAAATTTAATACCTTTAAGGTAATTGTTTATATTTTTACTTATTTTATGGAACCAACTTTTCTTTCTTTGCTTCTTGACGTGTGATAAATGAAAGAGACTTATTGATGACAAGATTTTTTTACTATCTACTGGTGCCTTTTCATGATTTTAATTCTAAGTACAGGCACTTGAGCTGTGCTTTCACAGCTTGAAAAAGTAGATTCTTATTTTTTAGTGTCACATTAGGAAATTTATCAGCAAAGAGAACACAAGGTAAATAAAATCCACCATCAGCATTAGGTGAAAAAGAAAGCCACTTAAAATTGCTTATCTGATCAATGCGGAAACAGTGGTCATTATGTAAGAATCTATGACTTTCACCAGTAATAAAGTGGAAATAGAAGAAATGTAGAAATAACTGGATAATTTCCAAATTTTTCAAATAAGGCTAATTCTTCATAATGCTTCTGTCAACAGAGAACTAGGTTGCTGACCTTCCCCAGGGGTAATATTAATTTCTTCAATTGAGGAGAAACTAGTATACAACATTGTTTCCTGTGTGTTCAATCTGAACAAATTTAGTGGATTTTTATCTTCTTCAAGGTTATCTTGGTTAACTTGTTCTTCACGCAAATCTTAAGTGGAAATCTCAGACAAATCTAGGAAATCATTAGGAATGTTATCATGATGAATTTTATGTCAAATGGATTGTGTTCCTGAAAATATTGAAGACCTGAATAAATAGATTCTGGAGAGACAGACGCAAAATAAACATGTCCATAGAAAGCTAACTTTTCAGTTTTATGATAACTAAACGTCAGCTCCACATGGAAATACATTGGTCACAGAAGTATCAAAGGGTACATTGCAAATACAACCTTCCAATTTCAGAAATTGACCTTTCAGCGTAATTGTAATATATTGCTTTAATTGAAGAAATAGTATCTTGTATCGCATAAATGGCGATAATTGGATGTTATACTGTGTTTCATTACAATAGGTTCAAACATATCTTTTATAAATGCATTTAGTTCACTTAAATAAATTCAAGTAATGTTGCCATTTGAAGCAGATGAACAGTCAGAATCACCAACTACTTTACTGTGTAAATCAAATAAATATATATATTCAATGTTTTCAATATCCCAGAGAAGTGCAGAACTGTAACCTGCACAAGTAAAAATAGCACCGGTACCCATATCATTGGCTGTGAGATTTTTTTGAGTTTGAAAAAGGTCAATTTCTTCTAAAAAAAGATGATTTACCATACTTAGAAAAGCAACTTGACTAAATGGGGTTCAATGAATATACTTTAAAGTCAGAAATTTTTGCGGGAAGAAATTTTCGCGAATTTCGCGAATGGACTCTCAATTCGCGAAATTAAATGTCGGCGAAAAAATCTTTTTGGGACATTCGTGAAATTAAATTCCCGCAGAAAAAATTGTTTTGCGCTGATACGCGAAAATTTTCAAAAATCTTTAAAAATGTTGAAATCTGTTTAAAAATTGCATTTACAGTTCTTTCGCGCCTATTGCATGCAAGTTCACCATACTGTACCGGAACGTATTTGAAACACAGTACAGTCGACGCTCATTATCTTTTGTAATGTCGAACGTTTTTGTCGGTCCCTTGGGGGTTCGAGATAACGAGCGTCGAAGATTGTAACAAATTAGCTTTCTTCTCTTCTCAACTTTGTTCATAAAAATATCATAACAAATACCAAGTGCATACGTCGTAAAAAGAAGAAATAAAATCTAGTCTAACATTTTTTGGTGAAAGATTTTTCACCAATTCCCGCGAAATACAAAAAATTTCGCGAATGAATTTCTGACTTTAAAGTATTACAAGGAATATTTTATCAACTGCTACTAGGGGCCCTGCTGTTTGGCTTGCAACAATTAAAGAATGCATCACCTGATTCAAAACATAGTGTAAATCCCAAGATGTCCATAATAATACTTTCTTGATGGCACTGTAACATATTGTAAGCCATTTTGGGTACATTGAAAACCTGCTGTTTCACCAAATTTTGGATCATGTATATATAAGTGAAAAGGTTCTTGAACTACTTTAGAAAAATTTGGTCCTGGGTTACTTTCAATTCCATATACAACTACATAAATTTTAAAGCAGCTAAATGCAAATTTGAGCAGAATATAGCAACATATAATAATACTATACCAGAAGAAACATAAGGCATGGAATTCAAAATAGAGTGATCTGAACAGTAAAGGCTGTGATTCTTGATCAAGAAACTTCCAGGCTAAAAAAATGTCCACACGAAACCTTTGCATTCCAAACACCTCGGGTATAACGCGATTTGAAAGAGTGCATCACCTTGATTCAAAACGTAGTCTAAATCCCAAGATTTCCATAATGATACTTTCTTGATAGCACTGAAGCATATTGCAATGTAAGCATTTCCAGTACATTGAAAACCTGCTGTTTCACCAAATTTTTGATCACCTTGTGGTGAAAAGATCCTTGAACTACTTTAGAAAAATGTGGTCCTGGGTTACTTTCAACACCATATACAACTAACAAAATAAATTTTAAAGCAGCTAAATGCAAATTTGAGCAGAATAAAGCAATATATAATAATACTACCAGTAGAAGCATAACTAATAATTAGGCAGTGGAAAATATAAAATATAAAATAGATGATGTAAATAATAATTGAATAGTGCTGAATTGTGCTGGATAATGTTATTGAGTAATGCTGAGATTACATGAACAAAAATATGAACAATGATAAGGAACATAAACATCATTTAAAAAATATATACCGCTGAAACTGACACTGCACATCCAACACATTCACGACAGCTTCAAAAATGGCAGTGCATATTGATGTGAACGGTCAAGGCTGTGATTTTTGATCATATAACTTCCAGGCTAAAAAAATGTCCACACGAAAGCTTTGCGTTTCAAACACCTCGCGTATAGCGCGATTTGAACAATCTTATCTAGCATGCTAGAATGATGGCGTTTTTTAAGGATAACAAAAACACCACCTACTCCTGCCGTTCCAACAGCATTGGATTCTTACAAAAAAGCCAAAATGATACTTTAGTTTGTGTTTAAGACGAAATACCCTTAGAGAAAATATATAAATTGTAATGACAATACGCGTTCTAGGAATGTTTAAAAGCTAATCAAAACATTCCATAAAATTAATGTTAGCTATTTTACTATTCACTCACTTTGAATGAAACCTTTTTATTCAAAGCATGGTTTTCAAAGCTACCATTTTGTTATTGGTAATGCCCGATCTCAAAAAATCTCAAAAAAGTAAAGCTTGCCTCCCACAAAATCAAAGATTACTTTCAAAACATTTGAAATAAAGCGTTATCTCAGAATTCATTAATGAAACCACAGTTGTCATGTCTAAACTTCCAAACAAAACTTTTCAATCACAATAAAAAATGCAACTTTGAACCTTGAAAACACTGATTCAAGCATCGCAGAAAATCGCAGGAAATGCCGTTACCTCTCGTAACAAATTTACCTCTATAAACATTTATTCTAGTTGACAAAACACTCGCTGATCTTTTGACATTTCGTTTGTTTTTGATCCATTACCAGTCTTAATTTCGGTGTCACTTTAATTGCTATCACCTTAGATCATAGCAATAACAGCATAGTCGGGACAATATTAATGGACCACTTCAAAGCACATGATTCTCTCCTTCACGATCTGTTAATTGTGAAAGCGGCTTATGGACTTGAATTTGCTAGTTTATACCTTGTTTAAATAGGTCACACCGAGTTAAATAGGTATCACTATCAGTAAGTGGTTATGTTTGGTGTGCTGCAGGGATTTATTTTGGGTCCTCTATTTTTCAATCATCAGTTTGTAACTTTGCTGAAGGAAACTTGCTATATACGTGTACTTAACTCCAGACTGAGGAAGTTTATATTCTACAACGCAAATATATTGACATTATTTTGGATTGGTTCAAGTTTAAACTCAATGTCAGCTAACAGTTTCAGTTGATGCTTCTTGGCTTCTAGAAGCATTCCGGTCAATATAAGAATAAGATTTGGGAAAGCAACTGATTGTGCTAAACTACTAAACTACTCGTGCAGCGATGGTGTAGTGTTAGTACCTTTGAGTGCGACCGCTGCGACCCATGTTCGAGTCCAGTCTTGTCGTATCTCGATACTCCACTCCGATGCGCTTTAAAAGCAGCGTATCAGCCCATTAGGAGTCATCGACTGAATGCACACTGGCCTTCGGGCAAGTTAGAGCAATGCTATACATATCTCTGGCGGTAAGTCAACTACTAGTTGCAAGTCGGCGGGCGGAAGAATCAACCATTTCGGATGGAAGCCCAAGGACTAGAAACTCTCAGTTACTTTCTTACTAACTTACTTACTAGGCGTATATATTGCTTGTAAATTGAATTCTGCAGCATATATTGTAACGCTTTTTAAATTAGCATCTAACAAGATCGAAGATCAGCTCCACATTAGATCGTTATTTAGCATCTCAACTGCAAAGCGTCTATTGCCCTTTTGATTTGGATGTTTTGCAACAAATCTAATTATGGCCTTTTCAATAAAACTCACAAAGCTTCTACAGTTTAATTACAGTCTTGGAGATTTGACCTCTCGCGGATGTATTCTCTGGGCCTACCTACCTAAAATTTTATAATCTGTTGCTTCTATTCAGCAGTTAACAAATAAGATCAAAGATTGGCCTGGTGATCTTTGCACCTTTTGCATTTTCCATTAAATTATTCCCGGAGATGTTTGCCGTTATTGCTTTTCTATTTTGTTATTTTTTAAAATGTTATTTATTGTTTTTTTTCTTCTTTTTTTTAATGATTTTGGTGTTTTTAGATTTTATAAACTATATTTCCTAGTTATACACTGGAGCATTTTTATTAAGGCCATCTTGTACTGGTTCAGTGAATCCAACTACAAATAAATAAATTAATAAATAAAAATACCGCACTTAAATATTACCTTTTTGAGCCAGCCAGTACAAAACCATACAATGAACAATATGCAACTTCCACCTTTGAATATCTGGCACGGTTTTTTGATTGACCAGAAAAAGTATAAACGTGCAAAAGTACAAAGCAACAGCAACTACTTGAAGAAAACGCAAATAAACTAAGATGGCTGATGTGGCTGAAGCATTTCAGAAAACGTGCTCAAAAACTTTCTTCCCATTCTCTTTGGCGAAACAGGCGACACAAAGAGTAGGAACGAAGATGTTCGCTAAAAATACTATTTAAAAGACTGATAAGTTTATGAACTATAATGGGAAATAAAACCAATTTTGATGGCGTTTAGTGTCATGGATTCATTAATATAAACGAAATGTACACTTAATATTCAGATAACAAATAATTTTTTGCTGTGTCACCGTATTCTATCTTATTGATTCCAACGTCTGTATTTTACAACCGCATAAACACCGAACAGTGTTCGCATTGATAATTACAGGAAACAAGAGTAAAAATGGCGGCGTGGCGAACGGTCATGCTGTTGCTTATGTTTATGGTATGTTTTCCTGCTAGTGCTGTTGTTGCAGAAAATGAAAGCTTGTTGAAAAACTTTCTCAAGAGTAGAGGTCTGAAAATATTTCATCAAAATGTTCGTGGTATTATGAAGAACCTTCCAACTTTGCAACTTTTTATGAACACTCAAAATCAAATTGACATACTCGCTTTGACCGAAACACATATTTGTGCAGAAACTTCTGATAACAATCTTTATGGAATTCAAGGATACGATTATATCTCAAGATATCGTGAGAAAGGTACAGGAGGAGGCGTTGGATTTTATATTAAAAATGGTTTAACATGGAAGCGTAGAACTGAATTTGAAACAACCTCAAACGAATGTTTATGGTTGGAAATATTTTTCAAACATACAAAATCGCTACTCATAGCTTGCTATTATCGACCGCCAAATTCATCGAAATATCTACCGAAAGATTTTAACGATTCTTTTAATGACACTTTATTATCAGCGCAGAATGAAGACAAAGAGATTATAATCCTCGGAGACTTCAACACTAATTATCTTAAGAAGGACGATAATATAGACTTGAAATCAATAATTGAAATGAATGGATTTAAACAATTGATAAATACTCCAACACGTATCACAGAAACTACTGAAACGTTGATCGATATAATTATTTCAAACAATCCATCAACAATATCAAAAGTAATCGTAGAATCTATCTCCATTGGTGATCACGATTTAATTGGTTGCGTGCGAAAACTTCACAACATCAAATACCAACCAAGAACCACACGACAGCGAGATTATAGAAAGTATGACCCAAAGTTGTTATTACAAGATGTTGAAAACATTAACTGGGACATATTATATGAGACAAATGATGCCGAAGTGGCCGCAGACTATTTCACCAAATCTTTGAAAAATTGTTTTGATAAACATGCGCCGATTAAATCAAGGTCAGTTAAAGGAAAACCTGCTGGATGGATGGATGGAGCTTTGAAAAAACTTATCAATTATAAAAATCAACTTCTACGAAAAGCTAGAAAAACGAAAAAAGAGTCAGACTTGGCTGCTTATAAACGTACCAGAAACCACTGCAATAAAATGGTAAACGAAGCAAAACGTAATTACCACCGGAATCTAATCAACGAGAACAGAAACAATCCTCGAAAATTTTGGGAAGCTGTTAAATCGATATTCCCCTCAAAGTCAAAGAGCTCATTACCGTCTTTCGAAAACATCAAAAAGAAAGCAAATGACTTTTCACAATATTACAGAACAGTTGTCACTAAACTTAAAGCTGGTATTACAACCCTCACAAACCATATATGGAGATCACGCAAACCGAAACCTAGATTAACAAAGAATACCTTCAAATTTTCGTATGTCTCAGTCGTTTTTGTTGAAAAGCAATTACGTTCACTGAAAAGGAAGAAAGCTACAGGTGTTGATGACCTGCCATCAGGCATGATAAAAGACTGTGCAAAAGTGATATCTAAACCCTTGGCACATATAATAAATATTTCATTAAAGTCTGGCATCATGCCGTCCATCTGGAAGAAAGCCAAAGTCATTCCAACACACAAAAGCGGAGATACCAGTAAAGTTGAAAACTATAGACCAATATCGATACTACCCATTTGTTCAAAAATCATTGAGAGAGCAGTTCACTCCCAATTATCCGAGTATTTGGAGACACACAATCTTCTAACAGATACTCAATTTGGCTATCGTCGCAATCGCTCAACCAAAATGGCTTCAACACTTTTATTTGACAACATAAGAAAAAACATCGACGAAGGAAAATTGATAGGAGCAGTGTATATCGATCTAATGAAAGCATTTGATACTGTAGGACATTCTGTATTATTAAATAAACTGACAGAATTCGGTATAGTAGATATAGAACATGAATGGATTGCCAACTACTTGTTTAATCGTCAACAATTTGTCTCCTTAAATGGCCACTCCTCAGATACCCACTATCTACTTTCTGGTGTTCCACAAGGGTCTATCCTCGGGCCTTTGCTTTTTGTGCTGTTTTTCAATGACTTTCCACAACACCTACATCATTGTGATGTCGTCATGTATGCGGATGACACCGTAATCTATGTTGCAGATAAATGTAAATCCGAAATTGAAAAGCTCTTGGAAGAAGATCTACAGCATGTCGGTAATTATTTCGATGATAACGAACTGATAATAAACTTGAAAAAGGGGAAGACGGAGGCAATGATATTCGGAACTGCCAAAAGACTATCAACAACAAACAAAAACCTTGCAGTAAATTACCGAGGACAGCCCATCAATAATGTTACCGAATACAAATATCTTGGAAATATAGTAGACAACCATCTCAACTTTAACAAGAACTTTGATAAATTCTACAAAAAAGCATGTGGACGGTTAAGATTACTTAAAAGTCTGCGGAGTTATCTAACACCTGGTTCTGCGTATTCTATTTACAGAATGATGATCTTACCACTTTTTACATACCAAAGTACGGTTAAATTGAAGTTTACTGATGGGCAGAAGAAAAAATTCAAGTCTGTTGAACGGAGAGCTACTCAAATAGTTGGTAGTAAAGTTCCATCTGTGACCAACATCATTAATAAGGAAGCATGTTGTTTGGTGAGAGAATGCATGGAATCTGATTGCTGCTCAAATTTTAACGGTTATTTTACAATCAATAATCACAGTCAGAACACTAGAAATTCTGGTTATCTCTTGAAACTGCCAAAAATGAAGTTAGAACTTGGAAAAACCTCCTTTTTATATGCAGGAGCAAAACTTTATAACAACTTGCCGTTACACATTAGAACGGCTCAAGGAAATACTTTCGAAAGGAAGCTCAAGGAATTTTTTAACTAGATCTTTATCTAGTATACAAGGTATAAATTAACAGTAGTTTCTGAAGACTTTCTCTCTTTCTCCTTTTCTACTTTCATATACTACTTTGTTTTTTAGCATACCTTGTATATTATATTTTAACGAATTTGTTTCTTACATTGAAGTTTTTATCTCTTTTGTTGCAACTGTTGGTTGCTTCTTTTTCTTTTCACTGATTTTAACTAACTTTACCTGGTCTCAATTTTTAGTTTTTTATCCTTTTTTCGTTAACAGGTCTAACATTGATAGCAGCCGATATGTAAGTAAGTAAGTAAGTAAGTAAGTAACGGGAGTTTTTAGTCCTTGGGCTTCCATCCGTAATGGTTGGTTCTTCCACCCGCCGACTTGCAACTATTAGTTGATATGTATATTTTGTATATATTTTAGACGCTGAAGTTTTTAGTACCTGTATAAATATTCTATAAATAAATCTCGTATGGGATGTTATCCGAAAACGATGAAAAACTGTTACAGACAGACAGATAGATACAATGTGTAAAGCAAACAATTTCCTACGCATAGCGCGCGGAAATTGAATAAATAAATTAATAAATAAAAATACCACACTTCCATGTTTGCTGGTGCGAATTGGCGGATGAGTTTGGAGTAATGACGATTCAAGGTCTGATTAAGGGTCATTCCAGTACTTAGGTTGGGATGGAGATCATATGAAATAAAATACCAGAGTGTAGAATAGGAAAGAACGATGAATTGTAACTTTTCAGCAACACTCTCCTTCCATTGAGCTATGTACCCTGCATTTCAGAAGAAGAGTGTCAGAAAATAAAATTTTTATATTAGATTTGAGGCTATAAAAAAGGTCGCTTTCATAAATAGCAGCTACAGAAGGTACCTTTGGTTGATAAATAAAGGTTTCAGGTTACATGAAGAAGCACAGATTCTGACAATATCACCAGTATGAAGCAACCTTGTAATATTCTTTTTAGGATATAAAAAGATTGATAGTCCGCTTAACAGATATACATAAATTTGCAATTTATTTTGTTTCTTACAGTAATCAGTGGTCATTTGATTTTTCACTTGAACACCAGGGCGTACGATAAAAGTAAAAAATGTAAGAATAAGTTCTTCTTTTATTTGAAATCCATGATCAGCCATTAATTTATCGTTAAGTCGTTAAACTAACTGTCAGTATTGTCTTGTTTGTAGCCTGGCCACTTGCTGCTTGATTGAAATGTGGTTTTGATTTTTGGTCTTTCCATAAATGCTTTCTTAGAATGACCTGTTGCTTGTAAAAAAGATTTTAGGGAAGCAGTTGATGGATTAATGAAAAAGCAGAAGTTCATTGATAGATTCTGGTTGTCTTTAAAATGCCGGTGATTCTTGGGCAGTTTGGGCCAAATTTGGACCAAATTTTGAAAGTTCTACAATTTTCATAAAAAATTGCGCGGAACGCAATTGAAAGGTGATGATTTTAAATTTGACGGTCAAAAGATGGAGCAACATCGACGAAGTGAATCGAGAAAACTATGTAGTCTTTTCAAAAATACGAAAATTTGTTACAATTATTTACATTCGACTCTCGATATCTCGAATACTCGGTATATCGAACTTTTTTTCCGGTCCCTGGGACACTACGCACTTATTTGGGCCAAAGTCCTCTCGATATCTCGAACCTCGTTATCTCAAACTTTTTGGTATTTCAAACAATATTTCCGATCCCCTGACTGATTTTCTCTCGTTATCTCGAACGTTTCTCAAAACTTTCAGAAATTCCTGGCGTGATTGTCGCATTTTTTAATATTTTGCTAAAATTTCATTTTGTAAATTCGAAGTATAAGAATCTAGTTTTTTTTTATTTAATGATTAATTAATTGTCTCTTCTAAAGGCGAAAGCATGAAACTCGTTAAGCAAAGGCTTAAAAATAAATCTGTTGTAGAAAAATGTGAAGCATTGAAAAATTTGCAGAGAAAAAGATGTCCAAAGACTTAGCCCAAGGGCATGGCGTTCCAAAGAACACAATATCAACCTGGGTTAGGGATGAAAACAAATTGACCTTGCTGAAAAAAATGGCTCAAAATCTAAGCGAAGAAAAGTCGAATGTATATGCTATTTATTATAAAGAGCAGATTCTATAAATCACGATTTCTGTATTTTTAGAAAAGATGTAAAAGCTAATTCAACTGCTGACGTTGCAGCCGGATTTTCTTTACCTAAAATTGGGTTACTGTCATTCAGTAGCCAACAAACAATTATAAATGCAGAAGCGGCATTTCCACCGTTTCCTAGGTAAGCCAGAAATGCAGTTTATTTTTGTCAGCATGTCATGCCGGCTCTTAGCATGCATATAAAATCAAGGAGCGATTAAGTATGTTTCTCTGTTTGTGATATCACATGCGGCACTGTATTGAAATTTTTAGTTAATTTTTTTTGTTCTTTTTTTTATATCACATGTGTTAGTTTACCAAACATTAATCGGAATGTGAATAAAAATCTATCTTTAGATTTCTTTGAATGTTAGGTTAGTGGTTAAGAAAAAAACCCACAAAGAAACTAATATTTGAAACGACGACAGGCTAGTGTAACGTCCAGAAAGAAAACCAATTTTGAACATAGTAGAAAGTCTACTCCTAAGAATATGGTTGTAATTGAACAATATTGGAATCAGGAGTTGGGTAGGAAATAGATATTCAACAAAAAAGAACATTTACTGCAACTATTTCTTTTAGCTGATGACAAATCTCCAATCATTGATCACAACAAATTCTTTTCTTCCATTACTCTACGGTACGGTACAACTTAAAGCACAAGTTCTATGTTGAATCAGCATTATGCTGAATTTCATACAGCATTGAGTGCATAGAAGACGTTGTTTTCCCATATATTTTTGAACTGAAGGCTGTAGATATTACTAGAGAAATGAAATATTTGGTAAAAATTGAAAATGGAAATAACATGACTTTAACTTGATGTCAAGAACAACGGTAATAGCTAAGTAAGTTGAAAATTAATTATGAAAAACTTTCCGTAGATAGTAAAATTACGAAAAAACTATTAATATTTACGAGAGAAAAGCTATTTTTCGGTTGAAGAACTTGACAATTTCGCGGGATAGCGCCTTTCCAAGTATGCCAAAAAATCGCAAACGTTTCTTCCACAAGCTCTTTTCTATGGAGTAGTTACCAAGTTTTCTTTAACAATTGTGTAATCCCTTCTCGGTTGAATTAGCAGATTGTATAATGTATATATATATGTATAATTATATTTTTATATGAACGTTGTCGATCAAATCTGGGGAAACCGCTTCGTGGTCTTCTTAACTCTGTCGCAAAATTCCTCATATGTTTCTTTCATGATCTCCAGTTCCAGGGCATCTTCCTTCAGTTGTCGCCGGACCATGTGGAAAATGTTCTCGATTGGGTTCAGGTCCGGAGAACGTGGTGGAATGGCAAAACATTTCACAGCCGAGCTTCTCCCATGCTTCTTGACCACCCTCGAGATTTGCCTCGGGTCTCTGTCTTGCAACCAAACACTTCCTCGCGGTCACTTTCCGCACTTCCGGAAAATGTCTGAAAGATGAAGTTTGGTTACATTATGCTCCTCTTCATAATTATGTAATTATAATCAGACAAGTAATCACACAGACTTATGTATGCGTTGTGTAATTAGCATCTCTGTTTTGTTTCATTTTGGTGTTTCGGTGTTTTGTTGCTTTTCCTTTAAAAAGAGAACATAGTCTTACCTGGAAATTTGTCGTCAATGAACTGGGCAAAAGGAAGACCCGCTACTTGCCATTGATGATTTTCACAGCACACCACGCCACTGTCCAGCTAGTTTTCGAATTGGGGAGAATCTTAAAAAGGCGCCTTTCGAATTCGAATACTGTGAGCAAAATCGAAATCGAATTGGAAACCATGGAAGAGGAAATGAACTAATATTGTGAATCTGGAGAAGATGTTGTAGAAGACAATGTAATCTATCGTGTCGGACAGGAGATGCAGGCTTACCAGCCACAGTAATGCCTAGGAACAACAATAGGAATGGTGGGTACAAGGTAATGTAATCAAAGTAACCAAGTAGATCACAACAAGACAATAATGAACAAGCATACATTCCAAATTCGAATTTCAATGTTCAATGGATTGGCTTCACAGAAAGTAGTTTTTTCCTGAAAGGAGTACTCTTTTACTAGGTAATGAGTACTGAGGGAGTAATTATTTCCTAGGATAAAAGTACTGCGGGAGTACTTATTTACGGTTACAACGGTATACATTCCTTTTTGAATGTTGCGGATACCTTCTATAAAGCTCCGCACAAGTTATTCCATATTCTTGGTGGAGTATTTTTAACCTCACACTGGTTTTAATATCGATTCGTACCATTGTTGAATTATTACTTTCTCTAAAAATGAAAAATAAACATTTATTGGATTTCTGCGAAAGCAAGAAATACTTTAAAAGCGGCTTTGTTTTTCTTTTTGGATTTCTGCGAAAGCAAGAAATACATTAAAACGGGCTTTGGTTTTTTTTTTGTTTTTTTTGGATTTCTGCGTAAGCAAGAAAGCCTTTACGATCGTCTTTGTTTTTTTTTTCATCTTACTGTCCAAACCTAGTCATATTTGTTTCTCCAATTTGATTGGCTCATACAAAAGCCGTCTTAATGTTCATTGGTGCATAAAGCGCCACTATTTCGCAAGGGCGATAATTAACTTTAATAGCGCTAGTTTATTGACTTGACTTTCCGCCATGTGATCATCCGGGTATTTTTCGACTTCACATTTGCACGCCGTTCGCATAATGGTAGAAGAAACCGAAGAAACCCATAGACTTCCACGTGTTGATTGATCAATATTGAACAGATTTAAAAGAAGATTTAAGGGAGAAGGGGTAGAAATTTATAACTATCTTACAATGATTCTACTGTGTTCATTCTTTTCAAAAAACAAGTTCTCAATGTTTTGTAAAAACAGTGTGTGCAACTTTTATTTTTTGGAAAATGTCTGCGATTTTTTTAAGCCTTTCTAGATACAAAATACTGTTTGTTTCATGTGTGGGCTGTAGTGCTTTTTAAGCTCTGGATACATACAGCTCAGCTCAGTTTCCTCTTCAGCTCCAACAACATACAAGGAATGTCTTGTCTACCATCTCTGCCTGTGCATCTCATTTTATGTTTGATGTTTCTCTCTAGCTATTTTAGCTTATCTACTTGTATAGTTCTTGGCTGTATTATCAATATCCTGAATTAAGAATGGGGACTTACTATTTACGATAGCAAATTGAAACTTACCTTGATTGTCTGTAAATTCTAAATACTGGACATCTTTTAACTCAAATTTCTGTTTTCAGTTGTTTGCTAATTTTGGTAAAGTTTAGGTCATATTTTTCGTAATCCTAATCTTTGTTTACTTTTTCTGTTTGGGAAGTCTTTTCGTAATTAGGAAGATTGGCCGTAGTATGTATGCAATCACTATGATATCTGAAAGCATATAAATTTGATGTTATTTTGTTCATTAAGTTTATTAAGAGTTAATGTAAGGTTGGTATTGTGTCAGTTATGCTTTCATAGTGCCCTGGCGTGTATACGCAATTAAAAATTTATTGTTCTTTAAGTTTCTAAATAAATTTCATGAAATTTAGTTCAGGTAATACATGTTTTTAAATTAAAAAGATGGCAATGACATATTGTTACTCAAATTAAAGCACAAATTTCTGTTTTCAGTTATGTATGTTGATTTTGTATGTATATAGATCTACGCTTTCCTTTTTGTCCTTGTGAATTAGGAATTCTGTTAGGAAGATTGACAAGACATATTAAATTCATAACATTTACATTGACTTACATATGAATACTCATTGTCTTATCTGAATTGATCACTGAATCCTTAATATCATTTCGTACCAACAAAATAAAGAACATTGCGTCATTCAGATATAATCAAGTTTATTGGTGCTCATTGGTATAAAGTTTTGCATAGTGACAATTATGTTTTTTCCAGATTTTTGGGGAGTACATGATCAGAAATTTAATAAATATATATTGCGGATTAAACTTTTCTTAAATTTCAAGAATGTCATAGTCTTTCTTTTTTCATACTTCAGCTGATTTTGCAGAAATCCTTATGCCTGCAAGGGCATCTTGTTGGATGCCCTTGCTGTTTTTACAAAAACAGTGTGTGAAATGGAATGCTTTTTTTATGGAAAATGTCTGGCATTCTTTTAAGCCTTTCTAAATACCAAAGATCCTTTGTTTCATGTGTGGGCTGTAGTGCTTTTTAAGCTCTGGATACATACAGCTCGGCTGAGTTTCCTCTTCAGCTCTAACAACATACAAGAATGTTCTGTCTACCCTCTACCTGTGCATCATTTTATGTTTGATGTTTCTCTAGCTATTTTAGCTTATTTACTTGTATATTCTAAATACTGGACATCCTTTAACTCAAATTTCTGCTTTCAGTTATGTTTGCTAATTTTGGTAAATGTAGGTCTTAGTTTTCATAATCCTAATCTTTTTTTACTTCCGGATGTTTGGGAAGTCTTAGTAATTTGGAAGATTGACCGTACATGCGTAATCACTGTAATATCTGAAAGCATATAAATTTGGTGTTATTTTGTTCATTTAGTTTATTGGGAGTTAACGTAAGTTTCGTATTGTGTCAGTTATCCTTTCATAATGCCCTGGCGTGTATACGTAATTAAAAATTTAACGTTTTTTAAGTTTCTGAATAAATTTTTGTAATCTTTTCATGAAATTTAGTTCAGGTAATGCATGTTTCTAAATTAAAAAAGATAGCAATGACATATTGTTACTCAAATTAAAGCACAAGTTTCTGTTTTCAGTTATGTATGTTGATTTTGTATGATGTATTTTGCATCATTAAAATCTATGCTTTCCTTTTTGTGCTTGTGAATTAGGAATTCTATCTGGGTACATCGGAGTAAAAGTGAGGTCTGTGTGAGGTTTGTCAGCAAACCTTTTGCAGAAATCCTTATGCCTGCAAGGGCATCTTGTTTTTTTTCTGCTGTCCAAACCTAGCGGTTTTTTGAAATCTCGTGCGAATGTTTACACGAAGCCAAAGTCACGCATTTCAGTCGAAGAAGAAACTCACAACAAAGAACCAACCAAAAGGATCCCAAAGCAGCTTTAGTCAGTATAATTAAAGAAGATGCACATTTCCAAAACTGAAGATGAGGAATAAAATTTGTAGCAGTAATTTATTATTATCTTATATTATTATGATTCAATGGTGATTTTTCGTTTCGTTTTATAAATAGAATGAAAAGGTATGTTTTGTTTTTGTGACTACTGAGATTTTTTCTAAAAAAAGATCATTGTTCGTTTCAAATGTGGGCTGTAATGTTTTTTAAGCTCTGGATGCGCACAGCTCAGCTTAAGTTCCATCTCAGCTCCAAATGTCTGCCTGCTCAGCATCACTTTTTATATCTTTAGCTAATGTTTCACTCTAGCTATATTTTAAGCTTATGTGCTTGTATAATGCTTTGAAGTGCAGTATTGTTTTTTGTCGGTGATCAGTAGTTTTTAGGTTATCAATGTCTCTAATTATGGACAGCCTTCCTAATGTTGATATATAATTCGAAACACTTCACATCCTGTAAAAAACATTCAACTTTCAGTTTTGTATTTTTCATGATCAAAATTTTTGTTTACTTTTTTGTTTGCAATTAGTCCATTGGTAATTAGGAAGATTGATAGCAATCTTTAATGTTTGAAGTATGTATATGATATACTTACGTAATTACTTTGAAATCAGAAATGATCAATGTACACTTAACATTATTCTGTATACTTTATTCCAAAATAAAGTAAGTATTTTTCATTCAGATGTAAATAAATATATGGTCTGGTGGTATATATAGTTTAAAGTTTTTGTAGTGTCAATTATCCTTTCATGAAGCTCTGGGGAGTACGTACACTTATATACAGTGTGTCCACGAGAAAGTGGGCACCTGGTTTAAAACACAAATAACTTTTCGAATATTCACCAATACAATGCAATTTTTATACCGTTGGAAAGAAGAATTTACGAGCTTTCCGAAAATATAAGTTGTTATTTGTAAAAAAATTTTATTTTAAAGAATAAAGACTATTTTTTCTTTCGACACGGTTGTTAATTTTGTAATGATCAATAAAACAGACTTTTAACGAGCAATTAACTCTTTGTTTCGTTGAAACAGCAGCTGTTGGTGCTGTTGTGATAAGCTTGTCACGAAATATTTTGAAAAGGCACAAGTGTTTTTCATTGTCTAAACTTGCCTTAAGTTTTTTATTATGATTTAATAACTTTGTATTTCCAAAGCCTTGCCAAAATCTTTATAAGCAAAAAAAACATTTTAAAAAGTTTTTTTAAATCTTCGTAAAAGATTTTTAGAAATGAAACTTTTATGTTTCAAGTTTCTAAAAAAAACATGTGTTTTCCAAGTTTAAATGCAGCTTTATTACAATATTTTAATTTTTCATGACTTTCCATATTACTCGAGTCATTAACTCCTATTCAAGCAAGCGTTAATTGATCATTATTGATCTAATTGCGTGGTTTCATGGTAAAATCGATTATAATTCCCCCAAAATTAATTTTTCTATTAAATAGGTCATGTATTTAGAGAGAACAAAAAATTTTCTTTCTTTTGGTATAAAAACTGAAAAAAACAAGCACGAAAAACATAAGATATGCTTCTTGACAGTTAGGTGCCCACTTTCTCGTGGACACACTGTATAATAACTGTAGTGTGATAATTCTTTTTTAACTAAAAAGTTGCAAATTAAGAAGTTTTGAGTCAAAGAGCTATGTGTTTGTATTAGGGGAAAATGTTTCAATGTTTAAGCCTTTCTAGATACGAAAGAATTTTTTTGTTTCTTGTTTGGGTTGTAATACCTTAACACCTTTTTCTCCTCAGCTCCAACATTACGTATTGGTTGTCTGCTCTGCACCACTTTTGGTTGATGATTTTTTAGCTAAGATATACTGACAGTGCCCCCATTTACGAATGATCTTCCTAATCACGATTGTTAATGAACAATTACGTTGTGTTGAATTTTTACTTGCTGTGTGGACCCGTGTATGTAGTGTTAATGTCGTATTGTATTGTTAGTCACAGTTGATATGTTTCTTTGTAGTTGAATGTTTTTATTTGCTCATGTTATCTGTTGTGAATTTATTCCTGTTTGTATGTGGCTTGTGTATGGGTCGAGCGTCAGTATAAACTACGTATTTATTATTATGTTATGTTTGTTGATTTGTTTGTTGATGTTTTTTCTATAATCGCGTTTTGTTTTGTAATAATATAGCCCTGATCATCATCCTGGCAAATTGAAATGTTCTGTGTATAAATTCAAAATACTGTACTATTAGTAACACAATACAAAATTTTGGTAAATTTTGGTATAAATTTATAGAGCATATACTTTTAATGATCAAGATCTTTGATTACTTGCAACTTTGATGATTTGCAACATTGGGAATTCTGTTTGTATGTAATTAAGAAGGTTGGAAGTGCATATCAAATGTTTAAAGCATATTATGTGATTTTCATACGTAATCACTGTGATATCAGAAAAGATCAATATAAACTTAATCGTATGTTGTATACCCAAAATAAACAATGTTTCATGTCATTCAGATGTATATATGCAATAAAGTTTTACATAGTATCAATTACACTTTCGGCATGCCTTGTAAAGATCATTCAACCTTTTCGAATTTATAAAAAAGTTTATAAAAAAGAATTTTTATAAACTTTTCTTCTATTGTGTTAGATTAAATTAGGTCATTTTGGGTTGATTGTTATGTCATGCGTTTCTTTTATATGTAATTTGTGTATTGTTTATGTAATTATATATAAGAGTACTTTTTACATTTCTCACTCTCATTCAAACATTCAAAAGAGTCAATATATAATTTCAAATCATTTATTCATAAAAATTTTCACTGGTAGCACACCTTTGGCCAGCTGTTTGAACATATTTAACTTCAAAATTTCAATAGGAAAGCTCATTTTAATTTATGTGTCACAATCCCCACCTGCTGTGTGCAGTCTACACTGAGCAGCAGTCAATGTTGTATTGTATTGTTCAATCATTCAAAATCTTTCAAGTTTCAAGAATGTTTATTGTTAGTCTTCCATTTTCATACTTCAGCTGATTTTGCAGAAATCCTTCTGCCCGTAAGGTCATCTTGTTGTTTTTGAATTTGTTGTTGTTTATTTACCTTAACTTAAGTAAACAGTCAGTAGTGTAAACAACAATAACAAATTTCAATTGAACCAAAATCCATTTCATAATAAGTGAGCCTCGCAACCGAAAACACTGTAAAAAGGTTTAAGTCTGAAGATTCACTTTCTTCAGACAATCAGTGACAAAATATGTTGGCCAAAGCTAATTTTTCAAAGAAAATGAAAATTAAGACCCCTCCCCCCACAATTAATGTTGTTTCATCAGTTTTTTTCCCATCAAACATTGATTTGTGGGGGAGGGGGCACTGTACAATGTCTGGCAACATAAAAGTTGGAGGAACTGCAGATTTGACCGTAATTTCTGGCACTGATTGTACCGGGTGTGCCAGAAAAAGCTACCCTTTTTATTCAAAATTGCAGGCAACAGAAAAAAAATTTTCAAATATTTTTCTGAATCGTGTAGAGGAAAGCCTAACTTAAAATTTTGTGTATTACTTTTTAATTTTACTTCATTGGTGAAAAGTTATGACTAAAAATACTAAAACATCAGTTTTCAAAAATGTCAAAAAGGCGAAAAACGAGGGTATCAAAGCATCTTAGGACAGCTTTATACAGCCGCATAATCGCCGTGTCGAATTAAATTACTTTTATTCGGGTAAAATTCGACAAAAATGCGACCGTCACTTTATACAGGTTTTGTTGCTGCATATCAAATTCGACATGGATTTAGATAGCCGCATAAGTGTCGAATGAATTTATTATCGTGTGTTTCTTACACGCGTCACTACTTTCGCGCACTTTTTTCACGAAGTTCAATCAAGCTCTTATTAAATTCGACGATTATGCGGCCGTATAAAGTGATGCCGAATTTATGTCGAAGATTGCCGTTTTATTCGACAAACTCTGCTGAACTTAATTCATTATGTCGCACTTAATTAATTTTTCACTTTATACAGTCGAATTTTCGTCGCATTTAATAAAGAATTTAATTCGACGCGGCGATTATGCGGCTGTATAAAGCTGTCCTTAAAGAAAGCACTACTTTTATCAATTCATTAAAGCTGAAAGTTTTGCTCAAAAGCACTCTTTACGTTTTCTTTATTTTATTGTTCATTGTTTTTCATTTCTTTGTCTAAATTAACGATCTGCCATGGGTATTATCAAGGGACATGATGCTTCAAGCTCTAATGAATTTCTTCAAAGTGTTAGCAAGAGTTTCCAAAGCTTTTTGTGTGTATACATCGTTGAGAGAGAAAGAAAAAGTTTGAATGTGTGCTGAGAATAATACCTCGCCTTACGATTCCTCAACGAACGTGGGTGTGTATTGGGTATGCATTAAAGTAAATGCATTAAATACATTTCCTGATGAATAAAACAAATCTTGTGTCTTTTTCTTACAATAAATTTGATACCCTCGTTTTTCGACTTTTTGACATTTTTGAAAACTGATGTTTTAGTATTTTTGGGTCATAACTTTTGAACCAATGAAGTAAAATAAAAAAGTAATACACTAAATTTTAAGTTATGCTTTCCTCTAACTAACGTAACGTATGTGTACAAGCAAACAGAAAGTTGACGGCGATATCACGATATGCCAACTATCTCTCCCATGACCAATTGAGAAGCACAATAAAAAGTTTTGTTGAATCGCAATTTAAATATTGCAGTTTGGTATGGATGTTCCACAGTCGAGAACTGAACAATAAAATAAATAAAGTTCATGAAAGGGCCCTGAGACTCTTGTATAAGGATTATGATGCCTCATTCGAAGAATTACTTTTAAGAGATAGCTCTTTCACAGTCCATCAAAGAAATGTGCAAACATTGATGATTGAAATGTTTAAAGCTAAACAAAACTTGGGTCCAAGTTTACTGGAAGATATTTTTGTACGAAGATCTAATAATGGACTAAATTTAAGAAAAACGAGGGATTTCGTTAAACGTAGAAGTTCCACAGTACAATACGGGGAAAGCACGTTAGCGAATCTAGGTTCCACCTTATGGGATGAGCTTCCCCGAAATATTAAAAGTGTAGATACGATCGAAGAATTTAAAAAACTTATTAGATTATGGAAACCAAGTAAATGTCCCTGCCGACTGTGTAAGGTTATAGGGGTGGGTTTTCTGTAATAGTGTATTGTTCTGAGTGAGCCTAGCTGACCCATCTTATGCTAAGTCTATGAATATATTTCATCGGTGTAAATAAGCCAGCCTTAAGCTTGGCTTCTTTTTATTTTTTGGTTAACTTATTTATTCCTTTTTTGCTTAATTTTATACTTTGTGAATTTTTTTTTTTTACCGATGTAAAATAAAGAAACAATAATAATAATCTACACGATTCAGAAAAATATTTGAAAATTTTTTTTCTGTCGCTTGCAATATCAAATCAAAAAGGGTAACTTTTTTCTGGCACACCCGGTAGTTGTGAGCACTAATTGCAATAACAGATGCTGTAATTAACAATATCATAGAAACATTTCACACCAATCACTGTCAATTGATAATCAAAATTAATATGTTTTTCTAAAATCATGACCGGCGTAGTAAAAAGGTAAAACAACATGGTTTGGCAATTTACAATCTAATCAAATGTAGTTTTGACGAACTAATGTCATTTTTCAATCATGAAATGTTGCTATGGGCAGTTTTTTTTTACTTACAATCACTTACGAAGAAATATTCAACGAATAATTCCAGTTTGTATTGTGACTCGCATCCGTTTCGAATTTCCGGAAACCCGTAAAAGTGGATGATGCTGAAAGAAGAAAACTAACATGGATTTACGGAAATTAAAGATTATCATATGATTTAATCATAAGCCTTTACTATTGTCTCCTCGTTTTGCAAGGAAATTTGTTTGAAAATTATTTCAAAGAAAGTTTAACTTTTGGAAAGGTGTGTCATTCCTTTTTAGCTGGAATAACAAAAATGGTAACACGTATTTTACTCGATTTGAATTACCTGATACCTGGGGCGAACATTCACCCCATTTCGAAGTTGTGATTCTAATATTACTAGTAACCCGGGTAAAAATTTTTACCGAGTTTAACTTCGAAAAGGATGTGTCAAACTCGCCTTTCCTGTGTGTGAACCCCGTGACGAAGATTTCAATTTGGGAATTGGAAACGGGAAATGTACCCATGTTGTAGAGCTTGAAAAACTGATCAAGAAAATGTATGGGATCGTTTCCCTACGATCAACCGTTACAGAGATATCGCTGATTAAAGATTTAGATGACGTCACAAGCCCGTCCCCAAAAAAATCTAGGCCCAAATTTTTCATCATCCCATCGCCTATATCGCCAACCCCAAAAAACGTCAGTTATCCCCATTGGTTCGTTAGATATTTCCCCCAAAACGTCACGTTCGATTGGGGATGCAATGCAATGATTCCCTTGTGATCATAAAAAAAACTGACGTCACTTCACGTGCTACTACATAATAATCGTAAAAAAACCGCATGGCCTAACGAAAAATATGACCACGATTAAGAAGATTTTGACCACAAAATTCAACAAAATTTTTCACTCTCTAAAATAAAAGTGTGACGCACACTCGCTATTATATAAAAGAAGACTAGCAACTCGCGTAAAAGTTTTTTACGGCTTTAATTTTGAAACAAATGTCCAAAAATCCCGCGTTCCCCCCGTGTGCGAATTCCGTCACGAAAATTTCAATCAAGGAATCGGGACTAGAAAATGTACTGATGTTGTAGATTTCGAAAAACTGATCAAAAAAATCAAAATCTTTGATTGGTGATATCTCTCCAACGATTGGTCGTAGCGAAACGATCCCATATATCGCAGACCTTTAAAAATGTCAGTTATCCCTATTAGTTCTCGAGATATTTCCCCAAAATCGTCGCATTCGATTGGGGATGCAATGCAATAACTCCTCGTGTTCATGAAAAACTGACGTCAAATGCCACGTGCTTTTGGAATAATCGTGAAAAAAGTGTCTCTCGCCTCTACGTGGTTTTACGCGCGCATAAGAAGAACTTGACCGTAAAATTTAAATAAATATCTCACTCTCTAAAATAAAAGTGTGACACACAACGCAAACAATAACACCATCAAATATGCCGAGTTTGTGAACATCTTTATAACTGTCTTGAATAGGCTTGCTCCAGTCAAAACTAAGGTTATACGAGGTAACCAAAAGCCACATTTTAACAAAACCCTACGAAAAGCAATCATGACAAGATTTCGTCTTAAAAAGATTGTAAATAATACAGGGAAAGTTGAACCCAGCCGGCAAAAAGGCGTCTTAAAGACGTCTAAAAGACGTCTTTTCGTGCGTCTAAAAGACGTCTAAAAATGTTCTGAAATGTCCGCTTTTAAGACGCATTTTTCAAGACGTCTAAAAGACGTCTGTTTTAGACGTCTAAATGACGTCTTCTCAAAAGATCTAGACGACGTCTTTAAGACGCATTTTATATACGTCTTAAAAGCGGACAAATCAGTTTATTTCCAGACGTCTTTTAGACGTCTTACAAAGGCTTCCTGGCCATAAGGGAAAGTAAAACATCCAAGTTGAATTAAAATGTTTATTATTCTTTCGAATGAATCAGTACCTTTTCATACGAAATACAACAAAATCACAAAATAGAATATACCCAGAAAAAAGACTTTAAGTATAGTTAAGGTTCTTGCTGAAACACATAACGTTTGAAAGACACTGTATTTCGTTCACTTGCATTTGAAATCGTATCTGTTATTATTTCTTCCATATCTCATCATCCTGAAATGAAATAAATACAAAAATAATGTAGGGAAGGTTTCTGTATAAAATTCTGTATACCATTTACTAAACCAATACATTTACACGTTTTGCAAGAGACTTTTTATCTCTAACATCCATAACAAAAACATCGAAAGAGAATAAAAAAAACTTACAAAAATCCAAATCAGAAGTTTGAATCCAAATGATCAAGTATGTAAATCTGTATATAAACATAAAGAATACACACCCATCATTTGACATTAAAACTGCAGCTTTTTGTCCACTCTAGCAAAATTTTAAAAGCAAAGCAACTAAATATATGTTATTACCCTAGCACAACAACCAAGTAGTTTACGAAATTTCAGATTAAAAGATTTACTTACATGTTTTTGTAAACAGCACGAACAAGAACTTTTCGAAGGAACAACTTTGAAACTGCTTAAGAATTATTTTGGTTCAGATGCTATAATCAAGCGGTGATAGGTTGCAGCATACCATGATATCGAAAATCAACCAGCTTTTAAACATCAAATATGATCATATAAAACCTTTCACACTAAAATTAATTCATTTGTCCTCGTAGTTTGACTGAAGATAACAACATAAAGATTTTGTTTCACTCAGTCATGAAATCGAATATCAAACATTCGAAAATCGAATAAAGCGGGAAGAACAAAAAAAGACATATTAAAGACGTCTTTATTATGTCTTGAGAAAGATGTCTTTTTAAAGACGTTTAAAAGACGTCTTGGAAGTGCTAATAAAATACGTACTTTTAAAGACGCTTTCTAGACGTCTTTTAGACGTCTTAGATTTTTCAAGATATCTTAAAGACGTCTAAAAGACGTTTTAGCTAGACGTCTTTCTAAAGACGTAACTTAGACTTAATTTAGACGTCTAAAAGACGTCTTGTGCCGGCTGGGAAGACTGGCAAGCCTATACAAGACAAAGGAATTATGTTGTCAATCTGAATAGGGAAACTAGGAGGAAATTTTTTGAAAGTTTTGATAGAGACTCCCTAAACGGCCCTAAACAGTTCTGGAAAGCTTGTAAGCCTTTATTTGATAATCATTCCTCTTTTAGGAATGACCGAATCCTCCCAGTGGAAAATGACAAAATAATTTCTAATAAAAGGGATATTGCTAAGATGTTTAACTCTTTTTACAATACCATAACTTCATAATTTGAATCTCAAGAAATGGGACTTTACTCCACCAAACCCCCCATTGTGTCAAATTCAAACTGCTATAGTTAAATATGAGAATTACCCAAGTACTCTCCAAATTAAAGCTAAAACACCAGTACAACAGTTATTTCAGTTTTCAACTGTTTCTCAAGAAGAGGTTCGAAATATGATCATGAAGCTTGACAAAAGGTAAAAAACAAGAGGCAACATCCCTGTACGGCTGCTCCAGTCAAGTGTTACTATTTGCACTCCAGTAATTACTCGATGTTTAAATCATGCAATTCTTAAATGCGAATTTCCATCTGATTTAAAGCTGGCAGACACCATCCCTATTCATAAAAAGGCTGAAACCACTCTTAAGTCGAATTATAGGCCTATTAGCATATCACCTACCGTTTCAAAGTTGTTTGAGAAAGTTATGTTTTCTCAAATAACTACCTTTTTCCAGGATAAATTTTCAGCTTTATTGTGCGGCTTCAGAAAGGGTCACAGTACTCAACATGCACTTCTAAATCTTTTGCAAAACTGGCAAAAATATCTGGATAAAGGGGCGATAGTAGGTACTTTGCTAATAGATTTGTCAAAAGCCTATGATTGTATTCCACATGACTTGCTCATTGCAAAACTTGAAGCATATGGTTTTAGTTTTAACAACCTTAATTTTGTTTATAGTTATCTTCAGGGACGTAAACATTGAGTGAAAATTGAAAATGTCTTTAGTACTTGGCTGGAACTAGTACTTGGGGTTCCTCAGGGCTCTATATTGGGTCCCCTTCTTTTTAACATTTTTATCAACGATTTATTTGATTTCTTAGAGAACTGATTTGTAATTTCGCAGATGACAATAGTCTGTACACCTCTGGTAAGTCTGTGGACTTTGTAACCGAAAAATTAAAACATGACACTTCTATTATGTTACAGTGGTTCTCTTCGAATTCAATGGTTGCAAATCCAGAGAAATTTCAAATCTTGTTTTAGGTATAAAAGACAATACAAATTTGATTTTTGAAATCAACAATATTAGTATTTTTGCGACAAATTCGGTTAAACTTCTTGGTATTACGATAGATCATAAGCTTTCCTTTTCTCTACACATTGAGACAATATGTAAACAAGAGTCTCATAAGATAAAAGCGCTTCTTCGAATAAGGAAATACCTTTCCTTGGAAAAGGCTTCCTTACTGCTCAATGTTTATGTCTTCCTGAATTTTTTATATTGCCCCGTTATCTGGATGTTTTGCAGCAAAGCAAATCATAACTTGATACAAAAAGTCCAACGCAGAGCGCTTTGTGCTGTTCATCTCAAATTTGATCTTGATCTGCGTGAGCTATTGATGTTGGATGGAAGTTTCATATATCATACTAAGCACCTCCAAATTCTAATGACGGAGGTCTTCAAATGCTTACACAAATTAAACCCTGGAGTTTATGTGGAACTACTTTTTATATAAAGTAACTCCATACATGTTAAGATCTATGAATACTGTGAAACTTCCACCAGCTAAAACTAATTTTTTTGGTTTAAACTAATTCAAATTCAGAGCAAGTATTCTCTGGAATACTATACCTAAACATCTTAAATCGTGTTCTTCCTTGAATGAGTTTAAACGAAAAATTGAATGTTGGGATGGCAGCAACTGTAATAGCAGTACTTATAATATCTTTGTAGAAACTTTTAATATTTTATTAGTATTTTACTCGTGCTTTTCATATAGTTGGTCTGAATTAGTTTTGTACGATGTTAAAACCAACTCTAAATACATAAATAAATAAATAAATAATAAAATAAATAAATAAATAAATGAATCTTAAAGATCAATTAACTCTTTTTTTACAAAGGAACTCTATCTTTGACACAAAAGGATTCATTGACAAAAAACTATACAGCAGATTAACGTATATTTTTCACGACTTTGTGCAACGTCTTTGTGCCCGCTGTGTCACTTGTCTCAGAAGCAACAACATTTCGATTCTACAGTCTCACTTTTGATTGCCACAACTATCTACCATTTCTTTTAGTGCAAGAAGAACAAAAATTATAGATACGATGGTGAGATTTCCTGCGGTGGTGACCTTTCTCGTTGTTTCTTTATGTGTGGTACGAGTGCTCTACAATGGCATTGCAAGCTTCAGAACGGAAGTCAAAACAGAATGCGGAATGATCGCCGGCAGGAAAGAGTTTATTGAAGATAAAGCAGCATATACGTTTAAAGGCATCCCCTACGCAAAACCTCCTGTTGGAAAGCTACGGTGGCGAGCTCCTGTTCGCCTAAGTAAGGATATAAATGATTGCTGGGAGGGTGTGTATGATGCTGATACGTTTGGCACTCAATGTGTTCAAATCGGCGATGACCATGGATCTGAAGATTGTTTGTTCTTAAATATATATACGCCATCATTACAGAAAACTGCGAATTTACCAGTGTTCTTTTGGATTCATGGTGGAAACTTGATGTTTTCAAACGGCAGTGTCGTTGGTTATACTCCAGATAGTGAGTTTGCAACTTCAATGAATGTTGTAGTAGTTAGTGTGAATTATCGTTTAAATGCTTTTGGATTTTTGACTCTAAAAGAGTTGTGGGTGAAAGGAGAATCTTATGGAAATTATGGTTTGATGGATCAAATATTAGCTCTTAAATGGGTTCAGAAAAACATTAAGAATTTCGGTGGTGATCCTAATTTGATCACAATAGCTGGTCATAGCTCCGGTGGAACAGCAATTTTTGGTCTGTTAGCATCGGCAATGGCGGACGGATTGTTTCAAAGAGCAATATCTATGAGCGGTTCACCGAAATTGGAAAAATCATATGTTGATGCATCTACTGAAAATCGTGTGTTTCTAAAGAAAACTAAGTGCAAATCGCTAGTAACTGCTGAGAAAAGAAAATGCTGTATGTACAATTTATCTACTGCAGAAATTCTAAACGCAATCCCATATGACACCTATCCCAATTGGGGAATGAAGGATTTATTAGATTTTCCAACAAAAGGGATAATTAATGGTGCACTTGCCGTGGTTGACCCAATTGTTGTTCCGAGACCACCAAAGACATTAAAGAATACCAAATACAAAGCGACAACAAAGATTTCAGTATTGGTTGGAAATACGGCACAGGAAATCGGAGTTGATCCCGTCCATGACTTCACCAACAGGCGTTTTCACCAATACAGGCGTTATCTGAAAAAGAAGCTTGATGCGTTTTCGAGCAAGCATTTACCGATAGTTCTAGACGACCTTTATCATAATATTTCAAGAGATCATTCAGTGGAGTATCTACATGAAACTATCACATCTGATGTGCGCGTTATTTGCCCTTCTAATGCATTGGCTGAAGATATCCATTCAAGCAACCACCATACAGTTTACCGATATGTCGTAGAAGAGATGCCGAGTCGTCCCGTGAATATCTTCGGCTATCCGGCAAAACATGCCTTTCATTCATGGGATTTATCTGCGCTGTTTAACTTCAAACTTTCTGAATCGTGGAAGTATACTCCTACTCCGTATGATTTGCGGTTCATGAAATCCATTCGTGATAATTTTAAGCATTTTATAAGGTATGGACACCCTGCTAATTCCAATTGGACCCCACGGAAAACTGCGATTTTTAAAAGTAACGGTGTTACAGATGTTTTAGCTGGAAGTTATCACGAAAAACAATGTGCATTTTGGAATGACGTGAGAAATGGATATGTACCTTACAAGTGGATCAATTAGTTTACTGACAAAACATCTGCAATTAATACAATTAGATAGAATCTCTCAAAGGTGGTTTATACGGCTTAACATTCGCCTTGTCTAATGTAAACCAATTGACCTACGATTAGACATTATCAATTCTTTTACTTAAGAATGCAAGGATTTTCATAAGTACAGGTCATTAGATTTACATTAGACAAGGCAAAAGTTCGGCGGTATAAACTACACTTCAAATTAGACGTTCTAGTGAAAGAAAAATGAAATGACATTTCTGCCAATGATTTTGGTCGAAAAAACAAACGTGAGGAATTTTATGTTTATCTTTTTCTTTTCGGAAGATTGTTTTATGTCAAGGAGTTTGCAAAACATCTAAAAATACAAACTGCTCATTGAAGAAGCTTACCTCCTAAACTTCGTTGCTTGACAACCTATTATTTTCTCTATCTGTTTTTGTCATTGTCCTTCTTAAGCCCTTCTTAATCCCTTTTTTGGAAGTAGATCATCTCTGGTTTTCCTGTTTTGAAATGCTGCTTTTGTTTGTTTGTTTGTTTGTTTCTCGAATATTTATACAGGATAAAAATCTACAGTAGTATCATATTCACATATATACACTGTTATCTTAGATGTCCTGTGAAATAAAAGATACAAAATAAAGGTGCATGAATATTTATGTATGTATACAGTGAGCTAAATTTAGAAATTGAAAAAAAAATATCACTTAACGAGAAATGGAGAACAGTTAAAGTAAAAGTCTTACTAAACAGAACGCAGTAAGGAATGAAAGATTAGACGAGAGTAAGTATACGTTCTGATTTAATAAAACCTTAACTAGCAATAAGGAAAAACGGTAAAGGCTCAGAAGTCGAATTTGGTAAAATTGAGCAAAAATTGACTAAAAATAACGATCTAGTTGTCGTTTGAAAGTGAAAAAATCCTTTTCGATTCTAATACTTTCTGTTAAATTATTGAAAATAGTTACAGCTTGGTAATGTGATGATTTTCATCTGGCCACTTCCAACTTGATCTTTGGCATTGTCAATTTCGTACCATTGTTTCTCGTGTTGACATTTATCTTTTTGAACGAGAAATAGCTTTATTTGTTAGAATCAAAAACAAAATATAAAGATGAATTTTTATGTATAATAAAATAGCTTAGTGGATTAAATTTTACCTCTCTTTCCAAAACTACCAGATTTTATCCATGTAGAAAAGGGTCCATCTCTGTCTACCACCAAAGTATTTTCAATACTACTGTTGATATGGAAAATAGGTCTAACGCTTTTTTGTTCTTTTTTTGTTCTTTTTTAAATCCGATTAGGCAGATTCTTAAACTCGACGAGCCAGTTACACGAAAAAAATCAATTACTTGTGAGAATTATTTTGAAACTGTTCTACTACAGTGTGTTTCGTAATGTTGGAAATGGAAATTTTAAAGCTGTTTTTTTAAATGAATATACCGAATTTCAAAATAATTTTTACACCGTTGGAAAGCCATTATGAAGTTATTTTGGATAGTATGTTTTTGTGAAAAATGAAAAAGTGGCTTTTGAGAAAATAAGGAAAATGTCTTGGAAAAATGTAATTAAATTTTTAATGGTCGTTTAAGATGTGAATGAAAAGAAAATAATTTTTGAAACAATGACAGCAATTTGGAAAACAATAAACAAATTTAAGCTGTGTGTTCACGAAAAACGTTAAACTTTTATGTTTTAAAATATCAACTTGGGGGTCTCAGCGCAAACATAAAATTAATAAAAAATTTGAATGGATTCAGTGTTTTGAAATAATAAGCACGATGTAATTAAACTACGTGTTAATCGACCATTAAAAATTTAATTACATTTTTCGATGACATTTTCCTTATTTTCTCAAAAACCACTTTTTCATTTTCCACAAAAACATACTATCCGAAAGAACTTCAAAATGGCTTTCCAACGGTTTAAAAATTATTTTGAAATTCGGTATATTCATTTAAAAAAACAACTTTAAAATTTCCATTTCCAACATTACGAAACACACTGTAAAACGGTGCTTCAGAGTTTTAAAGGCTTTTGTTGTATCAAAAGAAACATCATTACTTTGCACGCTTATTTCAAGTGTTGATGTCAAGTTTCTAATGACTTTGTAGGGAAAAATTCACGAACAACTCTACTAAGTTGTATATAATCTATAGAAAAATAGTTTCGTGTAAACGAAACATGATTTTTCCGAATCCCGGTAATACAAATGCGACGGTGTAGAACGTCTTATAGTATGGATATTATACATTTTTTAAGAAAGTTTTCGCTGAATTACAAAAGCAATTGTTCTGTTGAATTAAATTGTTTTTCCTTTAATTTTACTGTACAAAAGATAATCATCCTGGAAAGTTTATGAAAGAATTCAAAACAGTAAAAGAAAACTACATATCCAAGTTTAATAGATTTGATGCCAGAGACCTTTGCTAAAAAGTGATTTATCAGACTCTGGCAACACATAAGAAGAGAAATTAGATATAACTTTATCTGGGTCTTGACTTTGACACAATGGGACCTGTGTAACGACTAAATTTACAATGCAGATTACGGTCTCTGGTTAGCAAGTCGTAAAGCTTTTTAGTTTGGGCAGCATCATTCATCTTAATTTGTATATCGTTTGAAACCAAAAACAAGGTGCACACATGGGTATAATCCAAAAAAATGAAAGTGTTATATACAGTGGCGGATCTCAGTGGCGGATCTAGAGGTATGTCGAAATTTGTGTAGGAGAGCATTAACATAATTTGTGAATTCAATTTATATTACCAATGGGATTATTTGAACGCTTTTCTTTTATGGTTAGATGGCTAACACTCTCCTACACAAATTTCGACATACCTCTAGATCCGCCACTGGATCTAGAGGTATGTCGAAATTTGTGTAGGAAAGCATAAACATAATTTGTGAATTCAATTTATATCACCAATGAGATTTTTTGAACGCTTTTCTTTTATAGCTAGATTGCTAACACTCTTTTACACAAATTTCAACATACCTCTAGATCCGCAACTGATATCAGATTTTAGAGATTTTTACACCATTCGATAGCGTTTCTTTCAAGGATTTTAAAAACCTATATTTTAAATAATTTAGTCCAACACCGTTTTAGTAAATAGGATTCTTTTTAAACTGTCACGGTCATTAGTTCTTTAATGGTTAATAAAAGTAAGTTTTCACGTGAAATTATTCTTTTGTTTATTAAGAACATGGAATACAAAATTTTGTACATCATATGAGCAATCATTAGTTGCTACAAAACCTTTTCTCCACTGAGATCCAGAGTCGTTGAAATAAAATTGTTGACGCAGCAAATAATCTTAGAAAAAATCAAAATTTTATTCACCGCTCTTAATGGTTGATAAAAGTAAAATTTCACGTGCAATTATTCTTTTGTCTATTAAAAACTTGTCGCGATGTTATTGAACAAAATTAAAAGTGTGAGACGGGGGTTTCTACAAAATTTTGTACACCCCATGGGCAATCTTCAGTGGTTATTCGAAACAAAAACTTTTCTCCACTGAGATCCAGAGTCTATCAGAGCTGTGAGAAGTAAACTTGTTGCAAAGCAAATAATCTCAGACAAAAACAAAATTTTATTCGTCGCTCTTGAAGAAATGACAGCAAGAGCAAATCGTTGTGTTCAGAGAAACGGGGGACATGTTAAAATTTTGTTTTTAATGATTCTTGTGTTTTACAGCCACTTGAAAAGTCATTGTTTTTAGTAATGACCTTTGATAGTCTTTATTGTAAGATGTGTTAATTAACCATTAAGAAGATAATTTGATTTTTTTCATGGTAAAATCCTTAATTGTTTCGAAAGAACAAAATATTAATTTTTAAAATCCTTAAATAAAATTCTATCGAATGGTGTAAAAACCGCGGAAATCTGATATATGTGTGAAAAGTTATAGGCTGTTAAAATCCCGGACCAAAATTCTCTGGGACACACTGCAGAATAATTCTAAAGGCATTGATTGGATTGAGAGAAGGTTTATCACGATTTATTAAAAGACACTCCATCAAGGAAAATCTGGAATCATTACCTTCGGAACAAAGAATGGAGTAGTCCAGTGAAGGAGGGTGATTGCAAACTAAAAAGTAGTCCTTAAACCTTGATACTCTTACCGGTGAGATGAGAAATTCCTAGGTGTTCACAGGCTCTAACTTTAAAGTGGCGTTTGGTTTTGCCGTAATATCTGGCGTTGCAGCCAGAACACTTATAACTATAAACGAGACCTGATCTCAAAAACATGGGAATTTTTATCCTTAAATTGCAAAAACTATTGATGCGGTTAGACGACTTAAAAACCTATGCATAAATTACAATGACGTAAGTTTTCCTTGAAAATTAGAAATAAGCGACTGCGAAGTTCTGAAGATAATTTACCTAAATATGGTAAAGAAATAAACACGTCCTATTTCGAACAGTTCGTTATGGCGAAAACGTTTACTCAAAAAACTCAAATACAAAAATCGATAACATTTCTACGATAGTTATTTTTACTAAAAATGGACTTAAGTTTTTCAACCTCTATATGAAAAAGACTTCAACCAGAGCAAATGTGAAAGCTGCGAAACAAGAGTGAGTAAACAAGACTGTGTTTAAAATGTTCTGGTATAAAACTGTGGAAATTGCAGAACACACCACTGAACGTGGGTTTGCGATAAATACTAGTGACAAAATGACCGTTATCTCGAGTTATATTGACATCCAAACAAGAAAGAACGTTGTTAGATTCCTCTTCAACAGTAAAACTAATGTTCTTATGTTTGGAATTTAAGTATGATAGGAAAGGTTGAACTTTATCTACAGAAGAAAATTAAACGAAAATATCGTCTACATAACGTCTATAGTATAATGGTTTGATATCATCGGGACAATTTTTTACCCACTGTTGTTCAAAATAACACATAAACGCATTACACGTTTTTTTTATAAGCAACCAAGGTCAGACCTTAGTAGTAATTTTGCTTTAAAAATGACCATTTTTTAGTAGTACTGTTGCTTAATTTGTTGAAAAAATATGTATTTCCGGTCTTGAATACCTTTGTGTAAGCTTAAGTATTTAAGTACAAAGTGTAGGACATAGTCCTGCAACCTAGTGTAACCACATAGTGTGGCAATTTTAAGAAATGTGCTGTAGGTATGTTAGTGCTGCATTATTTCAAAATTTCATGTTGCTAATTTATGTAAGATCCTTGTAGTACTGTTGCTTAACTTTTTGAGAAAATTTACTAGTGTTGCTTATAAACTTGTTGCTTATAAAGAAAAAACGTGTAGCTAATGTAGATGGCGAACTGATGGCAACACCATCAACCTGCTTGTAATAACTACCATCAAACAAAAAGAAAGATTAAGTGGTAGCAAGACGTAAAATGTTACAAAATTCTTCTCTACTGAACCCATTAAATTTACTATCGGGTTTAGGAAACAATTCATTAGTACAAATCTCTATGGTCTCATCCCGAGGAATACCAGTGAACAAGGAATTAACGTCAAAGCTTGCCATATAATAATCGGCGCTCTGGTTCAAAATTTCATCAGAAAAGCAAAATGAGTCTTTCACTGTATATTAATTAAAATTTAAGGTAGATAATAGTGGCACAAGAAACTTTTCCAAACTGTATGCAGGCGTTCCGATAGCAGACAGGATGGGCCGAAAAGGTGATACGCCATTTTTACATGGTTTATGTATTTTAGATAAGCCATATAAAATACCAGGTCTGGAACCGGATGAATAGAGTTTCTAGAGTTTCTAATAGAGTTACATCATTAGTTGTAATACCTTTGTTAAGTAAATCCTTATAAGAATTTTTGAGCTTATTCTCTAGATTAATGATGTAGTTAAGATCTTTTCCTTCTGGGTTGAAAAATTTATATTTAGTCGTTACACAGGTCCTATATTTAATTTCTCTTCATATGTTTTGCCAGAGTCTGATAAATCACTTTTAAGTAAAGGTCTCAACTTTGCCATCAAACCTTATAAAGTTGAATATGCTTGTTTTCTTTTACTGTTTGAATTGTTATATGGTGAAATCTTGATATTTCCAACGATTTTGATTTGTGACAGAATATGGGTTTCACTTTTTTTATTGCAAAATAACGTTTAACACAGAACACATCTGTATCAGCGTGTATACACAAAATTATTCAACTAAAACTAATCAACTATTTAAAGGGAAATATTAGCCGCATTTGTCTTTTTTAGATAATTGTTCAGCAAAGTATGCTTTTCTTGGAAACCAATGTACACACAGCAACTGATAGAATTTTAGTAACTTTGGGAAAATATATAGTCGCATTTGTGCGAATCTTGTTTCCCGTGGCAAACCCGCCACACAATAAAAACAAGAATTAAGATTATCCAAAATCAAAAATGGGATAACATAGATTGCATTATATTATTATTTGGCTTATTTTTAAAATTTCCAATCGAAATTTGGGCCAAAACATATCGACTGTGATAAAGATTATAAATGTGCCCACTTATCATAAATATCACTCAGAAGTCCTTAAAAATTACACAATGCATATATATGCACACTATAACTAGAAGGCGAATGCACGGTAAAGAAATTATGCATTTCTTCTTAAAAAAGTACTTTGCACCATTACACTTGAATTGAATTTCATTTTTTAAAAAATATGTATAAACAAGAAAGTATGTTGATTCAAAAAAGCAGACGCTCACTTCAGCCACAAAACGTAGTATGTTTTGGTAAACAAGCTGAGTAAACAAGCTGAGTGAGATTTATCGGTTTAGTGCCAAAAAATATTTTTATGACAGTTCTTACTGAAGCGAAAATAGGTTCCTGTAGAATTCGAGATAATGAATTGTTCTAAAGGTCACGAGATGAAGTAGCAGTTTGCTATGAGAGAGTCTCCATTTGTTTGCCATTTCAGTATTATTAAGTTGTTCATTAATTCTTTTCATATTAATGTAAATTAGAGTTTCCCACTGCTAAAATATCATCATCAACCCTACAACCTCTACAAAATAGTTCATTAACATCTTTTAGTTATGAAATATAAATAAATCTTGTCTTGAGGCTCATGTTGATCATAATGTAAGTCAAAAGGTTTTGAACACCAATTCAATACAGATTTTGTCATATTGCAGCTGTTTTGGTAGATGCTTGGACGTTAGAACAACCCAGTAAGCATCCGACGTTTAAATGACGGTCAGGATTTGGTCACATTAACGTCGCGACCAAAACTGACCAAAGCTAACGTTTATTCGACGTAATGTTATGGTCATAGTTAGTCATGACCATATCTGAGGATCATATGACGAAGATGTAAAAATCATAATAATGAACGAAAAGTAACTTTTGTTGCTATATCTACACTTCGTTCTCTTATAATTGCACAAAAATATGTTTCCTACTCCAATAACGGTAAATGAATCGATGACATCATGTTCACGTTCAAACAACGGTCATTAAAACGTCGATATGAAGTCGCTCTTTTCTTAGGAGTTTGATCACAAAAAAAAATAAAATGCGTGAAAAGCCAGAGAAGCCATAATGGAATAAAAGCGCTGCCCCAGGCACAATAGAATTTAATACCTTAAAACTAAACCCAAACTAAATAAGCGAGTTTTAAAAACGTTGGGGAGACGTCGTAACAACCGTTTCTTCGACGTCCATACAACGTCATTTACATTCATTATAATCAAAAAAATAATACGCAAAGCTGCGAAGGAAATTAACAATCCAATTTTCAGTTATTTTCCCGCTGTTCTTTTTTTATTTCTTTGTTAGCCCTGTCGCATGACGGTTGTTTAATGGTCGAAATAGAAACAACAAAACAACGTCGGATTTTGACGTCAAAACAACGATTAAGAAAATTCAAAAATGACGTTGCACGGACGTTGTGCAACGGTCAAAAGACCGAAAACAACGTTGCATTGACGTTGTAGTTGATCATTAGTTTATAGTTTGTTTTTCACGTATGAATTGCTCTGCTTATTTTTCTTTTGTTTCTTGCGTCTTTTGTTCTGTCCCTCGGGACTCGCAGGACTTGTCTTTTTATTCGCATTTTTTTAGTGTATTCGTGTCTTAGCATTCACGTATGAGAACAGTCTGAAGAGACATAGTGATATTTTTGTCTAAAAAGACATGTTTATATCTGAAGAGACTTTGAATGATACAAATGATACTTTGACATTTTAATACATTTGTTATAATGTTAACACTACTGCCACTATAGACTTTTGGTTATAGGTATTTAGCTAATACAGAAATATATTGGCATACATTTATTTAACATTAAAACCAAGGCATTTTTTCTGGACTTAAAACGAAAACAAAATTTAAATTCAAAATAGCATTCAAAATTACCTTCCAAACAAGAAATTATATAATATCATGGTCCTTTTACGTCATAAAAACGTCGAAACAACGTCTTATCGACCGTCGAAAATGACCGTCAGATGACGGTCACTTTTCGACGTCACAATTATGTTGCATTTCTGACCATCAGACGACCGTCAAACGAGGGTCAGAGGTGACCGTCATATGACGTTATCCTGACGTCATAATGTTTACTGGGAAAAACAAGATAAAAACCCGACAAATTTTGTGACACATTCTGTTACAGTGTTTTATGCGTATCTATGGTCATTGTCAAGTAAGTTTACTGTGAAAACAAGAAAAATTTTGAGTGTCCCCGGCATTTTGTAAAAATCCATTTCCATGCCCGATTCAGTTACAACCGTCATTGAAGAATAAGACAACTATTAAGACAAAAGCAAAAAAAAAAATATTTTGTTTCATGAATCTCTTTTTTTTACCTATCGGTTTTTAAACATTTTGATTGTTCGAAAAAAAGTTCACCCGTCTCAGTCAGTCAGGAAAGCGTTAGGATACACTGGCAAACCGCACATGCTGTCATGTTCTGCCACTGCTGCTTTTTGTCCAAAATGTTTAATCAGTTAGTTTCTTAGTTGATGTATTGTTTTCAAAGCCAAGTCAACGTGGAATATAAAACTGACAATAATAATAAAAACAAAACGTTATTCCTATTAGTTCATCAGCCAAAAAAAAGTCACGTTCGATTGGGGTTGCAATGTATTTGCTTCAAACTCAGGCCCGCACACAAAAAAGAAATAATTTCGCTCACAACTCAATCTACCATTTTGCGTGACTTACAAACAAACAAACAAACAAACAAACAGACAGACAGACAGAGAATCGGCTATTAATATATAGATTTTAATTGTTATGCGCTTCAGATCGAACGTTTTTTTTTTATTCACTTTATTCATTTAGCACGTGCCTTTTTTCTCTCCTCCGGCGTGATCTTTTTAAGAAGAGAAACGATTTCCCCCTTACGTTTGATAGCACCCACGTTAGAGCGCGTAACATTTTTAAAACAAAAGCTAATAATTAAATAAATCAGGAAGAACAACAAAATGTTAAAATTATTTTTAACGAAGCTTTTCGTAAGTAAAACTCTTACATCGTCAGGTAGATGAACTTTTTTTTTGAGCAATCAAAATGTTTAAAAACCAATAGGTAAAATAAGAGTATCATATCAAAACAAAATTTTTTTTTTTTTTTTGCTTTTCTTTTAATAAATTAATTTCTTCTTTTAATTGTTAAGCGTTCTGATCGAACGTTTTTTTATTCTATTTATTCATTTAGTACGTGCCTTTTTTCTCTCCTCCGTGTGAACTTTTTAAGAAGAGAAACCATTTCCCCCTTACGTTTGATAGCACCCATGTTAGAGCGCGTAACTTTTTTTAAAACAAAAGTTAATAAAAAGTTGAGGTTTTCTCTCTCTACGTTTTGAGTGTATTGTTACACTAATAAAAGATTGGTTTTACCAGAGGTTGTGACTTCGAATCTGCTTCTGGTTGAGCACAAGTTATACGAGCCGTTTATAAGGAAATTTGACGTTTATTGATACAGTGATACAGAGCAGGTGGACATAGGCGGCGAGCGACGCCGCCTTGGCGGCTAGTATAGTCAAAATACTTCATAACATAATTACTTCAATATACATTTTTAAATTTGTACTAAGAGTAGTCAGAAGAGCGACACGACTTCTATATATTAATAGCCGATTCTCTGTCTGTCTGTCTGTCTGTCTGTTTGTTTGTTTGTAAGTCACGCAAAATGGTAGATTGAGTTGTGAACGAAATTATTTATTTTTTTGTGTGCGACGTGAGTTCGAAGCAAATACATTGCAACCCCAATCGAACGTGACTTTTTTGGCTGATGAACTAATAGGAATAACGTTTTGTTTTTATTATTATTGTTAGTTTTATATTCCAAGGACTACGTTGACTACGTTGGCTTTGAAAACAATACATCAACTAAATACAAAGAAACTAACTGATTAAACAGTTTGGACAAAAAGCAGCAGTGGCAGGACTTGAACTTGGCAGCATGTTTGCCAGTGTATCCTAACGTATCCTTGCCTGACTGTCTGAAACGGGTAAACTTTTTTTCGAGCAATCAAAATGTTTAAAAACCGATAGGTAAAAAAAGAGTATCATGAAACAAAATATTTTTTTGCTTTTCTTTTAACTTAATTTCTTTTTTTAATTATTAAGCGCTTCTGATCGAACGTTTTTTTATTCACTTTATTCATTTAGCACGTGCCTTTTTTCTCTCCTCCCGTGTGATCTTTTTAAGAAGCGAAACCATTTCCCCCCTGTTTGATATCACCCATGTTAGAGCGCGTAACTTTTTTAAAACAAAAGCTAATAAAAAGTTGAGGTTTTCTCTCTATACGTTTTGAGTGTATTGTTACACTGATAAAAGATTGGTTTTACCAGAGGTCGTGACTTCGAATCTGCTTCTGGTTGAACACAAGTTGTACGAGCCGTTTATAAGGAAATTTGACGTTTATTGATACAGTGATACAGAGCAGGTGGACATAGGCGGCGAGCGACGCCGCCTTGGCGGCTAGTATAGTCAAAATACTTCATAACATAATTACTTCAATATACATTTTTAAATTTGTACTAAGAGTAGTCAGAAGAGCGACACGACTTCTATATATTAATAGCCGATTCTCTGTCTGTCTGTCTGTCTGTCTGTTTGTTTGTTTGTAAGTCACGCAAAATGGTAGATTGAGTTGTGAACGAAATTATTTATTTTTTTGTGTGCGACGTGAGTTCGAAGCAAATACATTGCAACCCCAATCGAACGTGACTTTTTTGGCTGATGAACTAATAGGAATAACGTTTTGTTTTTATTATTATTGTTAGTTTTATATTCCAAGGACTACGTTGACTACGTTGGCTTTGAAAACAATACATCAACTAAATACAAAGAAACTAACTGATTAAACAGTTTGGACAAAAAGCAGCAGTGGCAGGACTTGAACTTGGCAGCATGTTTGCCAGTGTATCCTAACGTATCCTTGCCTGACTGTCTGAAACGGGTAAACTTTTTTTCGAGCAATCAAAATGTTTAAAAACCGATAGGTAAAAAAAGAGTATCATGAAACAAAATATTTTTTTGCTTTTCTTTTAACTTAATTTCTTTTTTTAATTATTAAGCGCTTCTGATCGAACGTTTTTTTATTCACTTTATTCATTTAGCACGTGCCTTTTTTCTCTCCTCCCGTGTGATCTTTTTAAGAAGCGAAACCATTTCCCCCCTGTTTGATATCACCCATGTTAGAGCGCGTAACTTTTTTAAAACAAAAGCTAATAAAAAGTTGAGGTTTTCTCTCTATACGTTTTGAGTGTATTGTTACACTGATAAAAGATTGGTTTTACCAGAGGTCGTGACTTCGAATCTGCTTCTGGTTGAACACAAGTTGTACGAGCCGTTTATAAGGAAATTTGACGTTTATTGATACAGTGATACAGAGCAGGTGGACATGGGCGGCGAGCGACGCCGCCTTGGCGGCTAGTCCAGGTTAATTCCGGAATCCTCGATTTGTGATTTCCAGTACATTTATTTATTTATTTATTTACGAATGTTTACCCAGGATAGCCTCTTCAGTTCCTTAAGGTACTGTTATCAATGAGGGTACTGTGAAGGAGGTCCTAGAGCATTTAAAGCCCCCATTTGGGCTACGGAAGCTGTAGTGACAGGAACCGCTCAACTAGGCAACCACCCTAGACATCATTCCTGCTCTCTTGCTGAGTGCTAAGCAGAGAGGATTGATTCACACTGTTATAGTCGCTGGCATGACTCGGTCGGGGATTGAACCCGCGACCTCCCGAACAGGAAGCGAGCATTCTACCACAAGGCTACCAGTCGGTTAAAAACACTTATAGATATAAATAGGCATTTATCTGATTCAAGATCATTCCAGTAAGCATTTCACTCTTTTGTAAAAGCCCTTTCCTGTGAATACACAATTGATCGAATGTGATAATGATAGATCATGTATTTGTTTTTAAAACTACAGGAGATCACACTCATAGATTTGCATCTAAACTAAGGAGGTGGCCCCCTATAAAAAGTTACAAAACACACTAAATATTTATTATCAGAGACGATTGTATAAATATTTCTAAGTTCTTTATAAAATTATCAGAAGAAGCAAAAAAATAAATAAATAAATAAAAAAACAACTAAAAAAACTAAAAATAAATGAATGAATAAATAAATAATAAATAAATAAAAATAAAATAAATAAATAAAAAATAAATGTGATTATAATAAAATACTAACAATAACATCAACAATCTAAGATGTACGATTGATTATTGATAGCGACATGAGATGATAGAAAGTAGAACTTAACAGGGTATTTGAGACGACCTTATGCCGGTGTTGATAGGTCGTCGATGGCAAAATAATTTTGTAATAAATTCCAGGATAAAACCAATTGGTAACTAGGAGTTACTACCGAACGTAACAGTTGACACATTTGGAAGTTTTAGTAACCCAGCCTTGGCGCGACTAAGATAACCACGATTATGTTGGTTTAAAGGGAGCAAATCAAAAGTAGTTATAAGAGGAGAAAGTAATTTATTGTTCGTAAGCTTAAAGACGAATATGATATTTAAAAATTTAGCAAAGTCAAAAAAGGAATGTAATTCAAAGCGTAGGAAGAGTGGCGAGGAAGGAGCACGAAAATCAGAAAAAGACATAATTCTCAGGGGTCGTTTTTGAAGAGTTAGAAGACGGCGAGTTTGAAGACTTTGACGTTGGTCTCAAATTTGAGCACCGTGTGAAAGATGAGAATGAAATAAAGAGTAGTAAAGAGATAGAAGAGTTTTTTCAGGACCAACGTGACGAAGCTTACTCAAGGCCCCATCAGCTCGCTTGAGTTTGTTACAGACAAAGTTGATGTGATATTTCCAGCTTAGTTCGTCATCGATGAAGATACCGAGGTATTTCACAACTATGCTCGGACACAATCTTTGACCATTGATTTTAATTTTGACGTCAAAATTGATAACCTTGCGTTTTGATTTGAAAATTAAAAGTTCGGTTTTGGTTCGATTTAGGGCTATCTTATTGGCATTAAGCCAATGAGTTGGAAGTTTCAAGTCAATGTTAGCTTTCTTGGTCAGGGATTTTAAAGAATAGTCGTTATGAAATAACATGGTCTGCAAATAGGTTGACATCCGCATAAAAAATAGCATTGGCGAGATCATTGACATAAAGTAGAAAGAGCAGAGCGCCAAGAACGGAGCTCTCTGGGACTCCGTGAAGAATGCGTGTAAGTTTAGATTTAAATCCAGATACAGAGCCAGACTGTGAGCGATCAGAAAGAAAAGAACGAAACAATCAAGTGGCAATCCTCGAATACCATAGAACTCAAGCTTTGAAAGAAGGATATCATGCTCAACCGTGTCAAAGGCCTTTTGCAAGTCTATGAAGATGGAACAGCCGAACTTGCCATTGTCAACAGCTTTGTACATTTTTTCGATGCAATGAAGGAGAGCAGATTCGGTTGAGTGGTTTGAGCGGAAGCCAAACTGATAAGGATATAGAATTTTGGAATACTCGAGAAATTTAGACAGACGTTTATGCATGAGTTTCTGGAAGATCTTGTCAAGATTTGACAAGAGAGAAAGTTTCCAACTTCAAGAGAAGAGCCTTTGTTCTTAAAGATGGGAATGACACTCGCCTCTAGAACAGATGAGATCAAAGGATGTGGCAGGCTGTGTGGTCCAGAAGCTTTGTGACCGTTCAGAGAAAGAAAAAGTTCAGAAACTTCCTGTGGAGAAGTAGGGGAAGTAAAGAAAGAATTAGGGTTCCTGTTTTTGAACCATTGAGAAAAATAATGTCGAGTAGGAGGAATTTTAGAGCGAATTTTGTCAGCAACAGAAGAACAAAAGTCATTGAAAGCCTCAGAGACAAATGAAGGTTCAGAAGTGATTGAGTTACCCAATTTCAAGGAGATGACAGAGGAGGAATTTGGAGATTTTAAGGAAATTACTTTCCTGACACCCATCCAAACTTTCTTGATTGAAGAAAAGATTTTATGTCAGGAGAAGTAGCAGAAAGAAAGTCACGAAAAAGATTATCACTAACCTTCATAGAAGAAAGAAGACCCTTGGTAATCCATGGTTTATCAAAAAGTTTAGATATACGCCGAGTGATTATTACCAAGGAAACATGTTTGTTGAATAAAGATGTAGTGGAAACCAAGAAAGAATCGAAAGTAGGATTCACGTTACCATCCTCAATTTTAAAAATTTCATCCCAATTTTCAATTCCAAAAACTTCAAATTCAGTTTTAAATTTTTCTTGATTGAATTTTGACCAGTCACGACGGAATCCCAAAGTAGATTTTTTGTTCTGCTCGGGTTTGGAGTCCAAAAAAAGGAATTGAGGAAGGTGATCTAATATAGCAACAGTGAGGTTACCGGATAAAATTTCAGAATCAGAAGGAGTAATGAAGATGTTATCGAAAAGCGTGCTAGAAGCTGAAGTGAACCGAGTTGGGAGAGAGATTGAAGGTAACATCTGATAAACACCAAGAAGATCAATAAAATTCGCATGAGAGGTTTCAGATTCACATGTCAAAAGATCAATATTGAAGTCTCCCAGCAAAGTTAGAGATTTGCCTTCTTTATCGACTGATTTTAATAAGAGGAGAAAGGTGAAGACTACCAAAAAGATCGGCATCCATACTTGGATGCTTATAGATATAGCCAACAATGACGTTCTTCCGGTTTTTAAAAGTGATTTCAGCAAAAACAGATTCAAGGTACCCATCATTAGAACACACAAGTTTCGACAGATCTTCACGAGGTTCAGAGGAGAAAGATTTAGAAATGTAAAGTGCAGCACCACCAACAGAAGAAACGGCAGGAGTATGAAGAAATTTATAACCTTCGAGAGAAATTTTGGAAGAAGGTTTCACTGATACCAATGATATTGAAATTATGATTAAGTCTTGGGAAAACAGATGTCATTTCACTGAAATGCAATTCGAGAGAAGCAATGTTGAGATGAAAGAAAGATAAAAATTTGGATTTAGCGGGAATAGAAACAAATTCTTCAGGAGAATAATATTGACAGTTGATTTTTGCAATATTACCATCACAGTCTTGGTGTTCGTCAGTCTCGGCTTCAAAATTAGAAATAAATGTTTCGGATATTGAATTAAAATATGTGAAATAGGATTTCAAGTAGCTTAAATTCTTACCAATAGGTTTTTCGTCTAAAGGTTAACCAAACGGCAAAATTTCGTTTCTGCAGAATTTACAGAGCTATGCATTGGATGCGAATTTATTAACCATATCATTACACTTGGCATGTGATCGTCTCTTACAGACCGAGCAGTAATGTGATTTGTTAATGTTAATTTTTTTGTCGCACACAAAACAAAATTCGCTTTCTGTATTCATTCGCTTTATTATGCTTATCAGGGCAACGCGATATTAAAATAGGAAACAATTAAGTGCTAAAAAGAAAAACAAGACAAAGGAAACAATAGTAAATAAAGGCTGACACACATCGTACATTCAACGGACCAATCCAAATTGCTTCAAATGAAAGAAAACGTGATACATATAGCGAATTAAATAGACATGTCCCCGTTGGCAAAGCCGTCATAAACATAACAATTCAAAACAATTTAAACTGATCCATTAAATGACGATGCATCTTAAAGATCAGAGATCATGACGCAAACTAAAAATCGACCTCAGGGAAAGATCGATTAGATCATCACTATGTCTTATTTTGATTGGATCATCATTCTCATTCAGTAAGACATTAATGATACCATTGTAACACCAGAGTTACACGAGTAGTTTCTTTTGTTTTAGTGATTTCGCTTTCCCCCAACGGAACTTCGAATAGTTCGATAAACTATTAATACTAATGTAAGCTCTTGCAAAAGTGAAATTGCAACTACACCTTAGGCCGACTGTTTTTGCGTCGCCTTATTTTAGCGATTTTAGCGAATGAGCGTATTTTCGCTAAATTAAAGTTGCGGAAAATTTAAATTTAGCAAAACTTTTTTTTTACCTTCTAACAATTCTCCGTACTTAAGGGGTCATTCGCTAAAATTAGGTTGCGTTAAATCCGTGTTCATCCATTTTCGCAAAATTTTACTGACGCAAAAAAATGGTGGCCTAAGGTATTTGCTTCGTTTTCATGTAGTAGGAAATTTTTTTTTATCTCAAACACTTTATCAAATGGAATTCTACCACATATTGTTATTGCCGTCAACCAACGTCCCTTAAAATAGCATCAAAATTGATGGTTACAAAGATTTTGTCAGATTTTGTTAGATTCTCATGGTTTAGCATTTTTCCTACTTCTTCATAATTTTGTGGAGTTTTCTGGTATTTTCATGCGCAACTCCAACTTACTATTCTCAGTTACGTACAACTGGTACCGTGGTTAGGGAGGCTTCTCTAACACCAGAATGACATTCTTGAACTTCATATCTTGTGAACACTACTCAAAATAAATAATATAATAATGATCGCTTTTGTACGAATCCATAAACTACATATTTTTAAAATAATGGTCAAAATTCAGCAAAAAATTTCAATAAAAAAGATATTTTTTAATATGAAAAAACCATCTGCGTTCTTTCTTAACAGAGCGCTATCTGCGTTCTGTCATATAACCACTGTTTTGATAGATACTTGGACTGTACGACGTTTGAACAAAGACGGGTCGCTTTGAATGAGGTCTTACGTTTACACTGCCACCGTTTTGTCCTTTGGGTGGAACACAAATTAGTACTGAGCAAAGAATTGATCCAATGATCATTGCTGTCGCTCCAGTCCATACCAAAATTGCAGACCAACCTACGTCGTATCGAATACTGTTTGATAGAATTTCTGAGTACAACAGCCCACCATAGCAACACGAAGCTAAAAAAAATATTTCTACTAAAATACCTCTCGATACCATTTCTTGGATCCAGAAATCAAAACGAAAGATAAAATAAAAGAACTGTAAATGTTGTAAGATTGGTACAAAAAAAATTAAATCGTTTATCAAATTAAGAATTACATAAACTATCGATGCATGGAGCAGTACAACCTCCTTGGCAAATTAACCAAATGCAATTTGCAAATCAAACCATCAACCAATAGTGCTTTATTTTTATTGACGGCAAATATTTTCACTGTCATGAAGACATCAAAAGATGGTATAGAATACACCAATTGCGCAAATGGATTTACCATTATGATTTACCAACTTGACCCCTTGACCCCCAATTTGGATCCATTCTTCATGTCATAAAATCACAATAAGTAGTCTATGAAGATTCGTAATTCAAAGTGCACGTATAGCGCAAATCTATATAAAGTTTTTAAATTTTTTAGAAAAACTACATCATTTTAATTATAATTTCCCACAAGAGAATATCAATCTTTGACAAAAAGACCTGGTGCCAAATTAGGGTGCAAGTGGTTGCTAAAGTCGGGGGTATTCCGACTCAAGACAATAGGTGTATAGTATGTATTAGAATAGTATAGATAGTATAAAATAGACCCAGCCGGGCAATTTTGCTGAAAAATCACTGCGGAGGAGTACATTTGCACTTCGTCGCAGTGACTTTTAAGACGATTTTGCACAGTAGGACGACATTCCTAAAAGGCTTACCTCCAAGAAATGAGATGATAAATGTTGCTATGGTTCCGTGTTTCCAGCAATATTTTTTACGACGACAACCAAACAGAGCAAAAACACCAATTATCGCAAATAAATTCAAAACAAGCGAAATTATCACACAGACCAACACATAATCCAACTTGAGTTCTGAACAAAGCAAAAAGAAAACAATGTGAGTGTAACAAAGACATTGTGGTTGAATATTTAAGCCTTCCTCCCGATGCATTTTATTTCCTAGTAGTGTTTTAATTACATTTTGAAGTTCGAAAAAAAGAATTAGGGAAATGTGCGTCAAACACATTCAGGATGTCCCTTGCAAACTCTTAAATACAGTTGAATTAGTGGTTGCGTAAAGTCCCGTTTAAACGACGCACTTTTTTGTTTTATTGTCAGTATAAACGCTATAACTGTTTATAAAATTTTTTAAACTTTCATGTGGTGTGCTGGCTGTAATGTTTTGATACTTAACCAATTGACTGTTTTAATACAGACATATTTTTTTATAGCGAAAGAATACGACTTTTCATCAGTTGATGCTTTTGACATTCTTGAACCAAGCTGTCTATTTCAACTAGTTTGATATAAATTTTATGTATAAATTGTCTGACAAAATTGATTTTTAAAAAAGTGACAATCAAATACAATCCAATCATTTGTTTTCTGCCAAACAAATTTAAAGATAAAAGTACATTTTCTATTTTTTTTATGGGTAACCCCCGTATGGCGTCCTCAAATTGTTATGCATTCAACAAACATTTTCACTGACTATAAGTAAACAAACATGATGCTAAATAAAACAGGAGATAAAACCTTGGATCAAATTGATAATATGAAAGAATAATACCGTACTTTTTTCAACTGTTAAATAACGGAAATCAAAAATATCTTCTCGAAATATGCATTCTTCTTCTTCATTAAAGGTTTTACACTTTCTTAAAAGACCAATATCTTCTCGTACTTTCGCTGTTGGAATTTGTATTTCAGTTGACAACCAAGATGGACCAAATAATCCCCCAATAATTGTGCCCAAGGATACGAAAAAACATACGATAGACAAGCAATGAATTGTCGTTGAAAGCTTTTCTCGCATGTTCATGCAGATGAAAAGTAGGCTGAAACGGTTGAATATTTTGCATTAGATGAAAAGAAACATTAGTAATAGTAATGGCTGCAGGTGTCGGTAAGTTATTTATCGAAAAAATACGCAAAAATATAACTTACCTGTTTTAAAATTAAACCGTCAACGATGCTAGTATCTGCTACATGATAGTATATTAACCAACGACATTTTAAAAGCTAATCAAGCATTAATTACACAAGGATGTGCTTTATCACTTCCCAAATTAGTTACAAAATTTTGTTATATAATACTTCTTAATAGTTTTAATTGTAAGCCAGTTAAGAAAAATTGCAAAAAACTTGTTATCGCTCATGTTTTGATGTCTTGTTGATAGCTACAGTGATGAGCTGACAAGTATGGCGTTAATCAAAACAAACTGTTTCTCTATAATGATCGGTTTTGTTTATAAACAACTGTCAAAATCTCGAATACTATGAGAAACCAGACACGGAGTCAGTATCGTCTTATACAAAACTTTATTAAATATCTTAAAGATTTCGGCATGTCATCAACGTTTTCGCTGCAGCCAACATTTATAATCCAACTGTGAAGCCTTTTTCGATAATATATGCTTTTCAATGTAGACCAAAGTCTTTTTTGTATCTGTTAGAAGCCAAAATTCCAAATATCACTAAGCAACTTCCCCTTGTAGGACTTATGGTCTCAATAATGTCACACTGGGGCCTTGTTTCCATTTGAGACAAAAGTTTCATACCGTCAGTTTTGAATTTTTTCAAGTTTGTATTTCTTCGAGGTGAGAACCAATACTAGCAGGCAAATACTATACTTTCCTATTTTTATATTAGTTTTTGTAAACTCATTGAAACAAATTCGAGAATAGTACTGAAATTTTTCTTTGCGTGGATTTTCATTCTTTCTGACAAAAATCAAGTCTTTTACTTTAGTTTTCCAGCAGTGGTACCAAAATATGATTTGCGCCAAAGCTTTTTCAGTTAAATGAGAGATAGCTATCTTGAAAGTTTCGTTTTAATAATTACTTTGACGATACAATGGCTCATTTAACCATTCTTGATGTCGATGTTATGGAAATCACTTTCCTCCTTGATGAAATGATTCAATTCCATAATAAAAATATCCATTGTTTTTCATGGATAAGCATTTGCCGGTCTAATTGTATGTTTGAGGCAGTTTCTTTTATACGGAATGGAGACGAAGAAGGAGAGAAAGCTAGTAGTTTTGAGGGATGAAAAATAATTCTGTTAGCGTGAAAACGTATTTGAATTGACTGGAAGATCTCGTTTGTCGGACCTCCAGTATAACTCATAATAAGAAAAGGAGATTCATCATGTCACAAACCTGATGATTTAAGTTATTTTCTTACAGTCCCTGGACTATCAACCCATGTAACACAGCATTTAGAATATTTTAAGATCTCTTAAACCAATAATCAATGGGAACTTTTGTTTTGGTTAAATCTTTGACAATCTTTGAATCCTATCTTAACATGAAATTGTATTTTTGATATGCTTTTGTTATTGGATATTTGAAATAATGTCTGAAAAAAAGTGCAGAAATTGACAATATCGCCCACAAACACTGACTTAACTGTTTGAAACACACGCCAGTGATTAAGACATCTTTTACTACTATTTTATGCTTGTTATCATATACTTTACTTTATCACAGTACTATAATCATATCCTTTTCCAACGCAGAAGCAGTAACTTAAACAGAACTCACAAAAAGGGATTAATATTCCCCTAAATTACGTATTTAGATTGTGTTTATTTGTTCTTTGAAAAAGATCATTTAAAGCAACCAATATTCTTTTAAAGTTGCCTCTTCCGCTCACAGTTTCTGGCTGTTGTCTCACACCCGTTGTTGTGAGTTATCCTATGCATAGCATACGAGCTGAAGGTCAGTTCGCGTTTGTTTTGTTGCACTTCATTTGTATTTCACGCATGTGCAATAAAACACGATTGGATTGAGACTCAAAGGTGAATCACAGCAATAAAAAGTAAAGGCTCTGAACACCGTCAGAAGACAAAAAATATAAGCATCTGAATTTAAATGTCTCAGGTAGCTGTTGAGTTGAAAAATTTTTGTCTTAAAAGTAGCTGAACACATTTTTTCAGGACAATGATCATGCCCGATGATTTTTGTTGTTGTGTTTCTTTAATAAAATTTATCGATGCATTATTCATGATCATCTGCTTCTACAAATGAAAAGCAAGAGAAAGTTCCATTAATTTGGATTTGTAAAAAATTATTTTAACGAAATTTATATCAAATTTTTCTTTGTTCATAAGGATTAAATAAATGAAATTTCTCCCTATGTATGTAGAATGGAATTTTGAAGTCACCATGACACAAAATGTTTTCACCGTCTTGTTTTTTCCCCTGATTCTTTGTTGCATTAGGTGTATGAATGTGAAGGAATCATCACGCGTCATTGAAAGCAATAATGGACATCAATATTATATTGTTGGTTTTTTTGCTATCTGTGCTCATTCAAACATCCCAAACAGACACCACCTGCTTCACCATACAGCTTTGACGGACGCATTTAGTGGAGCGTTCCATGCATTGGATTATATATCTATCGATGTTTGCAACAATATAGATTATCTCTCTGAAAATGTGGTTTCCCTATTACTGGATAAAAAGTTTACAAGGAATTTGTCTGATAGTATTAAAAAGATGATGTTAGTCAACTGTAAAAAGTATAGGTCAACGTGTACATCAGAAAACCTCTCATCGAACATTGTGGCAGTGTTTGCTTCAATGCCATGGACCATGATGACCATATTGAAAAATATCCTTTCTGGTAGTGATATTCCTATATTGTACACAAGAGAAACAGAGAAATCGATGGAATTATCGGATGATCGATGGCACTTTGACATATTTAACCACAACACACTGTTATCGGTTTTCATGGATTTCAAAAATATGATGCAATGGAATTATTTGTCTTTGCTTTGCTTACAAGCAAATGTATCGATGACATGTTCTTCGATAGAAAAAATCTATAAAAGACTGTTACAAGACACTGTTTGTGTTGCAAAAGCAAATATCTATATGAAAAATGATACCAAAATTCAGAGATTAATTAGCAGCATCAGAATAGACGGAAAAAGAAATGTGTTTGTGCTTGCGGGTAATCCCAACGAGGTACAAAAATTTTTGGAGTTTTTAAAAGAAATGAATGTAACAGACAAAACATGGGTGATATTACAATATGGAAGATTTCTTAATCATCCAAAATAATGATGATAAAATGGATGGATGATAAAACAGCCTTCTGCATTTTATCATCATAACAGCCTTGGTTCCTTTGCTATTAAAAACCGTTTTCTTAGCAACTATCTTTCCAGATCCCATAATATTTCAAAGCTGGATAGATGGACAAAGATTATTCTATATCCACGTATATACTTTAGCGACTCCACACAAATTTTGAATAAAATTTTGACTGAAAATGAAATGCATTTGTATAATTCGATCACTACAATTTTAAATTTGGCAAAAATGAATTTATATTTCAATGCTTTTCAGGGTAACGTTTTGGGTAAAACTGAAATCTACATGTACCGTTATATAATGACTGAACATGATAAAAGTACACTAAACGTTTTTCATTTTGATCCAATTGTTAACGATTACTACTATAGAAATCACAATCTGAATTATGCTATTGAAGCGTACCCATGACATCAAAAAATTATTGGAACATTTGTTAATGACTCTCAGGCTTCCAGAAAGCTATCTGTATGCAATAAAAAACGTTGCGATGATGGGTCGTATGCCAAGCCTGTTTACTTTCAATTAGATAGTACTAATTTGTGGAATGAAAGTCGTTGGATTTGTGAAAAATGTGAATACAATCATTTCAGAATCCAATATGATCACGGTGCCAAGTGTGTTGCATGCAATTATAGTTTTGTATCATCTGTGGATCATACTTTTTGCTTTGATCCATACGTAGTGGAGTATCTTACAGTTAACGATGCTTTGAAAAAGGTTTCAACGGTAGTGGTAGTATCAACAGTTGCTTATTCTATAACGTGCTTGATTATATTTTGGAGAAATAGTAACACTTCTTACGTTCGGTCAACGGATATCAAAGCATCCACATGCCATTTGATTACTAATATCATATTTAACATTCTGTTTCCTTTTGTCATGATTGGAGAGCCTAATCAACTTAAATGTTATGGTCGGCCAATGATATTCGGATTTTGTTTCACCTTGATGGTATCTATTACACTTACTAGATCACAAAAAATAATTTCCATTTTTGGTTTGAAACAAATGGTTCCATTATCCAAAACGCAATGGAAAATATTTGAGTTTAAGGAGATCTGTGGCATAGTTCTCTTACTCTGCATTGATATTATGCTTTTAACAGTGACACTTGTACAATCATCAGTAAGGAAAAAAGAAGTTGAATGGAAGAAAAAGGTTGTAAAGGAACAGTATTGTGATGTTGACACTCACATCATCGTTCAGATAGTGTATCAAATTGTCCTATTGCTTGTCTGCAACATGCAAGGATTTCGTGGAAAATCATTACCAATAAATTTTAATAAATCAAAACAAATATTATATTCAACATTGCTTGTAATGTTGTGACTACTCACCTCCACAGGTATCTACAACACCCAAATCTACCACAAAAACAAAGCAGGTATTTTGCTGCTTGGTTTATTACTAGCTTCAAGTTTAATCAGTATCACTCTATATGGGAAAAGAATTTATATAATACTTTTCCATCCTGAGTTGAATACATTTATAAATACATACAGAACGATTTAACCACAAGATAAGGAATAGAAAAAGATCTGAGGTGTGAAATGACAATTCTATGAAAATGAAATTGAAGAAGAGGAACAACAAGGAAAAATACATTATTTATGTGTTTTTACTATGACATTTCCGGGGCAGTTGCAGTTTTCTAATCAATAACATAAGGATATACAATTTATCAATGTAAGCCTAAATTGTCGTAACTAAAATTATAGTACCAAAAGAGACAATTATATCTTCAGTGTAAATAGTTATATCATAAATAATGAATAGAAACTTCATGCTTTATAAGTGGCTCGTCCGTGTTCTTCTACTTTCATTAATTGTCTCAGAAACAAAGTCCCTAAAGAAGAAATGAAAGCAGAAAAAGCAGTGATGTTGCTCAACCCTTTTAGATCTCAGTCAATAGCCACATTTGCTATATCTCTTGATTGATTCCTCGACATTTGAGAAAGTTTTATTTGAGATGTTGACAGCTTATCTCCGAATTTTAATCATAAAAATCAATTACCTTATCGGCCCTTATTACGCCGGCCCTGTTCCAACGCCAGCCCCTTTTACGCCGGCCCTTATTACGCCACCCCAAAAATTTGGCCTAACGCCATTTAGGGCCGCCAGTTGTTGTTGTACAGGAAAGGAAGAATTCAAATTAGGAATTCTTCTCTAATTTTTACGTATATAATCGATTACAATAACATTTTCAGCACCCTCGTTGGCAACTTCGCCATCGGATTTGGCTTCAATGAAAAAATCCGGCTCTTCTGACTGTTCTTGCTCTTGACTTCCTTTTTCCGGCATTGCTTCTGAAAATGTTTCTTCGACTAAATCTTCTACGGTGAAAGTTTTTTTCATCTTATTTAGTTGTTTTTTCACCAAATCTTCCATTTTTATTCCAACGGCATTGTTTGCGTGGTGGGTAAAGTGCATCAATATCGGCACTTCAAGTCCGCCTTCGGGGATAGGTGAAGTTCTTGGTATGATGCTCGCCACTGTGCCAGTAACTGAACTTCTTTGATGAAAGAAACAGAAGATGAATCTTGTCAGCTCTCTGAGAACATGGCCAACTGTTACATGCCCGATTCGATCTGTTTGATTACTTTTGTCTGCAGATTACTTTTAAGAATGAAACAAGAGGTGCCAAGGCACATAAACGTGATGCGAATCAGATATATTAACACTAACACTTGACACATTTATGAAAAGGATTTTATTGTAAAATTGTCAACTACTACATTAAAACAATTTTCCTTTCTGTTGTTATGAAGCCGATTTGGGTTGAATTAAAAGACATTCAAATTATAGAAAGTCTCTCTAACTTGAAAAAGTGAAAGCGATAATTGTTTTTGTTTTCGCAAAGTTATTATTGAACTTATTAAATTGATCGTTAAGAAATTAATGAGTACTAGCCGCCAAGGCGGCGTCGCTCGCCGCCCATGTTCAGCATGCGTTGACTTCACGAAAAATAAAATTAAAGAATTGGAAACCGAAAGTGTTACCATGTTGTAGAGCTCGAAAAACTGATCGGAAAAATGTATGGGATCCTTCCGCTACGATCAACCGTTACAGAGATATCATCGTTCAAATATTTTGATGACGTCACAGACCCGTCCCCCCAAAAAAATTAGACCCAAATTTTTCGTCACCCCATCGCCGGTATCGCGGACCCCAAAAAACGTCAGTTATCCCTAGAGGCAGATTCGAAATCAAATATCAAATATCAGTTTAAAAAATGGCTCCAAAAAACCCAAATTTCATGATGTGTTATTTATTTTTTAAAACAATCGTTGATCAAACGAAGAGAGAAAAAAACTTTTTATTAGCTTTTGTTTTAAAAAAGTTACGCGCTCTAACATGGGTGATATCAAACAGGGGGGAAATGGTTTCGCTTCTTAAAAAGTTCACACGGGAGGAGAGAAAACAGGCACGCGCTAAATGAATGAAGAGAATAATCAAAAACACGTTTACATTCGTCAATGAAATTAATAAACTTCAGTTTAACTCATCCTACATAGCAAGTTTTGATGTATCTAGCTTATTTACTTGTATACCTTTAGATGAGACTATTGAAGTAGCACTGAATTATCTTTTTGAAGGGACGGATAAAATACAGGGTATGTCAAGAAATCACTTTAAAACATTGTTATTGATTGCTTCAAAGGAAACTAATTTTCTATTCAATGGAAAATCATATGATCAAATCGACGGCGTATCAATGGGGTCACCATTAGCACCTGTTTTGGCCAACATTTTCATGAGAAACTTTGAAGAACGTGTATTTACCAACTTCAATGGCAATCTTCCGTTATACTATCGCCGCTATGTTGATGATAGTTTTATAATTTTCAATCATAAATGTGATGTGCTACCCTTTTTCGATTTTTTAAACTCCTTCCACAAAAACATCAAATTCACAAAAGAGGAAGAGTCTGATAATAACCAGTATTTTCCATTTCTTGATGTAAAGATCGTAAAGCATGGTTCAACATTTAAAACCAGCACTTACTACAAGCCAACTCACACTGGTTTATACACCAACTGGTATAGTTTTACGCCAAGAAAATATAAGATAAACCTGATTAAATCGCTTTTATCAAGAGCTTGGAAAATCTGTTCTGATCGATCATCCTACGATGCTGATGCAAATGTTATAAGAGAAAATCTGGTGAAAAACCAATATCCACCTAAATTGATTGAAGCTGTTATGAAGAACTTTGTAAATTCAGTCAATAATAGTGAAATAGTTGAGCAAACATACGATGTTCCAAAAAAACAAGTATTAATGGTACTTCCTTTTCATGGTGACTTATCCCAAAAGTTACACAAAGGAGTAAAAAAGTTGGTTTCCGACGCATACAATCAAGTCGACATAAAAATTATCTTTCGCACCACCTGTCGTATTTCGGACTTGTTTAAATTAAAAGACACTATACCTAAAAGGTTAAAATCTATGGTAGTATACGGAGTATACTGTACAAACTGTCCGTCATTTTACGTGGGTAAAACGAAACGACATTTAGTAACACGATATCGGGAACATAATGACATCAGAAAGCCAACTGCCGTGACAGAACATTTAGTACGCAACAGTCATGAAACATCCTTAGAGACAGTTAAGATACTTGCAACTGGTAAGAGTGATTTAGAATTATTGATAAAAGAGTCTCTAATGTGCAAAAAGTTACATCCAGATCTTAATAACACTGTTGTTTCATATCCCCTGGAGATGTTCTAACGTAATTGAAACACATTAAGAATGTTGAAATATCGTTATATTTGTATGAACTTGATAAATTGTATATTGAGCTAGTGATCATGGTGTAATAAACACCGAAACGTTTAGCATGAACAAAATCGCGTTTTTTGTCTTTGTTTTTCTTATAAAATTGATATGGCCCAGTTCTCGATCATTTAAATAAAAAAAACGTTCGATCAGAAGCGCTTTATAAGCAATACATCTTTCCCGAATTTCTGTTTAAACACCGTGTTATGGCCTAGCTTCTAAGTTTCGCCTCGTTTCTATGTTCTTTATTGTTTTTCTAATTGCATAATGTTCTCAGTAAGTAATAGTTACTCGTTTTTTCAGTTCCCCAGTGGAGTAATTAGAAGTAATTAAGAGTTTGAAAAAGAGGCGAAACTTAGAAGCTAGGCCATAACACGGTGTTTAAACAGAGATTCGGGAAAGGTCTATTAAATTATTATAAGAAAAGCAAAAAAATATTTTGTTTCATGATACTCTTTTTTTACCTATCGATTTTCAAACATTTTGATTGCTCGAAAAAAAAGTTTACCCGTCTCAGACAGTCAGGCAAGGATACGTTAGGATACACTGGTAAACCGCACACGCTGCCACGTTCTGCCACTGCTGCTTTTTGTCCAAAACGCTTAATCAGTTAGTGTCTTTGTATTTAGTTGATGTATTGTTTTCAAAGCCAAGTCAACGTGGAATATAAAACTAACAATAATAATAAAAACAAAACGTTACTCCTATTAGTTCATCAGCCAAAATAAGTCACGTTCGATTGGGGTTGCAATGTATTTGCTTCGAACTCACGTCGCACACAAAAAAAGAAATAATTTCGCTCACAACTCAATCTACCATTTTGCGTGACTTACAAACAAACAGACAGACAGACAGACAGACAGAGAATCGGCTATTAATATATAGACTAGCCGCCAAGGCGGCATCGCTCGCCGCCCATGTTCAGCCTGCGTTGAGTTCACGAAAAGTAAAATTAAGGAATTCGCAATAATAAGTGTGCCCATGTTGTAGAGCTCCAAAAACCGATCAAGAAAATGTATGGGATCGTTTCGCTACGACCAACCGTTCCGGAGATATCCTTGATCAAATATTTTGATAACGTCACGGACCCGTCCCCCAAAAAAAATTAGACCCAAATTATTCATCACCCCATCGCCTGTATCGCGGACTCCAAAAAACGTCAATTATCCCTATTGGTTACGGAGATAATCTTCCCTAAACGTCGCGTTCGATTTGGGTCTCAATACAATGGTTTCACACTGACGTTGCACAAAATAAAATGAAATAATCACTCTCACAACTCACCTACCTTTTCGCGTGACAGACAAACAAACAGACAGACAGACAGAGAATCGGCTATTTTTATATAGACTACGCGCAAACCCAAAAAACGTCAGTTATCCCTATTGGTTATCGAGAAAATTTTCCCTAAACGTCGCGTTCGATTTTGGTCTCAATACAAATGGTTTCACACTGACGTCGCGCACAAGAAGAGAAATAATTTATTTGTGATCTTACATTGCTGACTTCCTGATTTCTTTCGCAGTTCATATCTACCATTTTGCGTGACAGACAAACAAACAGACAGACAGACAGAGAATCGGCTATTAATATATAGACTAGCCGCCAAGGCGGCATCGCTCGCCGCCCATGTTCAGCCTGCGTTGAGTTCACGAAAAATAAAATTAAGGAATTCGCAATTATAAGTGTGCCCATGTTGTAGAGCTCCAAAAACTGATAAAAAAATGTATGGGATCGTTTCGCTACGACCAACCGTTCCGGAGATATCCTTGATCAAATATTTTGATGACGTCACAGACCCGTCCCCCCAAAAAAGTTAGACCCAAATTATTCATCACCCAATCGCCTGTATCGCGGACCCCAAAAAGCGTCAGTTATCCCTATTGGTTACCGATATAATTTTCCCTAAACGTCGCGTTCTATTTGGGTCTCAATGGAATGGCTTCACACTGACGTCGCGTAAAAATAAAGAAATGATTTCTCTCGCAGCTCACCTACCATTTTGCGTGACAGACAAACAGACAGACAGACACACAGACAGAGAATCGGCTATTAATATTTTCTCTTTTTCTTCTTTTCCATTTCCTACAAAAATTATGAGAAAGACAAAAAAATGGATTCCATTGATACAAAATTTATAAGAACAAATTGGATACCGTAAACGCTCTAATAAGCGCCCTGGGCGCTTATTTAATTTTTGAGATATTAGGGTGGGCGCTTATTAGAGAGGGGCGCTTATTAGAGAGGGGGCGCTTATTTGAAAACTACACGTTTGATGTTCTAGAATATTTTTGTTTCGCATAAAAGTTCGTTAATCAATCGTTACAAAATCATCTTCATCCAAGTCATCGTCAAGCAGGTTGAAGTCGACATTGGCTTCTTCAACGTCGGAATCGGTTGGTGAGAATGGGTCATCGTGAAGCTCGTCATTGAATAACAGGCTTGTTTGATTCTTCAACGTATCTCTCCCAATGGAGCAGGGTTGGTTTTCTTTACCCGCTTCTTGGTTGCGTATAGATATAAACTGTATAGTAAAAGATTTCTAATAAACGCCCCCTGCCACGTAGGGGGCGCTTATTAGAGAGTGGGCGCTTATTCAATTTTTTGGATTTTAAGGTGGGCGCTTATTAGAGAGGGGCGCTTATTAGAGAGTGAGCGCTTATTAGAGCGTTTACGGTAGTTACTTTAAAAACTGTGGTAAGATTTTCTGGTTTCCAATGTTTTGATATACATTGTGACATTGTATTGACAATGGCCGAAGTTATGGCCGAAAGCTCCACTTGTAATAAAAAGAATGTGTCGATGAAAATGTCGTTTTTATTTCATCCAACAACTCTTAATATAGTAAGGGTTGGCGCTTGATGTACTACCCAGCGGGCACAAGACGTCTTTGAGACGTCTTATTTTAATCGTAAAATGGTCGTTTGCTTTCCAGATCATTTTGGGACGTCGTAGGGACGTCTGAAACGAGACGTCACAAGTGGGATCCTTTTACGACGTTTTTGGGACGTCTTTATACGGATTGAATAACGACCTTCGAAACAATTGTAAATTTAAGATCATTTTGGGACGTCGTAGGGACGTCTGAAACGGGACGTCACAATTGGGATCCTTTTACGACGTTTTTAGGACGTCCTTATACGGATTGAATAACGACCTTCGAAACAATTGTAAATTTAAGATCATTTTGGGACGTCGTAGGGACGTCTGAAACGGGACGTCACAATTGGGATCCTTTTACGACGTTTTTAGGACGTCCTTATACGGATTGGATAACGACCTTCAAAACAATTATAAACTTAAGATCATTTTGGGACGTCGTAGGGATGTCTGAAACGGGACGTCGCAATTGGGATCCTTTTACGACGTTTTTGGGACGTCTTTATACGGATTGAATAACGACCTTCGAAACAATTGTAAATTTAAGATCATTTTGCGGCGTTGTTGGGACGTCTGAAACGGGACGTCACAATTGGGATCCTTTTACGACGTTTTTAAGACGTCCTTATACGGATTGAATAACGACCTTCAAAACAATTATAAACTTAAGATCATTTTGGGACGTCGTAGGGACGTCTGAAACGGGACGCCGCAATTGGGATCCTTTTACGACGTTTTTGGGACGTCTTTATACGGATTGAATAACGACCTTCGAAACAATTGTAAATTTAAGATCATTTTGCGACGTCGTTGGGACGTCTGAAACGGGACGTCACAATTGGGATCCTTTTACGACGTTTTTAGGACGTCCTTATACGGATTGAATAACGACCTTCAAAATAATTATAAACTTAAGATCATTTTGGGACGTCGTAGGGACGTCTGAAACGGGACGTCGCAATTGGGATCCTTTTACGACGTTTTTGGGACGTCTTTATACGGATTAAATAACGACTTTCGAAACAATTATAAACTTTCAAAAGCAATCAGTCTGTATAGAATGATTTATTGTAAATGTTTTTAAACGTCTTGACAACAAGCAGCGGTGGCATAACGGTTACGAGTTCGGCTGGTACACCAGAGGTTCTAGGTTCGAGTCCGCCTGTGGCCTATTACAGTTTTTGAAAGAGTAAATTTCATAATCCTGCGACGTCGTTACGATGTCGTTGGGATGTCATCGAGACGTCTCAATGAAGATGTAATTGGGACGTCTTTTGAGATTCCCACTTCGCGACCATTTTGCGACGTCTTAGGGACGTCTTCAAAAGACGTCTTTACGACGTCTTTGTGCCCGCTGGGTAAGGACGTTTAATATAATCAGGCATTTTCAACAACACTTAATTTCTCATCTCTCCATTTTGTAGATAATAGGGAAGAATTGCTGACCAAATAAACAAGATATCAGCATTTGAACAAAATACCATAGGACAAAGCATTGGAATTTCTAATGGCATTCGATCGTTCAAACGTTCAAATTTAATCGAAATTAGTATCATGCTCTATAAGATGTCGGTTCAACATGTATGCGTGTCAAAACTTCATCGTCCAATATGAAAAAGAAATGCTGGATGCATTTAAACTTTCTTTCCACTTTATTTTGCAAACCAAATGTTGTTAGTGTTGTATATGAATGTTTCAACGACTTTTTTTGCGAATTCTATTCTTGTGTTTTTCTAATATATACCAACAATGGGATATAAAAGTCATCTATGATATGAAAATAGTATCCCGTATTCTTCAATGGTAGATTCAGTAATTTCCAACCGACTGTCAAGTTTGAGTTGCAAAAACACCTGTACCTGGCAATGAACGGAAAGATATGCAGTATTAAGCAGATCAAAGAAAATGAGAACGGAAACGAGCCCGGATAACCAAACCAGAAAAGGGATTTGATTTAGAAAGTGAGAGAAATAACCACGTACAAGACTCAAAATAACTTAAATATTTATGCATGAAGAAGAGTTAGTATCAACTATGTACTTTATATATAAAAACTTTTGAATGATGAATTGTGTTTTCCTTCACTGTGAAAGACACAAACTCGATACACTCAGAGGGGGATTGGAAACTTAAAGTTGCACACCCACGAGATACGACATAACTGTAGCTATCTTACAAATTTAAGCAGACTTTTTCAGGTAAATGGTAACAAATCTGATCTTTTAACAAATAAATTTGGAATTCCAGTGTGTCAACTTTCGAACCACAAAATCACAATACGCGATCAATTTGTCAATATACCGAAAACATGAGCAAAGCCGAATCTCAGATCGAGGAATGCTAAAACCTTCTGTGCAAATGGCGTTATGTTATGAACTTTTTGTGTAATGCGAAGAAAATAACGTCTGTGCAACATTTCAAATTTGGGGAAAAACGATTTTTTTCACTCTAACTTGTTTACTACTAAAGTTAATGATGAATCTATTGAGCGCATACAATACTGGAAAATACTATGTATTACCTTTCATGAAAACTTGAAATGGAATAAATAGCAAAAGAGGCTATTAAAATCGTCTACTTCAATACATGCAGTTCACTACTTTTTCTTCGTTTTTCGTTTACATCTCTTTAAATTCCCTTTAAATTTCATAACACAATTAACTCACATGCTTTCCTATTGTTTCAATATTCTTCTCGTGGTGAATTCATTTGAATCAGTTCAAATGAATTCACGATGTGAAGAATATTGAAACAAAGAAAGTGGAAACCCCCAAGTTTTATTCGTATATAAAAATACACGAAAGAATTTTAAAAAATCTTTTAAAAATAACAGGTGCGCTCAAAATATCGCCTTATTCTTCGTGATTATTCTTTCGTGTAATGAAAAACGAAAAACGAAAAACGAAAAACGAAAAACGAAAGACGAAGAAAAAGTAGTGATATATGTGACTGCTGAGGAGAAATTTTAGGCAGACTCATGGTTTTATTTAAAAAATAGATTCATGGCAAGCAACAACGGGGCAACAATTGAGCAAGAAAAGTTGTTCCAACGCGATTATCCAAGTCATCATTAAGTGTTAAGCCAAAGTAATAGTAGCACAAGTGGCAATTATTACTTCTTCTTCTTCTTCTTCTTCATACATCATTGCAAACTCAACTCTTGTAAACACATAACGTACTGCGCGCTCTTTTTGTTTTGATATTTGATTTGATTTTTTTAATATTCTTTGAAATTCTCTCGTGTATTTTTTTCAAGAATTATAAAAGAATAATCAACACTGAATTTCTCAAACGTGTTATTCTTATTAAATTCCTACGTGTAGATTTTGAAAGAATAAGAAAAAAATAACAAAATATCGTCTTATTCTTCACGATTATTCTTTCGTGTAATGGGGCCTTAACAGAAAGCACTTATCTGGTTGCCTGGACATGGTTCCTCTCACTTCTCCTGCTTTATCATATAGATTTTTTTCTATTTGTTTTAACTTTTATTTATAAATTGAATAAATTTGTATAACCTTTTAAGTCATATCTATATATTAATAGCCGATTCTCTGTCTGTTTGTTTGTTTGTTTGTTTGTTTGTTTGTAAGTCACGCAAAATGGTAGATTGAGGTGTGAGCAAAATTATTTCTTTTTTTGTGTGCGACGTGGGTTCGAAGCATATACATTGCAACCCCAATCGAGCGTGACTCTTTTTGGCTGATGAACTAATAAAAATAACGTTTCGTTTTTATTATTATTGTTAGTTTTATATTCCACGTTGACTTGGCTTTGAAAACAATACATCAACTAAATACAAAGAAACTAACTGATTAAACATTTTGGACAAAAAGCAGCAGTGTCAGAACGTGGCAGCATGTTTGGTTTGCCAGTGTATCCTAACGTATCCTTGACTGTCTGAGACGGGTAAACTTTTTTTTCGAGCAATCAAAATGTTTAAAAACCGATAGGTAAAAAAAGAGTATCATAAAACAAAATGTTTTTTTTGCTTTTCTTTTAATAATTTAATTTCTTTTTTTTTAATTGTTAAGCGTTCTGATCGAACGTTTTTTTATTCTATTTATTCATTTAGCACGTGCCTTTTTTCTCTCCTCCAGTGTGAACTTTTTAAGAAGAGAAACCATTTTCTCCCTGTTTGATAACACCCATGTTAGAGCGCGTAACTTTTTTAAAACAAAAGCTAATAAAAAGTTGAAGTTTTTTCTCCCTACGTTTTGAGTGTATTGTTGTACTGATCAACGATTGTTTTAAAAAATAAATAAGTAACACATCATGAAATTTGGGTGTTTTTGGAACCATTGTTTAAACTGATATATTTGACATTTGATTTCGAATCTGCCTCTGGCTGAACACAGGTTGTACGAGCCGTTTTTCAAGAAATATGATGTTTACTGGGGTCTCCGGGGTGACACAGATAAGGTGCACATGGGCGGCGAGCGACGCCGCCTTGGCGGCTAGTCTATATATTAATAGCCGATTCTCTGTCTGTCTGTCTGTCTGTCTGTCTGTTTGTTTGTAAGTCACGCAAAATGGTAGATTGAGTTGTGAGCGAAATTATTTCTTTTTTTGTGTGCGACGTGAGTTCGAAGCAAATACATTGCAACCCCAATCGAACGTGACTTATTTTGGCTGATGAACTAATAGGAGTAACGTTTTGTTTTTATTATTATTGTTAGTTTTATATTCCACGTTGACTTGGCTTTGAAAACAGTACATCAACTAAATACAAAGAAACTAACTGATTAAACATTTTGGACAAAAAGCAGCAGTGGCAGAACGTGGCAGCATATGTTCGGTTTGCCACTAACTCTTGCCTGACTGGGTGAACTTTTTTTTTGAGCAATCAAAATGTTTAAAAACCGATAGGTAAAAAAAGAGTATCATATAAAAACAAAATGTTGTTGTTTTTTTTTGCTTTTGTCGTAATAGTTGTCTTAATTTCTTTTAATCGATTTCTTTTAATCTATTTTAATCTGATCGAACGTTTTTTTATTCTCTTTATTCATTTAGCACGTGCATTTTTTCTCTCCTCCCGTGTGAACATTTTAAGAAGAGAAACCATTTTCGACCTGTTTGATAGCACCCATGTTTGAGCGCGTAACTTTTTTAAAAAAGCTTTTTTACAAAAGCTAATAAAAAGTGGAAGTTGTTCTTCCTACGTTTTGAGTGCATTGTTGTACTGATTAACGATTGGTTTTAAAAAATAAATAAGTCACACATAATGAAAAACCTGAAAAATAGTTAATGTAACACTGATGTAACACTGACTGCACACCAGAGGTTGTGACTTCGAATCTTTTCCAAGTTGTATGAGCCGTTTATAAAGTAATTTGCCGTTTATTGATACAGTGATACACAGAGCAGGTGAATATGGGCGGCGAGCGACGCCGCCTTGGCGGCTAGTACATGTATAATGTTTGTATATATATGCATACGCAGGTTTTTATATTCATTGAGAGAGTAGCTATGTAAAATACATTAAATTTTAAATAGGATTATTTTATTATCATTTTAAGGATCGAGAGTATTTACAAAATTTCATATGACTTCAAGTAAAAGTGTAGATGGAATTTTTTTTAGCTATCCAAGTACACACAAATTATAATAAAAAAAAGAGACATGATATATGATCCCGAAGAATTTATGACGACAATGTCTTCCTTAAAATGTGGTTCAGTTTGGGCTCCAAAAGAGTTATCGGTAATTACTGCTACATTGACGTGTTTTATAACGTTGATAGCAAGTGTTGGGAATGCATTGATTCTATTCATTGTCATACGAGATCCATTGAAAAAGCTTCACACTCCTTTTAATTATTTTGTCGTGAATTTGGCCATTGCTGACTTGATTGTTGGTATTGCCAATCAACCTCTGGCTGTTTATATACATATCAGAGAATATTTCAGAGAAGTGCAAAATGATCCAGCAAAGGCATTTCATATAACTTTCTTTGTATCTGTTACAGCCAGTATTTTAGGAATTATCGCTTTGTCAGTAGACAGATATTTTGCTGTTACATTTCCACTAAAATATCGAAAGTTCCTGAGTTGGAAACGATGTTTGTGTATATCCGTGATAATATGGCTGATCTCTTTAACTTTTCCTATAACTTATTTCAAAGTTGGTTTTATCGATTATCTGATGGTGTATGCTAACACATGTATCATTATAGCATCGCTGGTCTTGGTTTTCACATATATTCGCATCTATCTTTTTCTAAAAAACAATACAAGAAACCTCGAAAAGCAAATGAGATATAGCTCAAGTGCTAGTGAAGATATTTGGTTGAAACGCTCAATCATGGAGAAGAAAGTGACAAGAACATTTTTAGTTGTTCTTGGTTTGTTTTGTCTCACATATTTCCCAGCAACAGTGTTGATATATATTTTACAATATTGTTCTCAATGCAGGTGCACGTTACGTCACTGGTTACGTGACTTTTCGTTTCTGTTGATCTCCGTAAATAGTTGCATGAATCCGGTTGTTTATATTATACGACTGAAAACATATCGTAAAACGGTAAAAAAGCTATTACCAGTATTCTTTTGGAGGAGGTAACATTCCATCGCTCTAGTAACCCAAGCTCTGTAACTCCAAACACCGATCTGTACTGAAAGTGTTAAATATTTCGTTAGATGAAGACAATTAAGTAATTTTTTAATAAAAGTATTGTCAGCCAAATGTTTTGACTCTATTCATTACTTACGATTAATGAATGAGTGCTTTGTATGATGTTTTCTCGGGAACAAAACAGCGATTGTTTCTTTGATCTTATTAGCTATCCTTACAATGTTACTTTTTCCAAGAATGGCTTAGAGCTGAACTACACTTATATGGATTCAATGTAAAAACCAAATACAAAAGGATAGTCGAACCTGCATCTATTCAACATTCCCAGTTATTTGAGACTACCTTTCAGCCTAATTCAAGGTAAATCTATCTCAGTTATTAACTTCAGTAATTCGAAAATTCAGGCCTGACCCAGTAGTTATTCGAATTTCAACTCAAAACTAAGGATTTTCAACTTTAATGCAAACTTTGAAAATAAAAAGTCTTTTTTCCGAAAAAATAAATGCATGTACATGGGAATTATTCCAATAGTTCAATCACATCTCTATTTCCAGAGAGTTGAATTCCTAAAACGTAATTGTTCAGTGGATCTGAGTAAAAAATGGCCTTGGCGTATTTGCCCTTTTTTCCTTTTGGTAAATACCCCACTACATTCTCTCTTTCGTCTATAACGACACAAAGTACTTGTCGACATCATTAGTAGGCTACATGTGTTCCATTTGTTTGTTTGTTTTTTTTCTTTTTTTTCATCAATACATTCTTGTCTCCAAAAATATTATTAGAACTTTACTAATAACAATTTCGTTCATAAAACCTCATAGTTGTTGAGTTTATTTCAAAGTTCTTTAAAAGAATTTTCTCCATGGGTCTTCATAGTTTATTGTCATGTTTATTGTCATGAAACAAGATCCATGATGTTTTTGTTACTTCTAATCTGCTGCTGTAGATATGAAGATAATATTGCAGTGCAACTCAAACAAGGAGCTGCTTAGGTTGAGGACTTCAGGACGTGTCGCAACGACACGATTTACTGTTAAGATCAGCACATCCATCATTCATCTTTTTACCACTGCAACCAAATGTGAAAATACTGCAGCGGAACTTTGTTAACATGTCCCAACTTCAGGTCTGTTTTTTACAGTAATTTCAAGGCATAGTAGGGACTAAGACGCAAGAATGCAAGAATGTGGTGTCAGATTTCGCTGACTTGTCGACATTCACAACATTTCTGTTTCAAAAACGTAGTGTGCTTATTGGGTTGTTTAAAAACAAAGGTGCGCAAATACTGCATTTTTGCTGCACTTCCATGCCGTGAAAAATGGAATGGAGATAAAATCTTGATAATGATTATAGATTCTGTTATAAGCATTTTATTGATGTCGTGAGATTGGTGAAATTGATACAGACAGGATGGGTAACCAATTGGAGCCGAAGTGTGGTACAAGGGATTGTTGATAACTCTGAATGAATACCCTATTACCCCGTTTTTAAGCCCCCCTCAGATTTACGCCCATGGGCTTAAATCCGGATTCAAGCCCATGGGCGTAAATACGGAGCCATTTTCAGCATTCGAGAAAAAACAAAATCATTCTCAGGTGCATCATTTTTTTTTTAAAAAATCAGTCAAATTTACACGGCTTCCTTCTTAAATAATCCTTAATTAGTAAATGACCTTTTTCTGTGGACACATATGGTCCCTTTACTTTGTATAGTCCAGGGACTTCCAATCCATTTCCTCTTGTATTTTGTCGGCTGCCAACCACTTCTACTGTGACATTTCCACCGTTTGCCAAAATGTACGTTATATACGGGGATATAACTCTCGAAACATGACCGACGGTTTCTGCATTTGAAAATGAAAAAGTACCATCATACTTCTCTCGTATTTATTTGATGATCTATTTCCCATATTTTGGTTCATATTATCCTTTCTTATCCAAATTAGAGAATTTTTGGTACTTATTTTTTTTAGCCCATGGGCTTAAATCCGGACCACTTTTTGAAAGAAAAAAACTGACTCAACATTAAAAATCCGTTTTTAAGCCCATGGGCTTAAAAACGGGGTAATAGGGTAGATGGAATTCTCATTTATTTTGTGTTGCAAACAAATAAAGCCTACATCTTTTTAATTATGCAGTCACTCAGAGTTGTTGTATGATACCTGGGTTTTAGTTTTTGAACTCCTGTAGACAATACTCATACAACCGTCATTTATTCGACTTGAGGGGGTAAAGCACCTCCCCACTAACGTTTATTAAGCTATCATCGACGATAAAAAACAATAATTACCTTAGAATATTATTTTCCCGCGTTTGAAATAAGCGGGAAAGAGTTTTCCCGACGGTTCTGAAATCGAGATTTCAGCGCATGCGCATTTATGAAAATGCGCCTCGTGTAAGCCTTTAAAAGAAAAGCATCGAAAGATGCTACTTTCTCTCGGATTTTACGTTCGTACAGTGTACAACTTCATAAACTCACATATTGTCTTTTACTTTATTTCATATACCGAAATCATTGGATGCAAGGGACGACGAAATCTGTCCAACATAAAAGAGACGAATTGAGAAAAAAGAAGAGAAACGATTAAAAAGACGACAACACCCAGAATTGCGACAGAAGAAATTATTAAGAAAGTTATTTCATTGAAAAATTGTAAATTTTACTAGGTAGCCAGAGTGAGTTGTGAGCAAACCACGGTTTTCCTAACAAAATAGTTCTAAAGGTTCACTCCCACTTTGACTCAGGGGAGAGGTAGGTTTTTCATCCGAAGTTGAGGGCTGGGCCAATAGTTAAAGGACCTGTTCTCAGCAAGCGCTTGCTTCTGGCAAATGCTTTAAAACCTTAAATTTTATCAAAATGAAATTGTATCATTTGTTACGCACTGTACACCACGTTGAAAGATCCACACCAAATGTCACCGTGAAATAATTTATTTGTTGTGTAATTTTCTTAAGCGAGAAAAGATAATTCGGGAATCATTATTCGACATCATGCTTATATCTTATTGCCATTGGATACCATTCTGCTTTCTTCGATATTTCACACATGATGGGCTTAAACGTAGCTATACCGACCTTATGATTACTAATCCCCAATCAGATATAAACTTATTGTTAATCCGTAAAGAAGCGAGAGTAAGACAACATCAGTACTTAAAAAAATCCATAAGAACGGTCCAAACTACACATACAGCACATAGACAGAAGAAAAGACAGACAAACAGAGATATGGAAAATCAAACACTTTGTAGCTAAGAATCAAAAACAATATCAAAAGAAATATCATTTTGCAAATACTTAGATTACATAAGCATACAAAAAACATTAATTTTGTCTGCAGCCCGCTATTTCTGCTTCGAAATAAAGTTGATTAATTCATCCATTGTTTCAAGAAAATGTCTGCAGTATTCTTTAACAGGAGCACCATCTGGTGAATCGACTGCAGACATATTGCCGCTTATGCCGTTCCTACCAAACAGATATGACATTCCAAATCTATCTGCGTCAGGACAGTACACAAGATTTTTGGCAACATGATGTGGGATTGTGACAACATAAAGGCGTTCCAGTTGTTTTTGATATAATTCACTGGAAAAGAAATCGCATTTGTATCCACGTTCTTCTGATAACTGTTCAAGAGCTGCTAACAACGTTCCGTCTAAGCGCAGTCCCATTCTCATTTGCAGGATTTCTGAGTAATAGGCATCACAGTATCTTCGCAGTAAAGCCATATCCATTTTTTTCCCATGTGCGAAATTTTTTGCCAGATTTGCCATTAATGGTGATGGTGACTTGTGAAGCTTGATATTGCCATTAATGTACAGCGGCAACATTGTGACCGCATCTATTACATGTGGCCTTCCATACATTTTCATAAAGGATATTTGTGCAGCAAGTAGAATCATTGAACTTGGGTTAAGAAATCGCTTCTTAAATTCTGTGTTTGTAACCTCAGGTATTTCAAATTCCTCATACTGAAACTCGCTATAGAATTTGTTAAAAACCTTTTTACCGTTTTTGATACCAGACTCAATGAACTCGTCAATGTTGAAATGCAATTGCTCTAAAGATGGTGAATCCGTGGTACCTGAGACATCTACCATTCCACATTTTTCATAATCTTTAATAATTGAGTGTGCAAAGTCTCCTCCTGCTGACGCGTGGCTTTCAGCAACGTTGCCACAGAATGCAGTGTAGGGAGAACTCTCAGCAATAGAAAAGAATGCTCCTTTGTCTAACCAACGATCACCTGCATTCTTACCCAAATGAATGTTTTTTCCAATTCTTTCTTTTTCAAACTGCCCATCCAGTGTAAAAACAAGAATTGATTCTTCAACAATTTTTAAAAGTTCACTATTATGTTGATCAGTTAACAAATGGTTCCGATGCTTTGCCCATGAAGTCCTATCCAAACAGGTTAAAGCAGCAACAGGAGATGGTGAAGGAATAGTGCTCTGTTCTGTGATTTTTGTCAATGCACTGAAAATCTCATCAATACTGATGACTTCACCACTATCGGACATCACATCAAACGTAAATAAGTGACCATTTCGAATTATTACGATGTTTTTTGATGTATTGCTTATTCTTGCGCTATCGATGTCCAAACCTGGTATTCTTGCAGAACCAGAAAATCCCTGCAAATGAGTGCCCATGTTCAAAGGTATCATGCCTAGTCCATATGAAACTTGAGTTCGAAAATTTTCTTCGGTTTCCTTAAGAACGCCTTCGAATAAAGGGCTATAATTCCATACCGTCGGTGAAAATGCATTATTTCTCAATGCAATATTGATTTTTGCAGCACAATGGATCACTTTAGACGCACGGACACATTGTGATTCATTCTTTCCAAAATCGGATATGATAGAGCCGCCATCCTGGTAAAAGGCCATATCTCTACAACTCAAAATATACGGGATTTCCTGATCCCATCCATACTTTGTTAAATCTCCTTTGTTATAGGAATGGACAAGATCTTCGTGTAGAGTCTTTCCATTGCCTTGCATAAAAGTGTTGGCCAAACCCTCCAATTCCTTGTATTGATTTGGTTCTAACACAGCTTTTCTTACATTCAGAAAGGAAGCCATAGCTTGTTCAAGGCTTGTTATCGGGAGTTTAGGTAAAGACTTTTGAAAAAAATCTGTTGGTAATGCATTCCTTAATGAACTGATGTGAATCATTCTCAATATCGGTAGTGTTGTTGAAAGCTTTTTCGATGTTGCTTGCAATGCCATCTTTGATAACTAACTGTGAACCTATAACAATAATAACAATTAAATTAATAAAGAGAAAATTTTAAAAATGTGGCTTCAAGTCCTTTTTATAATAAAACTCCTTGCTCAACTGAATTTATTGCCCCCGCAGCGAGCGTAAGCGAGCGAGGAGGCATAGTAGTTTCACGAGATAGGCGAATGTCAGTTCCGATTTTGTTCTTCATCATCATCTTCCAACTTTCGTGTTGACGTTACATGGTGGAATACAATTAATTAGCTGACTTTGCTTTTTTTCCCGTTTCAAAGCATGGTACTGTAAGTGGAATGTTTTTTCGTATCTCTTTCCTAATTTATTATTATATTATACTATGTTATTTAGGAAATTCGTATGCTAAAATTGCTTAGACATTTTTCATATTACTTTTGTGTTGTTTTAGTGAAGTGAACGACTAGGATTTTGAAGCACAGCTTGAAATCTGAAATTTTGCCAACAACATTTTATTTTTGTATATGTTTTAGCTCTAAATAATCTTTCGTTCGATAAATTTTATTCAAATGCACTGATTTTTGGCAGATCTTGCCTTAAAAAGATTTTAATTGGATTTCTGTGCATGCAAGAAAGCCTACAAATTGTCCTTCTTCGTGTTTTCCTTCTTTCAGTCCTCCCCCAAACCTGGTGTGATCATGATCAATAAAACCTTCTTATATTTTTTTCTTGTTTTTTATGTAAACTTTGGCTATTTTTGTTTCGAATCAAAGTTTGAAACGCAGATTTCTAATGGATTTTTCGCTTTAATTTTTTTTTTGAAAAAGTTTTTTTTCTTTCTTTTGGCACTTACAGAATTTTTTTTAACAAATGTTTATCTTATTTTCATTATAAAATACGTAACCATGGTTTCAGTTCACACATTTCTTTTGTTTGTAGCCAATACTTTCTGATATTACTTGTTAAGCCTTAATTACACTTTTTGAAAGGTGACATAGGACCAAGAGATAACAAAAAGTAACAAAGTTTTTTTTGCTTTTGTTTCCGTTGTATAGCTTGCTGTGTGTAAAAATTGGAATGCTTGAGGGCGGGGGCATTTTTAGCCAAAGCTACATGCTAGTTTAATAATAAAGGGGCTTTGAAGAGCTGTAGTATACATGAGGGCAACTTAATGATGATCATGCCAGTAACTCTAAAGAAGTGTAGATTGGTTAATCCTATTCGTTTTTCCTGTTACTTACATTGCGAATCTACGAATAGTAATTTACTTAAATTAACTTTTCCTCAGCCTAGATCCAGTCGCTCTAAGCTCCAATACGCAAAACATCGGGAAATCGAGATTCACGGATAAAACTATAGAAGAAGTTCTATTTTTGCACCTTTCATAATTTCTTTGTATTGATTTCCAAAACAATTTTAAAACCGTCTCCTCTTTTGAGCGCCCACCCCTAATAAGCGCCCTCCTAAATTTAGAAAACATTTGATAAGCGCCCGGGAAATACGGTATTTGTACATTTTGTAACAACCTTCAATCTCGCGAGCAGAAAATAAACAGAAATTGCTTCAGACATATGAAATTTCCTAAAACCAGCAAAAAAATTGCAGAAGATTCGTGAATCACACAATTATTATTGAAATCGTATAAAATCAGCATAAGCCAACGTAATAGGATCGGGATTATTCGTATTGATAGATTGTAATTAACTTTTTCATCTCAAAACATCTAGTTCTCGATTGTAATCGGATCGGAAATTTCTACTCTTCGTGTGAAATAGCAAGTAGCATGTAGCTTTAGTTAAAAATGCCCCCGCGCTCAAGCTTTCCCATTTGCACACACAGCATTACGGTTTGTTTTTAAGAGAAGTATTATAATAAGATCTTCTATCGACAAAACTAGAACAAACATCAACTTTTCTGAACGTGTTCCGTAAGGAACAGATTCCCTTAAACATCTACCGGTTGTCAGGTATACCAAAAATGTATAAATCTACATCTCAATCTGTGTAAATCTACGCAGGCGAATTTGACACATCCTTTTCGAAGTTCAAGTCGGTAAAAATTTTTACCCGGGTTCCTAGTAGCTAAAATAATGTTTTATCGAAAAATTAGGTCGTAGACCTCAAAGCAATTTTTTGATATTCCTCAGCCGTTTTTTTACGCTCTGATTAAATTACATTTTTCCAAGACATTTTCCTTATTTTTATAAAAACCACTTCTTCATTTTTCACAAAAATATATTAGCCGAAAGAACTTGAAAATGGCTTTCCATGCATCGATGTAAAAATTACTTTGAAATTCGGTATATTCATTTAAAAAAACAGCTTTAAAATTTCCATTTCCAAAATTATGAAACAATTATGAAACACAAAAAAATTAAGAAACTTTTACAACATTATTATGACTATTTTTTAAATAAGAATTTTTTTCCATACTTGACTTGTTTTGAAAAGAAAATTTCCTATTTAAATGAAGGTATTACATTACAGAAACAAATTAGTTCCAAACGCATTTATACAAACACGCTATTATTCATTGGATACCGTCTATGTGTCTAATTACGGACAGCCTTCGTAATTACGGACATCGACAAAACATAATTCCAACCGTCTGTAAATTAAAAACACGGCACATCCCGTACTGTCAACCAAACTGTAATAAAACAAACTTCAAAACGCTATAGATGAGTTTCTAAGTGACGTGATGTTTATAAGCATTAGTGTTTTTTGCTCGATAATTGCTGTGAGTTTCAACATAAATGTTTAATAGATCAAGTCAATTTCCTACCAATATGCGCACGCATCTTGGTTGGCAATTAGATGCTCTCTGCACACTGTCGGTTAAACCGGTTCTCAGGAGTCGTTTTTAAGACAAAAAAATTATTAAAAATAATACTCATTAGCACTCGAAATCTATTTTTGTGAAGTTTATTAAATTTTTAGTTTAAACAGATCTTTAACTGGTAATTAACATCAGAAACTCATCTATTTGAACGCTAGAGAAAATTACCAATATACCATTTAGAAGTTATTTTTCTAAACTTTAAAGATTTAAAATAGACTGCGCTCTCTTGAGAATCATGCGTATTTTTATGAGCTCCGTGTGTACAATGGTAGCCATATTTACGGATAAAAGATAATAATGGCCACCTCCGTCATGAAATATCGACAAGTCGAAAATTTATGTTTAAAATGAATTGAGGAATGAAAATGTTTTTAGATCATGCTTTTAGAAAGTTAATTATCATAAAATAAGTCAAATAAATAAAGTTTTTGTACGTCAATCACAGTGGGGGAGGACACTTTTTACTGAGTATTGAAATATAGGCCATTATGATTTTCATGGTCCATTATTCTTCAAGTGTTGTTGCTAATTGCTCTCTATTGGATTGCTCTGTTTCATAAAACATTTTATTCAGTTATACGTGGTGAACTTGGCAAGAATGCATGTCTATTTTCGTGACAAGAATGTTTGTTTACATTTTGTGTCCGTAATTACGAAGGCTGTCCGTAATTAGACACATAGACGGTATGCATTTTTAACAAAAAAAATAAGAAACCGATGAGACACTGTTAGAACCAAAGACATCAAAATTTATAAAGAAACTTTTAGAGCTAGACCATTCCCTAAGTTTCTTATAAAAAACACGTGTATTTTCACATAAATAGAATTTGCGTTCACCAGCAGATCGTATATCGAAAAAGTAATAAACCCTGGGTACGAGGTTATATCTTGTTTAAACGACACTTTCACAGCAGTCGGCACTCCAGAATAATTTCTACAAATTCCGTTCTACACACATGAACACACATGTTTGGCCTCAGTCACGGAAAGAGCTGTTGAGTGAAATCCACATGTAAAAAAGAATACCACAGACCTGACTCTGACTGAGAGAATTATAAAACAGAAGCTTTATCGATTGAAGTTTGATTTCAATATACAAAACGTTTCCTGGCATGATCTTTATGAACAATCTTAAACATATAAAGTATACCTTTCAACTGCACGGCTATAAGACGCTATAACAACTGCGACTGGAATCAGAAACCTTTGCTTGACGTGACGGAGACGTAGCGTTAGACGAAGTGGTTTATTTTAATAACACAATTGATACATGGAGATACGAAAATAGATACACTGAGCTTTTGTTCTGTTCGAAGTTGTATTGAATTTTTAAACAATGCAGTTCTATGGGTGCTATGGGTCTCATTCCCCTTCATGCAATAAACTACTCAGTAAAGCGTGTAATAAAATAAAATTTCAATTTAAAATGATTTTTTGTGTGCCTTTCTGTAAAAATATACTCCCCGCAGTGATTTTCAACAGACATTCCATGTGGGTTAATTAATTTCCAAGAAGAAAGAAGGAATTGTAATGATGGAATATTTTCAGTTAAGCATAGTTTTGATTGTTTACCTGAATTTAATTTGATATTACTATCAGCGGCAGATCTAGAGTGTAGTCGCAACTTGTGGAGAAGGGTGTTGACATAACTTGTGACTTCAATCTATATATTACCAATGGGATTATTTGAAAGTTTGAAACAATGGTTAAATTGCTAACACTCTCCAACACAAATTTCGACTTGTCTCCAGATCCGCCACTGGGTGTATTAGGTAGGCTCCAGATCCGCCACTGGGTGTATTAGGTAGAAAGCTGAGTTTCAAAATAGGAATAGACGAAAGTACGTTTCAAATGAACTTGCACAGTTTTTATTAATGCTCGGCATATTTGAAGGTTATAAGATATTTCAAAAATTCTTTTTGCGCTGTGTCAATGTCTTTGAGCCGTGGATGAAACGATGCGGAAAACACCAAAATCCAAATTGCTTCATGAGCTTGAAGAAAGAATTGTATCAAACCCATCTACAGAAGTAGATGTAACTATAATGGATGGAATGTTCTTCCTTCACTTGATGTATCAACCTCCATCTACTTTTGGTGGTCTTGACGACCATTTGATGATGCAAGTCTGCAAACAAAGAGGAAGTGAAATTCATTTGGTTTTTGATAAGACGATTTCACCTTCTATAAAAGATGCGGAGCGCAACAATATGGCTTGCCAGATCACAGGCCCTAAACAAAAACGCCCTTCAAACTGGCTCTAAGCGCTGAGAGGAGATCAATTTAAAGAAGCTCTTGTCACCTTCTTGACCAGTTATTGAGAAAACGACGATATTGCTAGATTCAAAGACGTTGATAGTCAACAATGATGATACATGTTATTCCTTCATGTCTCGAGAAAACAAAATGGTGAAAACAGAAACAGTTCAGTACAATGCAAAACATGAAGAAGTGGATACTAGGATGATATATCACTTAGGCCAACTGCCAAATGGGAAAAGAGTTGTGATAAGAGCCGTGAATACGGATGTGGTTGTGATTGTATTGGGAATCTTCCATCATGTACGTGATAAAGAAATATGGGTGGAATCTGGTATCCAATCTAAAAGCAATCTGAGGTACATCAACATCAACCAACGCTTTGATAACCTTGGAGAGCCACTGAGCAAAGCTCTCCCATTTTATCATGTTTTTACCGGATGTGATTACACATCTTTCTTCAACCAAAAGGGAAGAATAACACCATTCAAGCTTGTGGAAAGAAATCCGAAACTTCATGAGGTATTTTCCAGATTATCGCACTCAGAAGATATTTCCGAGGATGATATGTTGACAATAGAATCTTTCGTGTGTCAGATGTATGGACGAAAAAGGACCACCTCAGTCGATCAGGCACGTTTCGAGATCTTTGTGAAAAATACAAGCCGAAAAAAGGATCAGCCTCTCTCAATAAGTCAGGCAAAGAAATTGGATTCCAGTGTAATGCCACCTTGCTCTAAAGTTTTGCATCAAAAAATCAGAAGGTGTGTCTATGTTTCAAGAATCTGATCGAACTCACTTAGCTCGGAACCAACGTTACTTGATTCTACTTTATTTGGATGGTATTCGGATGAAAATGCAACCTATTTCATTAGTCCAGGCATATTTTAGATGATTGATCACTTTTTTAGAGGCAAATTTTGGTTGTTATTTTCAGTAACCTGACATATTGGAGAGTCTGAAACAAGATGGTTTTCAGTCTAACTCGGGGGCGTTAAGTCTGTAGGGGTACCTTACTTTTTATCACTCGAAATTAGAAGTGCTTAAATTTTTCTTGGGTCGCCTAACTTAAAACTCGCATAATTTGGTAAGTACATGTTAAATCTAAAACTTTGTACAAGGGTTATGTATTAGTTAAGGATTATCCTCAAAAAAAATTTGGGTAAACAAAAAACATTTTTGTGTATTTTACAGACCAGAAAATGTGAAAAATGTGGTTTTTTTGCCGAAATTTCAAATGTTTTGGCTCAAACTTTATCTGGAAGAATACCCAGTTCTCAGAAAAGAGGTTTTGGATGGTAATCATAATTGTATATCATAGAATTAAAGACTTAAACTTCATTTTTTTGTTTTTACTAATAAGCTTTATGTTTACTATTTAGGAAAAATATTAAAAGAAAATTAACATGAAATGCGTTATTAACTACGAAAAGCAAAAATCATACAGTAAAATAAAGAAATTTCTAATTTCGAGTGATAAAAAGTAAGGTACCCCTACAGACTTAACACCCCCGAGTTAGACCGAAAACCATCTTGTTTCTGACTCTCCAATAGGTCAGGTTACTGAAAATAACAACCAAAATTTGCCCCTAAAAAAGTGATCAATCATCTAAAGTATGCCTGGACTACATCAAGTGGTTTGATGGCGATGCTTCACCGAAGATTGTAGAGGTAGTTAAAGACGATTCGTGCACTGGCTATGGTAAGTTTGTTTAATTCATTTAACTCATTCAGCTCGTTTTCCAAATCATAAATGTCATCATGCAAGTATAAACACATTGTTTTATACCTAAGATGATGAAGATGACGAATCGGAAAACATCGGTGATGGTGACGAAGATGACGAAGAAGAGTGATAGTTGTATACTAGCAGATGTACGTGACATTTTGATGATTAGTTTACTTCTCTAGAAATATCGGTAACGCCTGATACACTCATTTCATAAAACCTTACGTGGATAAATAATTCAAAATTTCTACATTCATTAATTTTTGGCTATTTTTGATTTTAGGCCGTGATAATTGAACGTAGACAAAAATGCACATGAAAGAGAACAAAATTTTAAAGAAAATTAAAGATAGAAATAAATATTTCAGAATCGATTCATAATTACTGTGAACATTTGATAAAAGAGACTTATAGTGGTCACTACAGTCCTTTGACCAGTTTAAACTTTATAATCTAGAAGTTGTCAAATGCGCGTTAAATGATTGGATCAGATGGACTCCTAGAACCATTAGTTATCGTCAGTGATTTTTATCATCTCCAAGGACCATAGTTATGACTGTAAAAGTTTGTATGAAAATATAAAAAAATATTATATGAAAATATGAAAAGATTTGAGGCTTATGGGTTAAATAAAAGTTATTTTTGACGGTTTTGTGTTTGGTCCTGGGACCAAAAGAACCTCTAGGAATGCGTCTGACGACTATTTTGCATTCATGACTTTATAAGAAGAAAGAAAATTTTGCTTAAAATTCTGAGGCTTATGGGTTAAATGGATGTGTAGCAGGCTCCTGGACTATAATTGATCGTTAAGAATTTAATGAGTTTTTCCAAACTTGTTTTTTCAATTTTCTCTTCTTCTACTTTTCCTCTTCCTATAAAAAATACATCACGAGAAAGACCAAAAGATACAGATTTATGAAAATGAATTAGATATTTTCTTCAAAAACTGTCATAATATTTTCGGATTCCAATTTTTTGAAACACACTGTACAATAAATTACAAGACTGTGTCTTAATGTTCATTTCCTTTAAAAAATTAGTTTGGCCAACATATTTTGTCAATGATTGAAGACCGTGCTGAATCCGAGTATCCCGTTCTCAGGTAGTCCTTATACGGGAATATACGGTCACATGAACAAACCGTAAACACGGGAAAAAAAATTCACCGTTTTTGCACGTATTCTCTAAAAATACGGTAAAATACGTTTAAAAAAATGACCCGTATTTTAGGCACGTTCACGGGGTAACCATGCATTTCACCCCCAATCGAATGCGATGTTTTTGGGAAATATCTCGAGAACCAATAGGCATATTTTTTGTGGTCCACGATACGGGTGATAGGGTGACGAAAGATTTGATCGACGATATCTCTTTAACGGTTGATCGTAGCGGTTGATCGCATTGAGACCCAAATGGAACGCGACGTTTAGGGAAAATTATCTCGATAACCAATAGAGGTAACTGACGTTTTTTTGGATCCACGATACAGGCGATTGGGTGACGATAAATTTGGGTCTAATTTTTTGGAGGAACGGGTCTGTGAAGTCATCAAAATCTTTGAACGATGATAATCTCTGTAACGGTTGGTCGTAGCGGAACGATCCCATACATTTTTTTGATCAGTTTTTCGAGCTCTACAACATGGGTACATTTATCATTGCCAATTCCTAAATTTTGTTTTTCTCTTAGCAAGTGACACAACGGGTGGCGAGCGACGCCGCCCTGGCAGCTAGTTATTTGTTAAAAGTTGTGATCTTTCTGTTAGATATTTGCTATTTTTGGAATTCGGAATCGATAAATACTTAATTTCATCAAGATTAGCGAACTTTAACTTCCAGAAAGGTCTTTCAGAAACATATTCAAGTTAAGGCAAATTTCTACGAGATTCTCACAGTGGAAGTGCTGAATGAAACGAGTACGTATTACCCAGAATGAACTTCTTTACAAAATTTCCCATGATATATATTTTGCATGATATTTCATGGATAAAAGTACAGAGACAGATGGATGAACAAATTCTAGAAAAAAAACCCCACAAAAAACCACAATCTGTTTTTATATCTCCTAATTGAACTGCAACAAATACAACGGAAAAAAATGATATAAATAATAAATTACGTTTTAAAAAATTGCACGACTGTTTTGAATACCTAGCCTGGAGCAGTTAGATAACACATGCACATTTGATCTTTACTCATCAAGACTATTGAGCGACCAGACTGGTGCCATAACATGCTCGTCACGAAGAAATCGGCTAAAATCGAAAAAATACAGTTGAATGGCATTGTTTTGCATTTTACGGCTGCGTATGAAGAAACGTTTCTCGAATTACTGTTCTTTCAATTTTTCAACTGTGGAATGAGAACAAAAAGTGGTCATTACTAGAACATGTAGTTTCTATTAGTAATACAAAAGAAGCGAGGTGAAACTCGATAAAACTTATTATTACTTATTTAAAAAAGGAAATCTCAAATTGACAATTCTTTCAAATACAAACGGACCCGAAATACCGTCCGGCATTACAGACTTTCGAAAAACAATGACTTTTTTGACGGTAATGTCTACTGATCCAGTTTTGGTTGGCGAACTTACCTTCACAAGGCACCTCCACCGCCAAACAGCCAGCCGGTGACCACATATATATCTTATTTGTTCCGCAACAAACGGCTAAGCGAAATTCTTGGGAATCCCAGCACAAAACTAAAGTTCAGAACAAAATGTTGACTCTCATTAGAATTCCTCCTTTAGATCATATTTCATGAGCGAACCGAAGTAACCAGCAAACAGCACCAGCTTACTAGTACCAGTCACTTGTTACAACTTAAGATTAGTGTTGCTAAATTTGTTTTACCTCGGACAGGGTGTGCTTGCACAAGTACACTGTTGAGTTTCAATTTCGTCATATCCCATATCCAAACAACACATGGCATATTATCTAAGTCATGAGGAGTAGAAGACCATATTCATTCAACACTATTTTAAGGAAATTGTTAAATTCATCATGACAGTAGCATTATAAATAAAGGTCCATTCCTGAATGCCTGCCACTAAATCATTTTTTAAATACTGATATATTAATTGGTTGTGTTCACTGTTCGGTTCAGTGACGGGTTCGATGATGGCTTTTCGATGATGGATGTTCCAAATAAAACGGACTTTTTAAAAACATGGACGTATAAAAAAGAGAGGGACTTATAACTTTTATAAATCTTTTCAAACAAACTTCGCTATGGTTTATTGAAATTTCCACTAAAACAGTTGTGAAACTCCTCAAATACCGTTAAAAAGGCATGCTTCTGTGGGCTTCCATGCTCGTAACAATCAACCAGAAATGAATTTAAAGATGGAACGTTTATTATATAGCCAATTTTCAAACTCAAATTCCTCATAATCTCTAAAGATTGGTTCCCACCGGGCGATGGATTTTTGGCGACAGAAATTGCCACTATCGTCACGATAATTTTCAGGCGACATTTTCTTATCGCCCGATAAATTCATGAATCGCCTTGACAAAATATATCGCCAACCCGTTCTCACCAAAAATGATTTTATCATCAAATTAAAATTCTTTCATATAAACAAACGATGGCATGCAGACGTCGTGCTCTTCTTCTTGGGGAACCAAGCTTTACAGTCTCAAATATGAAATTTTCAGAAATGAATGAAAATCATCGTAAATCACATTCAACAATTTAACAAGGCTAAGTAGAAGTTCTTAAGAACTACTGGAAGTCACAAATTATCATATTTCCTCTGATTTCTTTTAACCTGAAGCGTGGCATAAACCGACCATATAAACAAAAATCCAGCCAAATGCAAGGCGAGGATTATATAAAAAAAATATTGACATAAAAGATTTTAATAAAAGAAATGAAAGGCTTAAGAATTAGTTAAGTCCTTTTCTTTTTTATACATCCATGATCAAAATCGTAGAAATCTGATATCATTGCTCCTCGAGTCATGCTTGAACCTTTTGGCTTGATAATATTGTCCCTGAGCATTGTTGAAGATCCACTTTTGATCGTTTTCAAAAAAAGTCATTATGTTTATTAATTTCATAGAATATTTTTCAAGATGAACTCACCATTTTTTGTCGCCATGTAAGAATTATCATATGAGAAAGAGATCAAACCAACACCAAGTTTCGGATTGGCTTTTTCCGGATCGGGGCGTATAAACGGGAGTAGAAAAGGCGGTGTTTGCAGAACGTCTAAAACAAGGAGATAGAATCGATTAAAGTAAAATGCAGTGGTGACGTAATGATAACTGTTGTTCGAGTACCAGTCACGTCGTAACTTGATACTTCATACAGATGCAATGCGCTTTAAAAGCAGCGTATCCTCCTATGCAATGGAGGAGGGAAGAAGGGCCAACAATTACATATGGCCCAAGAACCAGTACTTATTGGTTAAATGAGTGATTGATTCATGGTACTCAATGATAGAACATAACTTTCTTTCATTACACATACATTGACTGGGTGGAGAATATCTGGCAGCAGATTCCACAGTCTCCCATGGCAACAAAACAGATTTTTTTTCAACTTCCTGGTATACTATCTAGATGAAAAACAAATCAACATGATATGCATATGCTGTGTTCAAACTAAAGCTGTTAGTGTTAAGGCCGATTTCCATTCAGCAAAATGTCCGTGCGGACGTAGGTAATCAACGCTGAGTGACGTAGAACGCATGCTCATTTGCTAATTCATAAGCGTATGTCCGCTCAGCGAACAAAAATAACGCTAAAAACTTTTAACTTTTTTTAAGCCCGCCGACGTCCGCTGATAATTTCAGCCAATCGTGTCTTTTGATTTCCATTTGCAGATATTTGGCCGCTCGGAAAATTCTACCTCCGCGCGGGCATAAGCGTTGAATGGAAATCGGCCTTTAGGGTTATCTTTCTAGTTTATGGTGGCAGTTCCAACGTGATGACATTTTTGTAGAATTATCCCCATAAAGTAAACGTAACAGCGATCAAGAAGATTCGATAAACGTTGTATGGAGAAAATAAGGGAAAGTATTTTACTTTGACGTGCAACTGCCAGTATTTTTATATTTATTGATAATTCTACACCAACAGTTGGTATAAAAACAATTCTCACCACATTGGGATCAGTGATTTTTTGAACATGTTTCAACTCACAAACAGATTTCCATGTAACATTATTCAACAATCGCACCTAAACATACCAAAATCAGATATATCAGAAGACAGGTATAATCACAGTATATTGGAAGGGGAAAATAACGACAAATATTGACGATATATTGACGGTTCGACGTAACAGCTTTTTCCATGTAAAAATTTTGACGACACATCCATATTAACAACGACGATATGAGCATAACTACGCTCATTACCAAGCAACTAACTTCATAGTGAAAACTTGTATATTCAAACTAATGATAATTAATTAACCAGAGAAATGTTACTATAAGGACAAAGTAAGTAAGTAACGGGAGTTTTTAGTCCTTGGGCTTCCATCCGTAATGGTTGGTTCTTCCGCCCGCCGAATTGCAACTGGTAGTTGACTTACCGCCAGAGATACGTATAGCATTGCTCTAACTTGCCCGAAGGCCAGTGTGCAGTCAGTCGATAGCTCCTAATGGGCTGACACGCTGCTTTTAAAGCGCATCGGAATGGTGTATTGAGATACGACATGACTGGACTCGAACACGGGTCGCAGCGGTCGCACTCAAAGGTACTAACCACTACACCATCGCTGCACAAAGATGGAAATATAGGAAAATTTTTTTCACGCTCTAGCTATAGAGGTATAATGGAGGAAAAAATCGTTTTATTTAATACTGGGTGGTCGTTTAAAATAAAAAGTGATTCTTTAAGCTCAAAAAACTAGGTACTTTTTTCCCTTCCAATATACCATTACAAAAACATGCGGTACTATCAATCTTTTGAATTACATAAGAGTATATATATAGTAAGTAACGAAAAAAAAATCGGCGGCAGACCAAAGTGACACTTCTCACCTGCTGGTCATAGCTTCCAATCGCTAGGAATTGGTTGGACGGCGTCCATGAAACTGATTTCACACCAAGTGCAAAGTCATATGCTGAATACGAAGATATGAAGCGACCATCCAACGAGTAGATGACCACTTTATACTACAGAAATATCAAATAAATTAGCAATACTATGAAAATCAGAAAGGAATTGGTATTCAAACAAAATTATTTGGTACTAATTAAAAAATGGCAGTTATGAAGGCTCTTAGTGCACAAACTGGTCTAACCTCTAGTTTGGAATCCCATACTGCTATCATACATCCATTCGGCGAAAAAGATAAATCTGCGGCATCTTTCGTATCAGTTGCAAAATGCTATGAAAAACAACTATGTCAAATGTAAACACATAATTCTCATCCAACGGTCAGGATAATAATTGCACCTACCTTCAACATTTCCCAACCATCACATGCAAAAACACTTATGAAATCTTTATAATTTCTCCGTTCAAGTAAGGCCATATACTGGTCATCCTTAGAAAAATCTATTCCTGAAATGAGAGTTTAATCATTTTAAAGTGTTATTATATATTTCCCCGTAGGGCGAAATATATGTTAAAACCGGCAGTTTCCTTCTCCTCCTTCTCCTTCTCCGTTCACTTTTATAGTCGCGGTTCAGTATTGAATTTTCGCCTAGCCAAAGTAGATAAGAATAGAGGCTAGGCTACAGCACGCCATTTTTTTCAGTCAGTGCAGATGGGCAGTAGAAGATTTTTGCTTTTTTCTGCTAGCTTTTGAAATGATTCAATAGATAAAACGTTAAATGATGGAAATGAATTGTTTTAGCTCAGTGTTGTCTTAAAAAGCTTTGTAAAAACATTTGAATGAACGTGTAAAAACCAGAAAAAATCGATATATCAATGATGTTTTGCTTTTGAGTTGATAATGTGTTATGATAATTGGTAATTAATTTGCTTCGAACAGCAAACCATTGAAACCATTGAAGTGGTTTCAGTGTAAAGGTGAAAATTCATTATTAATAGCCAGGCTGAAGATTTATTTTTATTTTACATGCTCATAATAATGTTAGCCCAACTGAACTGGACTGGGGAAAGCATGATGTACACCCCAGCCATAAAGGAAACCCTTTTCATGTGGAAAACAACCAGTTCAACCAGTTTTTTCAAACAGCAAGTAAAAATGTGATGTCGCATATACAATAAGAAGTTCAGAAAACCAATGACGTATAATATATATTTTAAAACACCGGATTGAGAAACACATAATAACTTGAAAGAATCTGGTTGAGTGTGCTTCCCTGGATCGTCATTTAATCCAACAACAGAAACATAGTTTACTATGGATGAATTCCATGCCCACGCATACTGTTTTGATACTGTATATCATATTTTATTTTACAAAATTTAATATACTGTCAATTTTCCTGTACGGAACAACGAACGTAAATCAAAACACAATACAGATGACAGTCTGTAAATTAAATCAAGCCGGAACACAAACTTCTACTTTCAGCTTCAGGGATTTATTTATATAAGGTCATTTTTACCACAAAATAAGCAATGAGTGTGAACATATTTTTTTGAACAAAAATGTTTATTCTGAATACTTGAATTTAGTTTTATAGATTGTCACTTTAAGCCCATCTTTTTTTTTGAAAATAACTATTCTGTCCTAATTTGAAATGCTACACGTAATATTTGTTAGTAGGGATTTTGGTTGTTTTTGATAGTTATTTGCTTATATTACCCGAAAAGTTTAGGTTTTACAATTTTCTTTTCTTTTTTGTACAGAAAACCTGTATACAAATTTGATTGTATAGTAACTTCTCAGTCAACTCCTCATCAAAGAATTTTAAGAGAAACCTTATCATTTGACCGTGAACAACTTCATTTCAGAATAAAGGCCGGCCTCCACTCAACAAATATTGTACGCGCGGACGAACGAAGCCGGTGTATGCACCAGCGTGAGTGGATATTGAATATCTGCAAATAATCCTTAGATTATAAAAAATAATAGCAAAGATGACTGTCAAACTGAAAAGAAGAAAATAATACTACTACAATACTACAGTTGAAATGTTTAGCAGCATTTGATTGGTTTTAATTGTTTTGATTACATCATTTATTTTCTGCGAACGTACGTTGTCGCTTGGTAGTAGACCACTGGTCTACTTATTTGCGAACGAAATGTGTTCGCAGCGTGTGCTTGCACGCATGCGTATTGAATTGTCGTCCGCCCGCGCATACAAAATTTGTTGAGTGGAGGTCGGCCTTAAGGGGTCGGTTACACGTAGGTGGGATGAAAACTTCCCCGAGGCGAAACTTCAGCCCGGGGTAAATTTTTGTTACAATACACGCAGGTTAAAAACCGGGATGAAATTCAGCATAAAAAGGTGAGTTGTACACATTTTAAACCTGGTTTGAAAGCAATTTTGTGCATAGACGTCAAAATCATGCCAAATTGCCCCGGGGTGAATTTCACCCGTCTTATGAACAGGGGTGAAATAAGCCCTGGGGTTGTGTTTCACCCCGGCTATAACGTGTATACAGACAAAGTGATTTCTTCACAGACAGGGTTGAACTCACCCCCCAGGGTGAATTATACGTGTAACCTACCCCTAAGTTCGAAGTGAGTTTTTTTGTGGTATTAAATTCAATCTGAGTATCAGGTTGATGGTAGTTATACTGTAATTATTTAATGATACATTTTTCTCATGGTTATCAATGTGCACACAATAATTGATAAAATGTTTGCAACTTTGGGGAAATATATAGTCGCATTTTTGCGAATCTTGTATTCACAATAATCGAATACAGGAATAGTGAAAAAACAAAAAATTATAAAGAACTATTTACCTTTGGTAGCATGTTTTGGGTATTTGATATAAGACACAGACTTATTGATGAGAGACCAGACAGTAATGCGAAGCTGTGGAGAACAATCATTGCATATATCATTGAACTTTCCAGCTATACTGAGAAGAAATCAGATAGGTGATGTATACCTTAAATTCGGAAGTGGATAAGATGTGTCTGCCATCTGGAGACCAACGTGCTGAAACTAACCCCATTGAGCCATGATCAATTTTGCATGTCCATTCAGGTTCATCTAAACACCACACCTTAAATGCAAAAATCCTCTATCTATACGACTATATTATCATTATCCTAAAGCTGAAATTTCTGTCATGCTGTTTCAAAGAATTCAAAATGCCTGAACCAATCTGATTGCAAAAACAAATTGACAGTTTGACTTAAAATGGAAAGAACATAATTATAATCCAACTTTAATGCATCTAAACTGCTAACCTTATTATAACTGTAAATTTTGCCTGGACATTTTATTAACAGGAAATATACTTACTTGTATAATTCCCCGTTTTAATAACGCACATAGAATGTAACTAGAGTCAGCTGACCACTAAAAAAGAACAAAAAAACCAGAAATTATAGACAAATCTTAAATTATTGTGAACTAAGAGAGAGAATTAGTGAAACTCACTTCAAGAATATTGATGTTGTCTAAACAGGTGAACAGAACTTTAATTTGCAAAGTTCGGACGTCACGTACAATAAGTCGAAATTGTGCGGCATTTGCCTTTAAAAAATGAGATTTCAATGTAAAACAAAAACAAAGAAATGTATCATACATTTTAAAAAATATAATAGCTAATAACTAGGCTGTAATATCTTGGAGGATTTGCCATTGATTCAATTATCAAGAAAAAGAAACACCTGTCAATTCAATAGAAACAATCATACCTGATCTGTTTTGGATGCTTGAATTGAAAATAAGAAAATGAAAAAAAAATTATCATTATATAAATTACTTTTTTCTTAATAATTAGGAACTTGAAAATGAAGGCATCATAGAGTTCTGCTGCCATCAGAAAAACATTCGAAAAATAGGAAATGGTGATTATCAAAAAAGATAGTCAATGAAAGATTTGTCAGGTATAAATAAAAAGCAGAAATTTTGATGCTAAAAACATCCATAATGCATTATTATTTATGAACACTCAAAGACAGTTAACACACTACTGCGTGCATTTGCAGTATATTTGGTGTTTCTCAACATCAGATTTGAACTTATACAAGGTTCTGTGATTTTAAACATTGTAAGGGAGATGGTTCCATGCTAGAGTTGCATGAAAGTCAAATGAATTTAATGCACCAATAGACTCAGGAATAGAGGACACTTGTTTTAAGTCTTAAATATCTGGCTTCATTATAAAAGAATTCCACATAAATTCTAGACTAAGATGGTGCATTAATTTAAAGATCTCCAGCATCAAGCAACAAAGATTTTTCGTGTGGATAGAATACCGGTCTGTTTTTGAGATAAATAATTTCTTATCCTCATCAAGACCTTCGTTTTAGCTGAAGCCATTTTAAAATATCCCTGACATGAGGATAAAAACTTAGTTGATTGTCTATCTTTGCCCCAAGGAGTTTGACCTCCTCAAAGCTTTTTTAAATGAAGTAAACCGATTTTTATGCTGATGATGTCCTTTGTCTTGGGAAAAATTGCCTGGAATTTGTCAGAGTTTGCAATCATGCCGTACTGGAAAACCAATCTGTAACGGAGAGGTTTGTTGAAAGGTGATGAAGAACGCTGTCTATGTCCAGATCGCATACATAGAGGGAGTTGTCATCGGCAAAATTACAAATTCTGGCATCTTTTATAGAATATAGAAGATCGTTGATGAAAATATTAAACAAAATTGGCCCAAGCACAGAACCTTGTGGCACTCCAAAGAACATCATAAGAAAGTCATGGAATGATGAACCAACATGAACACGATGCCTCCGATCACTCAAATAAATCATATAAAGTTTGAGTGCATTATGAAGCTGCAAATTAATGTAAGGCTCTATTTGCTTCGCTATCAATCGTCCAAATATTTTAGATATTGCAGGTAATAACCTGATGGGGTTGTAGTTTGCTTTATCTGCTGTGCTGCCTTTTTTGTGGATAGAGACAATATCGACATATCATCATCACTATCATCATTATTAGAAGCTGTTAGTTTCATTGAAAACAAGACTTTTAAGAGAAGTTATAATTTCCTCCCATTGATTAATGAGTGATTTTATGGAGTGAATTTAGGAATCACATTCAAGGTATTTATCATTAAAAAACCACTAAAGGAAGGTTTTACATTTAATATTTGTTAAAAAGGAATTAGACCTCAGTCTATTGCTAATTTATGGAAGCCTGTGGTTCACTACATCAGCTCTTAAGGCTATATTCATTGAACAAACTTATGTGGGAAGAAAGGGTGGGTGAGCCAGGCACTCTGAGAACAGAAACAAGAAAAAAGGAATAGGGGAAGAGACCAGAAACAACTTGTGTGAATCAGCTAAGAAAGGACACTGGATTACCAGGAGAGGAACTGATAATGATTACCATGATTTTGAGTTTGCTTAAAGGAAATTATACATAAATACAGTAAAAAGAAAAAATTAACTTACTAGATAGTCACCATTAGGTGAGAATTGACAAATTTGTCCAGATTGTTTGAACGGTTCAGAAAAATTCATATTTTCATGAAAATAACAACAATAGATTTAATGTCTTTTTATTTGTACTAAACAGAAAATAAGAATATATGTTATTGTAAAGGACCCAATGTTTGGATGAGAGATATTGGACCATTTGCACCCAGCTTAAGTTGAATAACATCACCAACCGACCACTCCAAAATTTGTTGGCAAAATTTGTTGGCAAGATGCAAAAAAATTATTTGTAAGTTTGTTTAATTTTAAAACATGGAAAGAACTTAACTATCAAAACACTCTGTCAGCGCTGCAAATAACGGGCGGTCAGCGGTCAATGACTGGCAATATAAGGCACTTGATCATGTATTTTTTCTAATGGTTGATCAACTTGACCGGTCAGAATTAATTTTATTGAAACGAAAGGACCATCAGATTTTGTGAAACACGATGATTGCTTGATAGCAAGGGATTGCGATCGCCATAACGCTCCTAGAGTTTAGGCAAGACGTGCTTTTAATCACGCACGAAGATACTCTTTAAAAGCATGCTCAACTATTTACATGAACTAGAACATGCTCAACTTATATTAGTTTCCGTGCTCAATTGACAACATAGTTAATAGATATTAATTATAGTTATTAGTTATTAACTATGTTGACAACGAAGGATAACTTATTTTTTGTTGCTAGGAGAACAGCCACCATTGCTAAGATAACTTTGAAATTTCCTTCGTTATATGAATTCTATTGTTCACCTAACGAAAGAATATGAAAACATAAGTGGTACCAGCAGGACTCGTTTTCGTGTTATTCAGTGAAATTAAAAAGCCTCTTAGTTTCCAGCTCCCTTTACAATAACAGTGAAATGGAATGTTTACATTTTTCAAGTTTGACTTGACCGGCAATAATAGCCATGTGACCGGCAGATTTTGACTTTTAATGATCACGATGACCGGCTAGTGTAAAAAAATTATTTGCAGCGCTGCTCTGTAAAGTTGTTGGCTTTATTTAAGCTATAAGTTGATTTCCTTCAAAATCAAAAAACCTGCTTGCAGTCATCAAAACTATCTATCTCCAAAAAAGCGGTCTCATATGTAAAAGAAGTTTCCATGTTGTTGTTCTTGCCATGTCAGTCAAACACATAATACATATAAAGCATATTCAGGGCCAGTCAAAAAAGTCAAGGAATACAAAGTTTAGATCTTTTAGTCCTAAGTGTCCAAGTTTACATGTTTTTCTTTTCTATTTGAAATGACTTAAGGTAAACACTGCTCTACAAATTTTGACTGAACTACACTTATCTGAAACTTATCTGAAATATATAAGCCATCAGTAGATGTATATACACCATACATTTTATATTGAATTCAATACAAACAACATTCAACATACTTCATTACACTCCTATTGTACTGATCCTCTTGTTATATATAATTAATTGCACTAAAGTTGCAGCAGACTTTTAAGTTCTTGCAAATCTGCACATTGTGCCTATATCACTAGCTGCAACACCTGCCACACCTTTTGCACTAACACTTTTTTAGAAATTGTGTAACAAAATCTACCGATGACGCCAGCAATCAATGCCAATGAATGAATGATGATGCAGCCGACTGACTGTGCTGCTCCTTACCACACAATAGCTGCAATTAAAGGCTGATCTTAAACAAGTGAAAAGAGCAGAAAGTTAATGTTGATGTTGTTGCATACCATCCGCGCAGTACTTATGTCTATGGAAAGTTTGAACCAGCCTTCTTTCTCTTTTCTGTTCTCTTCTGTTTGTATGTCTGTATATAAATAGGCAGCTACTTATAATGTAAGCTCTTGCACAAATGAATACGAACTTTCACACGAAACTTTATTACCTTAACTAAAGATAGGCACCTTCAAAGTTGGGATTCATTTCATAAACTTCGCTGCGAGTTTGTTGTTTCGAAGTCAGTCTGTTTCGGGGTTTTTTTTCTTGAGAGAAATTTTCCCGCGCTTCGCAAAAATTACACGTTATTGTAATGTACCATATCTCGGTATAAGAAGTGGTGGAAAAAGTCGGCAAAAATTTTGTCACTTTGACAAAGATTAGTCACTTAGATTAGTCATTTTTTAATTTAGTGACTTTTTTGCCGAGGTGGTCGGCAAAAATTTGGTCACTTTTTGTCGACATTTTTATAACGATAGGTATTTCTGATAGTTAGTGAAAGTCATCGGCCCCATTATTTCACCTCAATAAAGTGATCGGAAAAATGGGGATACCTTATTCTCTGCGAAATCAACGCCCCGGGAAATCAAATTTGATTCATCATGATGTAACGTTCATCTTTTTCTGATGGGGTCAATTTAGTGTATCAACATTTGTTCAATTGTGAATATTGGATACGACAAATCTTAAAGTTATCCAATTTCAGTCCAATCTGAAGAAGCAGAATCACAATCTACTAATTCATTCAGATGTCAAGCAATCAAGCAATCGTACATATATGAATAATTGCAAGTGTATAAATAAACTGTCTTAAGGCCGGTTTTCAGAGTTCAATCGCTGCGGTCGCGCGACTGAGCGAACAGCTTTTTCATTCGCTCAGTAGTTGAAATGATTTGAACTACCAGGCGAATGAGATTGCGTCAGCCAATCAAAAATCAGATCGCTCATTCGTGCGACCACAGCGAATGAACTGAAAACTGGCCTTTACGGTATGTGGAATTTTTCTATTGGAATTTTGTAATATTGATTCAAAACGAAAAATTTTGATACTTTAAATTTCATTCATCAAGTAACTTAAAAATGACATAACTCTTTTCCTGTATTTGGGGGACGGCCATTCTTCAAATAATGGATTGATGGTAAGTGTGCCCATAATGATACCTTGATGGTTACACCAAATCTCAAATCCCCAACTCATGGAAGATGGGTGAAAGAACGGTTAATTGGTAGGCAAATATTTCCATATATTTTATTAATAATGACATGGTATTCATGAGCGACAAGTAACGCCTATCTGGAGTGTATCCTATATTTACTCAGTTCCCTGTCTACCTGTCAGTCATTCTGTCCGGCTATTCCCGCAAACTGATAAATGAAAAACGAAAGGCTGACCTATTCCACACATATAAGTCTGTACAAAGTTTGAAATAGACGTGATGCCAGTGACTTGCCTTAGCATACCTTCTTTTTGTGGTTGGGCTACAATAACGATTATAATTGCGATGTAGTTGTAATGAGAACATTTCTTTTTCCAGATTGTCACAGATCATTGCATTACCTTAATATTTATGTATACGTGCTATTCCAGAGCCCTTAAATGGGTTTTTATTGATTGTGAACAAAAAATAGTAAATTGTCTGCATGAACATCCATGTCAAGTAGCTAACTTGATACAATTCATTTTAGTAAAACCTATTGACCAGATACGTATTGTGAGTGATTTTGGTGATTTGACTTGGCATATCTCTGGCAAATGACTTTCTATATTTTCTTTTCTGAAATCAAAGGAAAAATCACTTGGTCGTAGAATGATATGTGAGATAAAGTTTGGATAGATAAGATTTTAAAAACAAAATTCACAATAAAGATTCTGCCCAGTTAACACATGATGTTAATACAACGTTGTTTTATGGTCGCTCTAATGTCGCAACCAAAACCGTCTATTAACCGACGTCAAGAAAAGGTCGGGGTCGCAACTAATAGTTGAAAGCTTATAATCGTGAATTTGTTGTTTTTGGTTTTTTTTCGTATCACACAAATAGTATTTTATATATGTAAATTTAAACTGTTTGAAATTCAAACAAGAAACTATATTAAAATTACATAAAATCGTTTAATGATATGCAATCGACTCGGAAATTCGAATTTCTTCTACTCCGATCTTCTTTGTCGCCGATGTTCTAGTGCATCGGATGCAAGTGATGGCAGATCGTGTCAAGGCAAACGAGATTTTTGTGCGCAACCAATTGATTACTTCTGAGAAGAGATCGCCATTTTTGTCTGATAAGTGTGCTGCGAGTGCACGTAGAAAGTGTTAAGCCTCTATCTCCATACCCCCGTTTGTCGTAAAGATCAGCGGAGTGAATGATCCTTGTTCAACTTGAAGTATCCTGTCATTATAGGATCTCTTTTTTTCTCGCTCGTTGATGATGGTGAAAGCGTTTTTCAAACTTTGGTTTGCGTACCTCTGAGCGAAGGCATAGAATACCTTTACGTCGAAGAATGCTTGTTGGCCACGCGTCCAAAAGCCTGAAGCACTGATGTCTGCTTTTGCACTGTCAGTCGTAATGGTACAACGAGCAAGTTGTTCTTCACTCAGGGGTTCCAGTGCTGGTTCAATTACCACATCTGTCTTGACCTCTCCTATAATGGCTGCAATGGTTCCTCTCAGCTCATTGTGCCTTTGGTACACAAAACCGCCCTTCAGACAGGAAAGCGCATGATCGATCGTGAAAGATTTTCTACAAGCGCAAACAGATGGTAAGTGCTTCAAATGCCACCTCTATCTCAGTGCAATAGACCTTTTCGGAAAATACGTCAGAGCAGATCTTGCCTCGCTTTCAACCCAAATAATAGTGGCATTTGTGTTGTTTTTGAAAAGAAATGATACCCGGGAGGAAACCTTACACGAACTTTTTTTATGATTCTTAATTACTTAAGTAATTAAAAACCTTAGAAACGAGGCAAGATCTGCCGAAGAATTCTCTTTTTGAAAGATAGAAATTTTCAGATTGAAGCGGCAAAGTAGTCAACCAAATGGATGCACTTTTCATCTGGGCAAGGTCGTTTGCTCTTTTCTCTTGTTCTAACATTATTTCTCGTATATTTTGTAGTTGTTGTTGCCTTCTTAAACTTCGGCGTTTCTTTATGTTAATCTTAATTGAAGGATTGTTCTGTGGGAGTTCTTTGGTTTGATTAATGATATTGTTGGACAAATCCTTGCTCATCTCAATTGAATTCTCGTACTCTTCTTCCGCCATTTTAGTGCCTAATGGTATACCCAGACCACCCAGCCGGACAGGTAGCGAGAGTAGCTTTCTTTCATTCTCGTTGCACACGTGGCCTTCTGTCAATGCAGGGATGAGATCGTAATCAATAGCATGGTCAACTGGTCCGACGAATTCTCCAGCGTTTTCTATAGTACGCAAGAAGTATGTGAATTTATTCACATATCCGTGTACAGCGGATGATGTATACAGCGTGAGGTTCTGATTTTGCAATTTTACTTAGAAGCGTAATTTCATTTACCCATTTTTCTGTCAAGGATCTGATGTATTTTTCTTTGAATGTATGGGTTCCCACCGTTCCACCAAGATACTTGTGCCCCCCTGAATCTATCTATGATGCCAGTGTTTTGGAAGATTTCCTTTGCTTCTTCCAATCTTTCCTTTTTCATTATGAGATGAGATTTCGAGTCATTGGGGTAGTAGCCAAGCAGAGTGAATAGAGTGGTATCTACTATAATTTTGTATTTATGCTATTAAAATCATTTATTTACTTACAGTCAATTCTGACGTTCTTTCGACGTCAAAAGAACGTTGCATTTTATATTCCGCCATTCTGCATTATTTTGAAGGTAATCATCTTGAAAACCATAGAAAATGTGTCTACCATTGTCTGCACTACAAACAGTTTTAAACGATGTTTTAAAGCGAGCAAAAATTATATTGCATTTGTTCTTTCATTTCGTCATTTCAGTGTCCACGCAACAGTTTTTAAAGTGAGGGGGCATATTTCAACCCGAGGCCGGAAAAGTTTTCGAATTTTAAGGTCCTAGAAAGGCTAGAAACGAACTGTTTTTCGTCAATTTTATGGCTTCCAAATGTAACCTTTTTTATCCTCTCGAGAAAGACGCAAGAGATTTTGGAATTAAACCAGAATATTATGTTTCTTTAAATACTAATCAGCCTCGAACCCAGGGTATCTTGCCTTTTCGATATATTGAAAAGCCAAGAGACCCTGGGTTCGAGGTTGAATACTATTATATAAGCTAAAATATCAGCAATATAATTGAAACTTTACAAATCATCGTCATAAAATTTCCCAAACATGCTATTTCTCATTGGTTTTGAGGCAACAGGTCGACCCATGCAATGTAACAGAATTTGGGCAGAACATACATCGTTGATCATAAATATATATTTCACATTGTCATTAATGGTTATTTGACCATGATACAACGTCAATACAACGTTGTTTTTAGTCATTTGACCGTCGCAAAAGATCCGTATAACGTCATTTTTGGTGTTTGTTAATCGTCGTTTTGACGTCAAAATCCTTTGTTTTGCTGTTTCTATTTTGACCATTAAACGACAATTTAACACGACGTCGAAACAACGTTGATAAAATGTCTTTGTGCTTACTGTGTTTTACTAAGCGCAAGTTCGCTGTCCCGAAATAACAAACTTCAGGCATAACTGGATACTTTACAAAACAGCTTGGGCAAGCAAAGCATAGCATATTAAGCAAATGTCACAATCGTGTTTATTTGATCATCTTTAAAAAAATTATTACTTGGCAAAAAAAAAGTGGAGAGGCCATGAGGACAGTAGAGCGGGCCCTGCATTTCGGTGATTTTTATATTAGTCAAATACGTTAGAATGTTAAAGCGCTGGTGTAGTGGTTGTCGCTCTCCGAATTCATGTGAGAGGTCTGGGTTACTTTGGATTTGTTGCCATTACCCTTCGTCGTTTATTTGACTATGCTACAACGTCAATGCAATGTTGTTTACGGTCATTTGAACGTCGCACAACATTTTTATTTGTTTTTTAATCGTCGTTTTGACGTCAAAATCCGACGTTGTTTCCATTTTATTTGACCTTGCGAGTGAAACTCTTAAGATGAACTCAAAGTACCGAATAATGGCTCGTTGTGGTTTTGCAACTAAAGAATGTTTGTATTATCAAATAGACCTTTCCCGAATTTCTGTTTAAACACCGTGTTATGTCCTAGCCTCTAAGTTTCGGCTCTTTTTCCAATTCTTAAATACTTCTAATTATTCCACTGGGAACTGAAACAACGAGTAACTATTACTTAGGCCTGGTTCAGACCTGACGATTACGAACGACGCTTAAAATCGTCTAATGTGAACACTTTTGTAATCGTCGTAATACAATATGAAAAAATTTGAAATACTTGAGAGTGTTCAGACCTGGCGAATGGCGATTGCAACGATTGATATTTTTTTTAATCGTCGTAATCGTTAGGTCTGAACCAGCCTTACTGAAAACGTTATACAATGAAAAACATAGAAACGAGGCGAAACTTGATAACTTAGCATTAACTCGGCATTTAAACAGAAATTCGGGAAAGATGTATTAAATCCTCGTTTCTAAGCATGTCAACGATGTAGGTTGATTGAGGTTTACCTGTCAAAAGGTTCCCATGAAGTTCTTGAAGAATGATGAAAGAAGATGAAATTTTCCGATGTAAGTTATTTTGCGGCATTCTCAAATTTTTAAATAGCTTTCAATCATCATTATAATTTCTGGCTTAGTGGAAATCGACCTTTAGCTTAATTGGCACGGTGTTTTAATATTACTGATTAATCGTTCAAAATGTTTTTAAATGTTTTTATGTCAACATCATTAAGATCTCTTGAACACTGATGAAGTTACGGCTTCTATAAGTTGCGATTACATATTGCAAGTAACTCAATATTTCAAAGGTATTTATTTTATTTTTTCTCACTTTTTACGGTGAAGGAATCGAAACCATTGATTAGATCAACCGATTCTGTATGGGCTTTTATTATCAAGAAACTTTTATTAAATTTCCCATTTTCATAACTGTAAATCAACAGATTCAAAAGCTTTCATTACAGGTTTTTTTATAGGCAACCAAGGTCAGACGCTAGTAGTAATGTTGCTTTAAAATTGACCATCTTTTAGTAACAATGTTGCTTACTTATCTAAGATTCTGTTAGAACTGTCACTTAACTTTTTGAGAAAATTTACGAGTGTTGCTTATAAAGTTGTTGCTTATAAATAAAAGGTGCATAATCGTAGTTACTATTTTTGATAATTTTCGATTTGTATTCAGAACACTTGTTCCTCAGAGCATCAATATTTTAGGCTCGAAATTTTGTCCCAGTCATTACATCTTCAAATGGCAACTTTTAAAGAAATTCTTATCAACATGGTTCGTATCATTATGAAAATTGTTCATTGGTTCACTTGGAAGGTGTATGGTGCTCCAGCTTGCAATGAGAATTACGAAACAAGTGCGCATATTTGTAAAGTGTGGCTTCGATCCAGGGTTTCCCAAGACTTTTCTGATGTCGACGATTTTATATACACACACGAAAACTTTGCTCATCCAGATATTGTTTTGCACGAAAATGTTTCATTATACACCCTAACTATGTCAGAAGCTGTGTTTGTTGATTGTGGTGGTGTTGATGTATTTGACTCTAAACATGACGCTTTTGTTTACAATGTACAATTCAAGATGGCTGTTCGAGTTATTTTCATGCCAATTCATTCCTTCCATTTGATTGCAAAACAGATAGATTTACCCAAAGTACCAGTTATCCATTTACCTAATCATGGCCGTTGTGGTTCCACTCTTGTCAGTAAAATATTTGAAAATATTCCTAACTCGTTATCTGTGTCTGAAATGAATGCATTCACAGATATTGCAGAATTTTCTCGAAAGGGAAAATTGGATAGAAACGATTTGAAACAGCTATGTTCGAGCACACTTTTATTTGTAATGAAGCATTGCAATGCACGAAAATCAAAGGTTCTGTTTATGAAATGCCAAAATGTTGCATTATACATCACAGATATAATGATTGATGCTGTACCCTCAATCCAGCATATTTACATGTATCGTAATCCAGTACCCTTTTGTCGATCATATGAAAAACTCAATTTTATCAATAACTGGTCTTTAATAGGCAAAGATTTCAATATGTGGAGTGGCATTGGATCTAACGCAATTTTGGATGGTTACCCAAAATACTCATTGGAAGAAGTTTGGCAGTTTCATGATATTACAAAAATATCATTGCTTTGGATCACTAGTACAGCTGCTTACATGAAGTTGCTTGAGAAAGGTTATAACATCAAATCTTTGAAGTACGAGGATCTCTTGAACGAACCACGGTTGACCATACGCAATTTATTTTGTCACGTTGGATTATCTGATGCTGATATCCCAGACATAGAAAGTATAATGTCGAAAGATTCTCAAGCTGGAACCGCGTTCACTTCACGTAAGTTCAATGAGAAGTTTTTCGAGGATAAATATATTGAGCTGACGGAAGAAAAGAAGAAGGAGTTAGACTTTATTTGCAATGAATTTAATGTTCCACTGTTTTGGGATGAGATCAACTTGCCAAATAAATTGTGATTACTTTAGGGACAGAAGCGTTGGAGAGGAAAAACTTTCGTGAATTTTGAATTTAGAATATGACTTGGCAGAAAGTTTCTACCCCAAAAGTATTTAGATTCATTACGCAGTAAGGCCCTAACCTAATTCCGTACTTTTGTTTTCTCCCAATTAATTTGTCAACTATTGATGTCAACAAAACATTAAGCACAATATGAAATTTAGAAAAAGTTTTAGTTGCAGTAATTATGTTGAGTTGAATCCACTTAAATATTGATCATATCGCTTAACATTCTCTCTTATGTTTGTCTATAATGTGTTTACATGTTTTTGTATTGCTTTCAACTCGAGATGCAAAAATATTGCTTTAACAGGAAGAACAACAACAAACTCAGTCAATTTCGTATCGTGTTTCGCAACAGTTGAATATTTTCGTCTCATCATCAAAATTCCTAATGCATACACTGCCGTTACCATGATAAAAATCTTATTTGAAATATAATACACATGACAAATAGCTTATATTCAAATAATCTGTGTACTCCAAACGTATATAGAGTGTCTGGGAAAAAAGAGACCCTGAGTTTCAAATGAGTATTTTCGAACGTTGTATATAATTTAATCGGATGAGTTGTGAATTCTTTGGAAATTTGAAAAATGGTGGGCTTATAGTAATGCTTCTTTTTACTGAAAATCTATCCATCTTATATATGAGTGTGTTCATCTAACAATTTGAAAGCGTCAAACTTCTCGGTTAAAGAGTCTTAGAAGAGTCTGAAAGAAGGCATAACCTGAACCACCTAGCCCTCACTAACCCAAACAAATTTTATAAGGTTTACATCATGAAGTGATGCTTGATGCTTTCAAATTGTTCCGTTTTTTTAATCAATTTTTTATTTTCTCGTATGTTTCCCTCAAATCTTCTGTGCTCAAAGAGCAGCAATTAAGGTCATGATACACTATTGATTATTCCATCAAATGTCAAAACCACTCCATCAAATATTCAGGAATATAGTATCGATTCGATTTGCATCGATTTTTTTCTTCTCGAATATTTAATTGATTATTTTTTTAGCATGATACACTACACAATCGATTATATTTAATACCTTATCGGCCCTTATTATTATGCAGGCCCTTTTCCAACGCCGGCCCCTTTTACGCCGGCCCTTATTACGCCACCCCCCCCCCCCCCCCCCCCCCCCCCCCTAACGCCACAGCACCTTTTCGTCGGCAACTTCGCCAGCGGATTCGGCTGTTCTTGCTCTTGACTTCCTTTTTCCGGCATGGCTTCTGAAAATGTTCCTTCGACTAACTCTTCTACGGTGAAAGTTTTTTTCATCTTATATAGTTGTTTTTTACCAACGTTTCCTTTTTTATTCCAACGGCATTGTTTGCGTGGGTAAAGTGCATCAATACTGTTTATTGGGTAAAAATAAAAATTTAAAAATAACGCCGCTTTTTCCTAAAATGTTTAAAAAAACGGCCCTTTTTACGCCGGCCTTTTTAACGCCGGCCCTTATAACGCCACCCTCGAAAAAATAACACCATTTAGGGCCGGCGTAAAAAGGGCCGATAAGGTATACTAAATAAGATCTTTCAGACACTCCATGATCTGTCTAAAATAATATTTAAGAAAAAATATAAGAAGTAACGGCTACAATATTAACAAAATATTATACAGTGGAATCTCTATAAAGCGGACACCTCTTTAAGACGGACAGCTTATCTAGGAACAGTCAAACTCTTATGAAAAAGTCTCTATAAAGCGGACAGTTTTTTCAGGTCCCAAATGAACTTTAGCCTTTAAAGAATCTCTCTAAAACGGACACGCATACAAAAACAATTTTTCAAGTAATGTTACAATGTTTTACTCTCTTGTCGATACTATGAATAACTTTTTTCACAGCATTTTTGCCCACTGAATGGCTTGGCAGGTCCAAAAAATTTGAAATTCACAAGAATCTCGAGTTTGCAGTCAGCACCATGATTCACACGTTTTCCAATCACACAGTACATTTTATTGTACAGTTAGCAAGCGTTAGAAAACGCTTTAAAGACACAGCTTCAAAACAAAAAGCAAACGCCAATAACATCATGTTTCAGGTGATTTCATCAACTGGAATATCGATGTTATTGACTTCTACTTTTAATAATAATAATAATAACAATAATAACGGTTTATATTTCAGTTCCAAAGTTTTACATTTGGCTAATTCTACTGAAACAGGGAAAGACTAGCGTATTATGTGAACGATCATAAATTAAATATATTGAAAAACTTTTTGGTTTCAAGTGTGGTAGTAACATTTGACTTTTTATCTTTAGAATAAAACCGTTTTTCATTGCATTAAACGTGTCCTTTCTTTGCCTGTGTCAATCTCACACAACACACAATGTAATTTTTAAGCAATCTTTTTTTATTGTTTTTCTACTTACTATCGTTTTGTAGGTTTTCTCCTCCGTGTGTTAAAAAGCGTGAGTCGGCGAGATTCATTCTTGTTACATTATTATGCGTGAAAACACGTGATTTTGACAAGCGGAACAATATGTGCGCTAGAACTTTCCCTGTTCGTTCGAGATAAGCGTAATGCTAGCGGGATTTTATGCTTGATCATCATTTCTTTTAATCTCGGCCGATGATGATTTCATGTTACTAAATTTATCCTTCACAACACATATAGCGCATGCGCATAAATATTCGCCATTTCTTGGTAAACAAAGATTTCTTGCAAAGTCAAGCGAAATGATGTGCGTTGAATCATAAAACCTTCAATTGTAAATTCGAAACAAACGTCGCTTAATACTTATGTTATATATATATACAGCATAACCATATTAACTGGATTATAGTTTATTTCTTTGATAATATGGAAAATGAATGTTTTCTCAGTGTAAAGGTCATCTCAAATGATGTTATAAAACGTTTTGATATTCCAACAAATAGCACATTTGAAGAGTTAAAAACGATGGTAAGTATGCTTTTAAGATGAACTTAAAAATTGCGTCAATTTTTTCATCCTCCTCTGTATTTTTATTTCAGTTAACCATAAAACCTGAATTCCTCGCTTCCGGGCCAACCTAAAATCTCTATCATTCATTGGAGAGAAACGTGTTCATTGTTAACTTTTCCTATGAATTTTTTTGAAAATATTGACATTAAGCTCCCTCTCTTGAATGTTTGGTGTACCTCTTGGTTGTGTAAATTGTGTTGGTCAATAAGTGAAGTATAAAAGTAAACAGAACAAATCGAAATATTAAAAAGTCATGTATGTGATTTTATATAAATTAAGCAATCTATTTAGGGGAATCTTGAAGACTATCAAAATTGAAGCTCTTTCAATTTCATTCCATGCTTTATGTATTTATTATAAAATGTAGCATGTAAATCATGTCAATTTTATTCAAAACTTTACATGATAATTATCCTTCCACCATATGTTAATTTTCTTTTTGTTCTAAATCCTTATCAATTGCCTGGAATAAAGGTTAATTTTTGAGTGGAAAATAAAAGCAATCAATGAGAATTTGAAAATTTCATCAAAATTAGTATAAGCAAAAATCATGTTAAACATTTCATTCAGGGTCTTGCTGAGATTTTCCTAGGTGGAATTAAACTAGTAGACCTGTTAATAAAAATATCTGTCTAGTTATGTATTAGTGGATATAGATTTGAGTTTAGCTTAGTATCCTTTCATTTCCAATCTCATTTAGATCAGCAAATTGTTTGGGAATACTGATGATACCATAAAATTTATGGATGAAGAAAATGACCTTGTTACGATAGGCAGTGAGGATGAATATACAGAAGCTTTAAAATCTGTTCCTAAAACTGGGAACATCCTTCGTATCCATCTTACGAGATCTACTGTGGTAAGAATTCATTTATCTTTACTACATTAAAGTTTTATAGCAGAAAAGATCGTGAGGAAGAACTCTTTTCAAACATGATTAAAGATGTTCTCAGAGATGTCTTTGTGTCAATGTTTGCTTTGATGTGAAGTGTATTATTTCAGCTGTTAAAAATGTAAATTTAGACATTCAGGGAGTTTTCATATTTTCACTTTTATATATATGATCAGTTTTTTCAATATTTTTGTTTTTTATGATCTCTGCAAATCAGGAAAACTTCACGCAAGATTACACATGTCTGCTGTTTTCTAAACTTTCATTATACTGTTCTTTAATACCACTAATGATGTGATGTATATTTGTTATTTTATCTTTAATTTATGCACAAGAACTGATAAAGGTTCCAAAGTGAACATCTCACTTAATGTTAATGTCACAATATAATTTTCCACTTCCTTATACATTTAACACCAAAACAACTCAGGACTTGGTTATTTTAGCACATGTCAAGTCGTAGATTAACTTATAGTATAGAACATATATATAAGACTTGCTTTTACCAATGAATCATGTTACACATAAATATTAATGTTATCCAGGGCAGCAGAACAACAACGCAACGTAATTCTCAGAACTCTTCAACCGACAGTATTTTGGCTCCGGACATCTGTCTAAAGAAACAGAAGTCATCTGATATATCCATGGATGAAAACCTGATTGACATGAAGAAGAAGACAGTAAAGCACAAAATTGAATCTGCAAGCAAGTTGTCCAAAGACTTGAATTTCATAAGTGCTGAGGTAACAGGAAGGATTCCTCCTGCTTCTGAACAATGTTTGAATCAACACTTCACTTCACAGAAGCCTGGCTGTAGAAAGGTTCGCCGGTTATCCTCCAACACTGCCTCTGAAAAGAATGACTGGAAAGCTGTTCGAAATCGAGCTGACCAACAAAGAAGGAAACAGAACTGTAGGAGATCTAGTGCTTCAATTAGTTCCAGGTCATCTTGCAGGTTCGTGGGTTTGATTTTGTTGGGTTTTGCATACTTAGAACATGTGCTTCCTTCAGCAATTATATTTTTTTTGTTTTTAGTTCATCTTCACAATCATCTTCATCATCTTCTGAAAGCAGTCAGGAAGAATCACAAGAAATAAACATGATGAAGAAGAAGAAAACACACGTCATTCTAAATGAGGTTTGTTATGTTATTGAGAAAGTTTTTGATTTAGTTGGCTATACGTATAAGAGTTTGTTTTCAACAGTTTTTCTTCATCTTTTTAAGATGTTGTGTAAATCCAAAAGCGAAATAGAAACCAATGTGTTGCGTAATGTGGAACATCATATCAACGCGATCAAAAAGGAGATAACATCTGAGATATTCCATTCGGTGCTCCATCAGCTGGAAGGTGCTGTTATACAGTCTATTACAACAACTCCGAAACCTGCTGATCAAGCAAACGTCAAATGTGATGAGCATGAAGATGGAAAAACACAAAAAAGTATGTGTCTTTTCTTTCATGTTTCTATTTACCTTAAAGTCACATTAAGTCGCTTACACAGAGTTGTGAGCGCAAATTGTCACGACTTTCGCGACATTTTGTGTCTGCGACATTTTTCTTTTTTTAGGATTCACGACGTTTTGTGCTCGTAACTTTTAAATATTTTTGCAAGAAATATTTCGAAAATCTCCAGCTATTTTTTTTCATTTCCAGAAAAGTGACCTCTGAAGAATTGTCCCACATAGAATTGCCAGCCATCCTTTAGTTTTTGTTCCATTGTCTTGTGTCAGCCCATAAATGATTGTCAGTGAATGCAAAAAGTGGGTGCATTTTTATTGAGAATGACATCCTTAGATCAAAATTGCTACAAAATGGCATCTTGCAACTTTAAATATGTGACTTAAATTAATTAAATTAAGTAAGTCAAAAAAATTTTGTGACTTTTGCGACTTTTTGTGTACACAACTTATTGTGACTTTAAGGTAAATGGAAGCAATCTCCATTATGAATGATTGATTATGATTCGTGGATTTCATCTCATCCTTTCTTTAGTCCGATATCACCATCAGAATGTCATTTGTGATCACTGCGAAAATGAAATATTTGGGCCACGCTATAAGTGTGGGTAGGTTCATTTTAGATGCTTAAAAACCTCTATTATCATTTCGGATAAAGTTTTAGGTTATGATGTTAATATCACTGGATTGAGCTTAATTGTTTAATTCATGAAATTTGTATTTGTTTTAGAAATTGTAGTGATTATGATCTCTGTGAAGATTGTGAGCTCTTAGAGGGTATTCATACACCAAGTCATGTTTTTATTAAAATGCATTATCCTTCACCGTGCGCTGGCAGAAATCCTGCTGGCGGAAAATTGAGACCTTTATTGCGGTCGAATATCTACGAATTACGAGAAAAGGAGAGAGAAAAGTAAGCTAATTTGTAGAAGAGAAGAAATTTCAGCTGAGTGTTTTTGCAAAAGTACTTAGTGCATTTAAATTTGATATCTAGGGAGGATTTGCTGCAACGCAAATTTGATGCCAACTCTGAATTGAATCATAAAGCAATTGAAAAGATGGAAAAGCAAAGAATAAAAATGAGAGAGGCTGAACGGTCCAGGTAGGAAGTTCATAGTCTCTGTATTTGTCTATCTCTTATTATGACCTGTTCACAGGCTATGTATTCTATCAATTCTTCTATCTTTAAATATTTCTAAATATTTTCAATGCGTTTAGAGAGGTTCGGGAAGCCCGTAAAGAGGAATGGAAACGAATGAAAAAGGAGATTAAGATGATGAGAAGGGAACAAATGAAGAAGTTCAAGAAACACTGGATGTAAGCTAACACAAATCCCAAACTATCACTATTCTCCACTATGCTGTTTACCTTAATCTGTTTTCCTATTATCTTTTTAGATGTATGTTCAGTTTTTTGTTCATGTAGTTGCTTATTCATTCGTGGATTTATTTTCTTTTATATCATAGAGCACACAAGGAAATGTCAAAACCAACAATTGAGTCACTGACTGATTTGTCATGTGTTGAAAGCAACCCTAAAGACGATGAAATAGTCGATGGAACAGAGCTGATGTCTCCAGAAAATATCAGTAGCTTGAATAATGATACAATAGAACATGATGTTTTATCTACTGCTCTATCCGCTCTAAAAGTTGTCCAAAAATCTGCCGATGACTTTGCGAATATAAATCAAGAACAGTCAAGAGATTGTGATGATACGAAAAAAGATTCTGAAGGATCACTCATCGATTATGACAGTGATAACACTTCAAGTGATGTTATGGTTGTGAAGAAAGAAGATATATCACCACAAATGCAACTCACTAACAAACCAGGTAAATTCATTATTCATTTAGAGTTTATTCAGTCAAGAATCACACTGATAATCTGTTTTCAAGATCTTTTTATAAACTGTGTTAACATTTTTCCCTTAAGTGATCAGGGGGTAATGCACAGGTCAAAAACCAAAGCGTAATGCGCTATGGGGCGTTGAAGTCTTGATACCCAAATTCAAATCCAATTTTTGTCTTAACATGCCTGATCAGAACGCGGAGAGCAGATGCGTAACAAAAGAAGTCTCTCCCACCCTATACCTTCTCAGTACAAAGATAAATAAGTGCAAACATCCCTGACTATTTAGTTGCATGAAAACTAATATGCGCAACAAGAGAATAAATAGCGACTCTAGCGTCGCCCAAATTCGAATCCTGTGTTACCCACTGGTGATGTATTAATGTTGCCAATACAAACTGTTTTAATTAAGTTTAGGCTATTAAACTCATTCGATGCCAATGGACTGTCTGTTCTGACTTGTACAATCATTGAGATGTTATGAATTTTTGTTTCCTTTCCCATTTATTGCTTTCTCTCTGTTAAGACATTTTATGGTACTTTCAGACCTGGTTGATTTTGATCAAGATGTGTTCGATTTCACATGCAATGATGATTTTGTAGTTGTACCGAAATGTTTTGATTTGAATTCACCACTTGACATACAGCACGTTCACCAATACCACCAACAACACTCTGGAGAATGCACAGCTGATGTGTGCTTCGCTGACAGTCCAGATAGCAATAGTATGGATTTTTGTTTTTAACCTTTTGAAACCCCCTACCTCGAGATCTGCCAATAAACAATATGTTTCAATGTTGATGTTGTTTAGCTGATGCTGATGTTCAAACCGAGCATGACTCAGTTAATACAATGTCTGCTGAGCTTCCTGTGGATCTTGTTGCATCGGTACAAACCACCACCATGTGAGTAAAGAAAACATTATTTTCCATAGTCTTGGTGGTGATTTCATTTGAAATGTTGCGTTGGTTATTCTTTTTGAAGTATGAAGTGATTTAGTCAACCAATATGTGTGTGTGTTTGTGTGTGTTTAGGAATCAACCAGATATTACCCCAGTAGAACCACACAACATAATGGACCAAAGTTTAGAGGGGGTTGCAAATGAGTCAAAGCAAGACATTCTTTTGTTCCCTTTGGAATCTTCAACAGAACAGAAGTCTGAAGTCTGTGATTTACTCGCTGACCCAACTTCACAATTCAGCTTTTACGAGACTCAAGGTGATGTGGTTACTGAACAATCGAGTGAACAACTTTCGGTTTTGCCATCACCAACACTTCACGAGGAAATCTTGAATTTAAAGAGATCAGTTGACAGCCTAGCAATGCCATTGACGACAAGTGAGACAAAACCGAAAACTTTGTTGGAGATGACACTAGAAAAGAAGGCAGATATTGATGACGTTGCCACAAGAGTTGACTCGGTTACCCAGTCACAGATTGATCGTGAACTTCAGCTTAAAAGGAAGGAGGAAGAAATAGAAAAAATGAAGGCTGAAGGTTCATTAGAAAACATTTTTTTTTTTTTTTTTTTTTTTTTGACAACATTTGTTTTTCAGTTTTAATAAAACTTGTAAAATTTTCATTGTCTTTTTACAGAGGAACAAAAGGCCACTCCAACACCCTTTAATCCGCCTTCACCGAAATTTTTGGAAGAAATGAACAAGCAAAGGCAGACAGAAACTCAAGAACCAGAGGTGATTCGGATTTTTCCATGTTTTCGAGCTGACATATCTCCAACTCATTTTTATGTATTCGATTATCTCTTTAATACTACTATCACAATGTGGAGTAGCGTAGTGTTCCATATCTCTTTCGTTTTATTATTTTCTGAGATTTTCTTTTTTTTTTTGTTGATATAGAAGGATCCTACGTTTTCTGACGTCATCACAGGCGCAATGTCCTCATTTGCTGAGGTAATTTCGAGTGTAGTCGGTTCTGGACGAACGCCTTCTGCAGTTCAATATCAAGGCGGAGAAGACGTAATGATTCGGGTATGAGTTGCATTGATCTTTTCATTCACTATACTGTCAGTATGTTGTACATAGAGCGGTCGTTTCACCAGGGCGACTGGTTTTATTTGACTTTTCTTTTTATTTCAGTCCAATGCGACATCAGAGAGCCGCCCAAAAGATGCGATGGAATTTCTCTGCGACATGGGTTTTTTCGATCGCTCGTTAAATGCCGCTTTGCTAAGAAAACACAAAGGTGACGTGAACGAGTGTGTTATGGAGTTGTTATCTATCAACCAAAATTCATGGCATCAAACGCGACACTGAACTCAATCGAGGATGTTCCTATTAAACATGCGGACCAATTTTTGTGGTTCAACTTTCTCCTACGTCATGGCCGCATCGGCATAAAAACTTTGTGATGTTATGTTTATGAATAATTACGCATGATATCCTTTTACTCTTCGTGAACCTGAAACATCAGTATTTTAAACCTCAGCTATTATTTTTCTTAGCTACACTTTTTTTATGAGAAGCTCGACTTTTGTTTCCGCGCGAATCTTTTAGAGATTTTACATACGTTATCGGGGATAATTTCGTCGGGGAAAAGTGACGAAATTTTTGCTTCGTGACGAAAAGTTTCCCCGACGAAAATTTTGAAAAAATGAAATTTGTAAGAAAAGTATTAGTATAATTTTGCAAAATGACGAAATTTTCCCCGACAAAATTATCCCCGATAAGGTAATTTTCTCAGGAATTTACGTCAGACCTTCCCGCTCAATGTAGGTCAGCAAAAGTTTCGTATAAAAGGGCTTGCTATTAAAAAAATAAACAACGTAATATTTAGTGACCTCTTCTGCTTTTATGACGAGATACACATTTCTGAAAAGCTGATTGGATATTTTATTTGTAAAACTTTATTGTACAGTAAGAAGCCTTATTTTAAGAGCCTTTTCCCATTATGCGGAATCATTCGTCGGATTTTTTTTTTTTGTAGCCCAATGCCATTTTCGACGAATGACGATTGTATCTAATGGAAAATGGACCTAAAGGTTATTTCACTTCCAGCGAAAAATTTTGCACGGAAGAAAACTTGATGTTGATGGCGAAAACAAATGAAAGGAATTCCTATTTTTGACCGTGCAGAGTTTTATGCTGAGTGTAAAACGACCTTTAATGTCGTCGTGTGTGTATTCTTATGCTATAAACGTGTGTTTGACTGATACCTTTACTGATACCCTTTCAATCTATATACCATGAGAAAAATCTCTTGTAATGGTACGTGTTAATGAAATTTTAAAGACAAATTCATTTTTATTTGTAAAATGAATATAAGGGATTTGATTACAATGGTGAGCTAAAAAATAAGCCTGAAATTTCCCCTTGGCATCATGCTATATGTTTATAAGTATTTATTTTAAAGGTATAAGCAATTTTTGTAAGTGTTGATTTTGTTATGAATAACCAATAATGTATTCACAGCTGGCCTCCTGTAGTCCTCCATCTTCAGGTGCATTACTTGCAGCTTATCTGTTATCAGTATCAAATCAGCTATTTAAAAAGTCGTTATGTTTCACCTATCAATCAAAAGCTGGTTAGTTAATTAGTATTCAGGCTCTTCATTAGAACTCAGGCTTTTCATTTGGCGCATACAGTTTGAATAACCGCAATCGGAATGCAATTTTATGATCAATCGTTCAGCTATGTTTTGATTAGCTAGTTTTTCTCATAAAGAAATGTTATGACGAAAGCAACATCCAACATAGGTGTGTTTTGCCTCGCTTCAGTAATTGGACAAAATGGGTTGGCAAAAAAACAAGGTTTTTTGGACCAGTAGAAAACCATTATTATCCAGTTTGTCTAGGGAAGTGTGACCACAAATCCGTGGTCGTGAATTACTTTTTGGTTTAGTGACAGTCGACTGCAAATGTAACGAGCGTTTCTTCAGTGTATTCTTTGGTTTTCAGAACGCTTTTCTGGAACTTTTAATCTTTGGGGTTTGTTGCGTAAGCCATGGAATGACAGATCCTATAATTAGCACTTCACGAGAGTGGTCAAGGTAATATTACAGCTGTCAATAAATGTTTTGGCAATTATTTCATAAGATGAAATAGCTGGTAATCGACCACAAATCAATTTTATTTCACTGAATATTAACCTTTTCGTTCCTGTATGTTTTGTTCTCTCAGGAGGATGATATGAAAGCTGATAATGTTTCTTTGAATTTGGAAATCAAAAAATTCTTAACTACCATGTCTCCTGAAAGAAACATATCGGTAATCCTTTTTTTCTTCCATTTCGTGACTGTTTCATGTATACAGATCACAAATAAAACTTGACTCATCATTTCATTAGCAACGGTAAAAATTTAAAATATGATCGTTGCAAAATTTAACGATATTTTTTGATCGGTAATGCATATTTAGTGTCTTGTAACAACGTAGTTTAATTCTACTCTGGAATAACCAGTTCGTAGACCTCTTGTACAACCTCGAAGCTCGTGGGATCATAACCAGTTCGTAACCAGACCTCTTCTACAACCTCGAAGCTCGTGGGGTCATTCATGAAATCATGTCTCTTTTGTATTTCTCTCAGAAATAAAAAAGTCAGAATTAAATTATGATTGTGTTTGCACTACCAGCATGTTTACGGACTTTACACAACCTCGATCCCAGTGTTTCTTGCCTTTTTGATGTATGGACGTTTGCCAAAACGGGATGAAAACCTAGGTTCGAGGTTGGAACATATAATAAACTAGTAGGCGTTGCATATACAGGTGTACTGCTTGTATAGCAAGCTTTAAAAAGTTGAAGCTGAAGCAGTCACCTTAGAGAAGGTTGGTTACTTTAAAAGGGCCCTCTTTTATAAAGGTTTTAATCCACCGCCTTCGAGCTAGTCAAACTTCTCGGTTAAAAGCATTCTTATTTAAAGAACGAGACCTGACACTAACCCTCATTGGCCCAAACGGTTTTAGCGAGGTTTACATTAAGAACTAAATGAAATGGTCTTTGGCGTACGGTGGTGTCCGCAAATTAGAGAGTGAAGAAAGTCTCAAACACAATTCACATATTCACAAATTCATTTCACCATCAGTTTCAATGCTTTCAACTAACATGTCAAGGTGATCGCTGCTTAGAAATTCATAAAAACTAGCCTTCATCCATTTTGCTACTCTGTGTCCGGGACTCCAGAAGAAAAAAAGAGAAAACCATAAGTAAAGGAAGTTGCTCAAGAAATGATGAACTTGTGAATGTATAACGAAAAAAGCGTTGTCAAAAGTTAATCACGTCGGATATTTGTTAATGTCATTGATCAATATTTTAATGTTGTACATTTCAGCTAATGCGCTCTGTAAATGCACATTAGCGTGTTTTCAAAAGATCGTTAAATCATTTCCGACCATATATATAAGGGTAATTTGAGAAGTAATCAATCCAGTTTTCAACATACAGAGTAAGTCGCATATAATCACAGATGCTGCATAATGGAAGGTACGTTTTTTCCCGTCAACCAAATAACAAAATATTAGTCTTTTAGTATTAACATATTTTGCGTTTTATTTTTTTATGAGAAACTTTCTACCCAGTCTCTTTATTGATTTACATTATATTTACAACAAGTCTCTGAACGTTTCTTCTCCTTATCATATTGACATAATTAGGGTGTTCCTGGTGTATTACAGATAACTGACTTTATAGTTCTTAACAATAAGTATAAAAGATCAGAGATAATGTTTCAGTTTCTTGACATGGGTTGGACTTCCTTGACTTCTAGGACTCAGAGACTAGAGTTTCTTATAAAAACGACAACCTCAGCCGAGTGTTTCTTTACCTTTACGATATACGAAGGGCGCTGAACAGGCAAAAAAGCCTGGGTTCAAGGTTCAGTTAACTACTCATAGCATTTATAAATCGATCTATCAAAGGTGTTTCTTTTTTTTCTTTTTCATTTCAAGCGTTGTCATGGAAATCGTGTTTTTCTTAAAAAGAAATTATGATTTTCTTGGGAGATTTCCATCGGCAATTAGTGAAGGTTTCTTGTGGTTTCAAACTGTGACTTTTATCACTTTGTTCCTTTTAAAAGTAAGAAGTAACAAGTTTTAACGGTCAATTAGATATCATAATCTGAGAAAGTTTTTTGAGTTGATAATTGAATGAGGAATTTTACTAGACATTTTGAATCATACGGAAACTGACTTTCTTTAGGACCGTTTGTTGTTCTTTCTACCATCATTGTTGTCATGATTACGGTATCGATGGCAACATCGGTATCTACGGATGACCATTTTAAAGAGATTTCACCAAGATTTAAACAGCATAGATTTTGCGAATTGAAATATTATAATGACGATTTGGCCGCTGGGTATGACGATTGCGAGTCGCTCGTAGTACGGAAATCATACTGTTACGGACAATGTTCGACTATTTTTGTGCCAGTGCATCGGTCCGGAAATTTAGCCTGCTCACATTGTGCCTCGACGACAAAGATACAGAAAACAGCGCAGTTGAAATGTGGTGGAAAGCAAAAAACTGTCGTGTATCCAGTCGTTACTGGTTGCCGTTGTCAACGATGCAAAATTCATGTCAATGAAATTCCGTCGGTACCTCCGAGACGAAAAAATCGAAACAAAAGGCGAAAACAGTTGAAAAAGAAACGAAAACGAAATAAGAAAAGAAAAACAAAAAACAATCTTGTTAGCTCCGTGACAAGATTTTCCATGAAGATGAAGAAGAAGTTAGAGCAAGTCACTAAAAGAAAAGAGAAGAGAAGAAAAAAGAAAGAAAACAAGAAAAGGAAACAAAATAAAAAGAGACTATTATCAAAAAATATATCATATTTAGATCTAATAAGCCTATTTTTTCTACGCTAGTATGATACACCTTTTTAAGTAAGAAACGAAAATCAATTTGGAAAATCGTCAAAACATACTGCGACGAAGAGCATTTTTATTGAAATAGTGCGTATATTTCTTTAGAAATGCACTCTTTCACAGAGATTATTCAACAAACTTGCTCACTGGGAAAGGGAAAACGTTGCATTCAAAACGATGATTTTTTCCATGATAGTCTGTCACAACTTATAAGGTCTCCATGATAGTCTTGTGTATTGTAAATAATTTCCTGAAGTTTTCATTTTAAAGAGAGAAGATTGTATATATTTCTTTGTATTGCACTATTTAAAGATATTTCATAGTTAGTGTATTGAATTTGATAAAACTTAGTACAGAAAATGGCTAATTGTAGAAAACCCTTCATATAGACAAACCTAGAAGACAGTTTAAAATCACGTGACTTTGGTTTTAACCAATGAGATTAAATTAATCTCTTAGGAAAAATCTCAAAAACCTTTTTTTAAAAGTCTGACGTCAAGCCGACTTAACACATGCACATCAAAACGACATTTGTCATTTTATTAGGGAAGAATGCCAAGTTTCTATGAATATTACTAATAAACAATACCATGAATAAATTACTTGGTGTTTAGCATGCCCCCTCTATTGTGGGATTGACAAAGTTGCTTTAGTAGAGAAGACGTGCTGATAACAAATAATTAGAGTTTGTCATTTTTAAATCTAATTATCTATTTAATGGGAAGTGTGATGAGAATTTTCAGTAGGAAAAAGGAAAAATCTATTTATTGCGAAATTCTTCGAGTTAATTGGCATTATCAACTAAGAAAGAAAAATACATGATTAAATGACAGGTGATATAAATCGATAAAAGCTCAACCTCGTTCCCAGGGCTTCTTGCTTTTTGGATATACGGACGACGGCGAAGAATATCGTCCGTATATCAAAAAGGCAAGAAACCCTGGGAACGAAGTTGGTAAAAGCTTAACTGAAAAGGCAATCAGGGTTAAGGTTTTCACAAGTTAAGTTTTAGTGCTCAATTTTACAGGATATTCTTCTGTTGTCGTGCAACGTTATCACCAACAGTCATATCCGATTTTCACTGCATTTCTTCGGAAGCATTAAGTTTTTTCTCATGACATCCGTATTTTCGTCATAATTTCTGTTAGATTCCATTCACACGATAGTAAAAATGTCGGCTGATGTCAGCTTAATCTGTTTTATGAGAATGTTATGGAGATCGTTAACTCCTTGAAATGGAACGTTTGAACATCTATTATCGATAACTCATATCAAACGCATCAACAATCAACACATTTATTTTGTCATTATTTAAATTTAGAAAAACTCGTTTTCTAAACCATGTTGTTGCAGATTTTTCATGACGCAATATCGTTTCCTTGGAAATTTAACGCAATGAATCTGTTATTGAATTTAATTTATTTAACCTGGAGACGAGGTTGTGTAATTCTTTCGTGAAAAGCCCTTCTTCAGTTCATATTATAATTTATTCGAAATTCTGGCACTATTTTTTGTATGTATCTAAAAAGCCAGATGTTTCAAGAACGTACCCAGTGTCCAAAATCATCAAAAAGACACTGCGACGAAGTGCATTTCCATTGAAATCGTGTATGAGCTTTCTATAGAAATGTTCTCCACCGAAGTGTTTTTTTAACCAAATTTGCCCGGCTGGTAAGCGTAAATATGATGATAAAGAAATAAAATAGAAGTAACCCAGTTGGCAATTCGTCAAAAAGTTACTGCGACAAAGAGCATTTTTATTGAACTAAGGTGTAAATTTTCATTTAAGTGCACTCCTTGGCAGAGGTTTTTCTACAACTGAGAAATCTCTCAACGCCTCTGAAACGTAGAAGAAAATTCTCCATTCTGCAACGTCCAGTTTTGATTCGAAATTCTCTGATCATCGTTGCTAGTTTCAAATATGCTTGCAGTATAATGTGTCTTGCGGCGTGTTGTAATAATTCAATTTGTCAAGAATGATATTGGCTCTTATTTCTTATTGTTTCATCGTGGTTAGTCCAATCATGTTTGTGGTAAATCACTTCTCTTTCGTGCCAATGCATATTGTCCCCATCTCTTCACATGAACAGTTCTCGTATTATAGTATCCACCATTTCTTCACTAACTAACGCCCTGGCTGTTACAACATGCTTCGGGGGCGTCAGGTTCGTTCCCAACCTTAAACCCAGGGTTTCAACATGCGTTCACATGGGAAATGTCTCGCCTTTATGAACCGAGATCTCGGCAAGACGGGCTGAAATTTTTCTAGCCCGGTTAACCTTCACCTTTTGCGCATGTTCTTCTTTGTAACGTGTAAACAATGATAATCACGTAAAATTTTTCAGCCCGGTTTGTCAGGATGCTTTTTTTCTCATGTGAACCCAAGACAAAATCAGGCCGGTGAACCGAGCCGACCCGCTTTGCCAGGGTAATTTTTCTCCATGTGAACACCCCCTTAGAGAAAACATGGAAAACAGTAGAAAGTTGAAGGCTTTATCCAGGTAACCGTGGCAACCTTGGTAAAATAACATGTTTCTGGCTTATGTGAAATCAAATAAAAACCGAGACGGTGTTTTTATTGTGATGCTGCAACTGAACACCGCTAAACAGGAATCGATTGGACGCACTTATCACCGTTTATTTGATCAAATTCGCGGACAAGTGCATGCCTGCTCGAATAAACACCCGAATAAAATTACTTTCGGGAATCGGGTAGGGGGTTATCGGAGAAGGTCGTTGATTTCAAAACCGGTGTACGCAAACTCACTCGGGAAATAAACACCACGTGACTTTCAACAAACAACAACGGTAAACAATCACAAACTAAATTAGATATCTTAACCGTTTATAAAACGATTTACGGTATATAACAGACAACCGGTTGTCACGTGACGTCATACAATCGAGTTATTTATTGATGCAAGTGAAAGAGGACCGTTATGAAGGTATAGCGAAATTAAGTTGAAAGATAAAACTACGTGCAGGTAACAGGATGTACATAGGATTTCGTTAATCGCGTTTTAATGGTTACTACCTTGTTTGTTTTTTAAATAAACAACAGGCTTTTCTTCTCTAAATAAAATATCCCACACTATTTGTTTTTTCTTCCGTAACAAGGGATACAAACAAAAGCTACATGCGTGGATTTACTGGCTTACTAATGACCACATTATCAATCCGTTGCTCGTGCTTGGGCGTGCAACATCAAGCAGAGGGCGCAACTATTGAGGATTTAGCAAGGATGATACGACCATGACTTGGAAGCCTACGCTTGCATCGTTTGTTCTTCTTGACGATCCAGTAACAGCTGCAGCAAATCATGAAGACCGTTATCCGACAGATATTGCTATGGTAACAACGGATAGAAATATTCAGAAATGTTTTTACTTTCAATGCAAAACAGGAATGCACCTAGTGCCTAGTACCTTATCACACCATCTTATTTTACGTTTTGTCCAATGTGGCTTTTTGTGTAGTAGCGTAATTTATCGATAAGACGCCCCAGTTTGGTTGAAATATTTATCACAACCGCCCGGGTCTGAATCAGCAACCAGCACGAAAAACAAACCCTTTCAACATTCTATGACTTGCGAACAAGAACAGATTTCGATTCTCAAGCCTACGCGCCCACCGAAGTACTCTTGTTAACAAATACGCGCTCAGAACGCTTAACTACGCAATCTACGGGATTATTTCTTATTTACAGATAGCAGAAATGTGATGTTCTGACAGCTATCCCTTACGCCTGAGTTTGCACTGCTCGATGAAGTACCCAGTCAAAGTCTTGCAAAAGTGAAAAATAAAGAAAACACGTGTTTGATGAAGCACGTGTTAACGAAGATCTTGTGTAGTATACACGAAAGAATCAGGATGTCTTGAGGTACTAACTGTAGCCAAATATTTTAGCCTGAAGTGTTTTCTCGAACAAGCTCATTTTCTTAGATAGCTTATACAGTAGTCTCTCTAATTAACGGACACTCTAAAAGGTGGACATCTCCAATTAACGGACAATTTTCAATACACCGACCGAATGCTGGTCAAAATTTCATAGAAAACTCTCTAAAAAGCGGACAGTCAATTAGTGGACACTCTAATTAGCGGACACATTTCTTTACATGGAATGGCCTTTTTGAGCTTTTTTCCTTTAGCGACGAAATTTTGTCAAGATTTTCAAAACGTGGCTAAATTAATAACAAATATTTAATCTACAGGGATGAAAATGGGCCGACTCATGATCCGCGGAACACTCGATTCAGTGGCTACCTGAGGGCCTCCCATGGTAGGGCGCAAAGGGCAAAAAAATTTTGGGATTTTTAACCCTTTAGATCGCCGGAAAATAGCTTTCCCAGAAATATCTGGACGTACACATCTCTCTTCTTCGACTGAATTTGTCAAAGCAAGTACATAGAAGATTCAAAATCGGGCACCATCCATTTGGTTGAAAAAAATTTGAAAGCAATGTTTTACTTCAAGAGCAAATGTTCTTTTCCCCCGCGTTTCAGTATCGTTCTTTGTTTTTTTCTATGACAAAACGTGCTCCCAGCTACTTAGTCGCCATCTTTATTTACATCTGGCTCCTTGATTAACCGTGTACACATACAGCCCTCTGTTATTCAGTTTGCTCTTCAGCTCAGAGGTTTAATACAAAAAATTAAAAATCATTTCTCAGTAAACACCTGCGTCAAAACAATATTTCTATGAAATATACTGGGAACGAGTTAGCAATTTTTCTTTCTTTGCACGTGCGCAACGAAATTCTACAAATGGGGTTGATATCAAGGTTACCTGCTGCAGCACAAGATATAGACATAGATATATACAGATATCTATTTTTCATAAGATAAACAAAAATCAATCTTAGGAAAAAGAAGTCAACGTTCAAAACCTGTGCCGCGGAATTCAGCGTTCTTGACGGTCCTCGAACGCGGAAATCCGCGGATCCGCGGAAGATTTTCATCCCTGAATCTACTTTGGTATCCCATATATTTAATTCACTTTAAGCATTTTTCTACGCAATTATTCAGTTCTTTCTCAACTTTCTCTAGTTTTTTAATCATCCATCGTAAGGCTTTGGCAGGCCCTGTATAGCGATATTGAACAGGGATTTCTAGCCCATATCCTCTTCCACGATTTATCCTTTTGCCATGTTGAAATAATGGAAGTAAGCCCTAACGAAGCATTGGGAATGGTAGACAAGCTTATAAATTTAAGCCTTCTCGATAACACTGAAAGCAATGTTTGGCGCAATAAAAAACAAATTGGAAAATAAAACAATACTGAGTACGAGACAAACAAACATTAAAGACTTTTTTAAACCCTAAGAACACGCTCTGTCTGATCGTTCTTTTGTTTATATTTTACGAAAACCCATATCTAAGAATATACCCATCGTTTTTTGTTGTTTTTTTTAATATTTTTATGAAAAGAGTTTAACGCACTTTTAGTTTCGTTAGTTTTGTTATTAAAAAACGCATAAATTGCATATTCTTGACTAAACTTCACTTGTCTAAAATTGGCCAAAAAATAGCAAACTTTCCAAAAAGCGGACACTTTTAAATAGCGGACAGATTTCCTTGCACCAATGGTGTCCGTTAATTAGAGAGACTGCTGTATCTTCCTGTCGCGCACGGAGAAAAAACTCAACAACAAAGAAGCATTGTTGTTAACATAGATTTAAAAATTACCTTCAACAAACTTGCACCTTCCAACGTTTCGTCGGCTGTTTGTGACGCGTCTTCGTTTATAAGTCGGTGTAATTTGACGACATCAACAGCGTCATCTAACCTACAGTGTCATTGAAAATGTGGATTCGTTCAGGGTACTGAGAATTCTGCTACCTCATCTTATAGATCTACTTTACAGAATCAGACACTTCTCACTTTTTTTTTATTCAACATAAATCCTTTTCCGTAGATTTTTAAAACATTTGATTTTCATAAGCATGATATGTAATTAGACATGGGTAAATTCGTTGAAAACTCACTATGAAGGAGTGCGTTTCTATAGAAATACACACAATATTTCAACAAAAATACTCTTCATCGCAGTGACGTTTTTGACGATTTTGCCCACTGGTCAGTAATGAATTCTCATTAATTAGTGGAGTAAAGCCGAAGAAATACACTGTCATATTACATGATGACGTCATACCCGTGTTCACACTTACCTTTCATTTCGTAGATAATAACGCAGCAATAAATTCGTTTTGCCGTTTGAAACAAAATAGAAGATCATGCCTCCATAATGACGTGTTGAATGTAGCAAATGAAAGCATTGTCTGGCAGCAACATCGTCGTATACTTTCCGATGAACCTGAAAAACATTCAAATTGAAAAATATTTAGCTTGGAATGAGTTGTGAGACAACCACGTGGTGCGAGTTTCTTGAAGGATCCATTATAGTCGATCATTTTTTCAGGCGGACCAACTTCATAGAATCCCAGTCAACAACAATTCCATACTTCATAGTAGCGAATGTATATTTGTGAGGAATACTACAGGGAATTTGTTGACGGTTTGTTATCAAAACCCCCTTCACATTTACGAAAAGAAACATTCAAATAAATACGCGCTTTTCTTTTTATAAGCAACACGACTCTGAGTTTTCATTGAAAATTAACCAACAAATAAGCAACAAGCCAGCCTAGGAAAGTGACAAACAATTTCAAACAGGACATTTTTACTAAATAAACAAGATTACTATGTATTCCCCTAAAGTTGTAAAAATTTTATCAACTATTGTGTGAACATTGATAACCATAAGAAAAATGTATTATTAAATAATTACAATGGTATAACTACCATCAACCTGATACCCATATAATGCTGTCTATGCTAGTTGGGTGGAATTGAACTTAATACTATACTTTACTACTAAGTTTTGCCAAGGAGTTAAAAAAGTGACTGAGAAGCTACTATGGACATAGCTAAAAACTGTAAGACCTAAACTCGACTAATATTTGTAAGGCAATTTTTTTCATAATAAACGTATATGATTTTTATTCCTGCAGAAGACAAGTTTCCTATCTTCTAAACCATAAAATCACATGAAAAATGTAATTCAACAGAACACTTGCTTTCTGTAACTTGAATGAAACTATCTGACAAAATTATACAATCAATATTGTATGAAGGTTTACAAAAGAATAAAAGAAAGTTGTCAAACCTTTGGGTAGACAAGGAAATAACTATTAAAGGCAATCAAAAACGAATCACGAATTTCAAATCACGGACGAAAAAATGACAATTTATAAAATTAAATTCAAGTATTCAGAATAAACATCTCTGATTCAAAAAAATATGTTCACGCATATTAAACAGTGTATTTCAAAAATTGTCAACAACAAATATTACTGCAGCTTTTCAAGTAAATATCCAATTTATTCCTATGAATTTTATATCAATGGAATCCTTATCTTTTTGTCTTTCCCATGATGTATATTTTGTAGGAAATGGAAAAGAAGAAGAAAAGAAAATCGAAAAAATAAGTTTGGAAAAACTCATTAATTTCTTAACGATCAAGGCTGGAAACCTTGAAAAAATAAGCAACAATAAGCCTGAAATGAAAGTTTGTGTTGCTTCTAAAAAGTAAAGCGTGTAGTTTGACTTACCCTGATATAATCAGGCGCGTCAGGTTCACATTGTATGTTGACATAGTCGAGTACGTCATTGTGTCGGAGTTGTTCAAAAACGTCCTATGGTGGCAAATACTCATTCTCAAATCAAGCAACATACGTCATACAATGCGTACCTTATCGGGGATAATTTCGTCGGGGAAAATTTCGTCATTTTGCAAAATTTTACTAATGCTTTCTTATAAACTTCACTTTTTCAAAATTTTCGTCGGGGAAAATCTTCGTCGCGAAGGGAAATTTCGTCACTTTTTCCCGACGAAATTATCCCCGATAAGGTACGTAAGTATGTGTCTTACTGGCAGGAACTTGTCTTGAAGCATAGGTGGAAGTTCATGATGCTGGCCATCTCTAGGCCAGTACATATGTTGCATTCGGTCGCGTTCATCCCAAGTGGCTTCTCGCAATATCCCAGTGTCATTTTCACGAACAAATATGGCTCGGTTCTATGATAAATTACATATTTTGCACATCAAAAAGGAGAAAGTTTTTCATATTAAAAGAAGATTGATTGATTGGCTTGGTATAATGATTCGTTTTCTATACACAATTTTTCACAAAAAAAAACAAAACCAAACAAAACAAAAAAAGTAAGAAGAAATACATTGGCAACTGAGTATACAAGTTCAGGCTCAAGATATCATACATTCGACTTACTCTATGAGTTTTCGAGGTGCTAATGTCAGTGAACATAAAATTCGCTCCATCTTCGTCATGATTAATTATATCTCGATCTTCCGATAAGATAGCATTAATAGGTTTTCTGACAGACATAACAGGTGGCATCCGCAGTAACTTCTTTGCTTCAGCAATCGCATTTTCTTCACTCTAAAACAAGTGCAAGGTAATGGCATAATCATCATCCTTTTACGGTTCCATAACTGACATAACCTTCCTTTATTTCTGGACCTTAATGAAGGGCGCCACTTCTTCCAGGCGGGAAAGGATGAAAGGGGGACAGCCTTTCAAGGAAGTTTCTCATTATACATTAACAAGACCTTGATTTCAACTTGTCTCTTGATCAAACAATAAGAGCAAAATAAACAACCAAAGAATAATGTCTTGACCGTATAACACACACACACACACAACGTGCAAAGATATCTGCTTACAACCTGTCTATACTATCTTCCTTCAACATGCTTACTAAGTTAGCTGCATATTAAATGTTATAAATTGTATCTTAGCTGTATTATCTAATTCCCAAATGAGTGCCCCGTTGGAACACTTATTCAAACCCCTTTTGAGAATAAAGTGGGAGGCACTCATAAAATAATTTATATCTTATGAGGGGTATTCCCTCGAGCAAAGACCATATCCAGAGTCATAGGTGGCATTACTCAAGCAATCCATTTCATGTATGATTAGTAAGAATAAGAAATACCAAGCTCAGTCAATAATGCTAAGAAAGGCACTGTTGGACATTCAGGCCCGGACAAGTGCATACAATGCAACGTTGCACTTTGAGTTTATCATGACGGTAAAAACAATATGTTTGGGCCAGATCACCAATTGACACCAATGGAGGAATGAGCCAAGCGAATGTAGTTAATGGTTTTAAAAGAATCAGTGTGAGTCGGCCAAAACTGAACAAAATTTACTTATTCTTATTTATACATTGTTATTATTTCAATGTTTCAGGGAGATTTTCAGTTGGCCAAGAGCAATATTCTAAAGACCAGTTAGACTGTTGACTCTTAAGCAAATACAAGGCATGGAAAGACAGTGGAAAAGAGCTGTAGATGAATCTGAAATTTCAACTCAACTGAAATGCTGCCACCAGCAACTCAAGCAATGACACCAGTAGAAACAATGTGTCCACAATTCTCGATCCTGCAGCAATCAACACTCTACCTGGTGCTGCCCGTCCTGAAAACAGCAAAGAACTTACTGATTTCGTCAGACCGTACTCTTATGAAGCAGCACTGGATTGCAATGGGTGCCCAATGGATGAAAGCTGGTGCCAATTGAGCAATCAACACTAACTAACAAAAGCTTTGAAGCTTTGATAAAATCAAAATTAAGGAGAGAATCAATCAAGAAAAAAAATGATTTATGTGGGAAGGTAAAGATTTTGATCATAGTAAAGCTTAAACTTTTTATTGTAGGTTATTTCTGAGTTGGGAATTTTCTAAACGAGGTCCTGTGAGAGGAACAGGAAAAGGAGGAAGAATCAAACAGACCAAAAACATGAAAAAGAGCAAAACGAGCCAGCCTATCTTGGATTTATTGAATGATGATCCTGACAAAGCATCGAAAATAATGAAAGGAGGTAACAGAGACTGGTGAGAAGGAATCATCTGCTAAATCAACATGGAGATTTGTTAACCCTTCTAAAACGGAGAAAGATGTTAGGCAGTGGTTAATGTGTATATTCATCAGAAAAAAATCCCCTTATTTATAGGTACAGCCCAGCATTGATTCTTGAGTGATGCTGTTGAAGAAGGAGGCAATGAAGTAGCCATAAAAATGGATTGCATGAAGGAAATGTTTGGGAGTACCGACTGCATTTCTGGAGGCCCTAACGGAGCCAGATATCTTCAATTTCCCTGTGAAATTGTTCACCATAAAAGTTATAAATAACTTTTTAAGGGACGGTTTTTACATAAGTGTACATGAGTATAAATGTTTATCATTCAAATTGCTTATTATCTGGGTCCACCAAAGAAACAAAATCATTGTTTGAACATTTTAAAAAGAGTGTATATAATTTGAATTTTTAGTTTTTAAGAATTGTAATGCCTGAATTGTAAAAGTGTTTTATGAAAAGCTTTGCAATAAATTAATTTTTACGAATATTGTTTCTTTATTTTACTATTAAAAGGAATGGCTTTTTAAATGGCAATTGACAAGATAGATAAGATTATAATGAGAAGGAAAAACAGACTGGGGTAAAGAATTCCAGAGAGTGGAGGAGCGAGGAATGAAACTTTGTTGGTAAAAAGTTTTAGATGACTTTGGGATCATATTCATCTAATTGCTATGTGATCATGGAAATTAGATGAATATCTTGTGTTTCGCTTGAAAGTTTTTAATACAGGGATGAGAGAAGAGGACTCAGCTGAACATTTTCCATAAAAGTATTTATAAAAGAGGCAAAGAAGCGCAAAGGGCGCACCACCCCAAACATAGACTTTATATCTGAGAGTATTGACAAGGCCCTATGAATTCATCACAGTGCCAACATATCTGTTTTTGGTGACTTCAATGTTCATCATGAAAAATGGCTCAAATTCTCAAGTGGAATCTCTCACTCAGGAATTCATACTCTTAATTTTGCCCTATCTCAATCTCTTCACCAAATCATTGACTTCCCTACTCGCTTTCCCGATCGTGATGAAATCACTGCAAAGCTGTCATTAATAATGCAAAGTTTACATATCAACAACAAACTCATTCGTATCTCTTCACAAGAAATTGGCTCTCAAGATTTTTGGCGCATCATTAAAAGTGTCACCAGCAATTAAAGGTCATCCATTCCTCCCATTCTCAATGGTCCAGAGGTTTTATCATCATCTAAGGATAAAGCTGAACTCTTCTCTAATATTTTCAGTAATAACTACTCTTGATGACTCAGGTCATGCTGTTCCTGAATTTCCCTTGAAGACTAATAAAGTACTGGATAGCTGCTGTACCACACCAGCTAAAATATCTAAAATATCTATTTCAAATTTTGATTTTCCTTACAGTGAAAACTGATAGAATCTACACTGCATTAGATAAATCTGGGGAGGCAAGAGCTGTTGCTTTTGATATATCCAAGGCATTTGATAAAGTCTGGCATACTGGTCGTTTGAAAAAGCTTGCTGCATATATGGAGTTTATGAGAACATTCGTTCCTTCCTTGGTAATCCTAGGCTTAAGGTTGTTTTAGATGGGCAATCATCATCGACACATTCCATCAATGCAGGAGTTCCCCAAGGTTCTATCCTTGGGCCAACCCTTTTTCTTCTCTTCATCAATGATCTGCCTGATGACATTATTTCCAAGCTTGCTATCTATTATGAGAAGACTTCTCACGTTGATATTGATGAAAGTAAAGATTTCTGTGAGCAATAGCAGCACAAGCAGGTGAGAATCAGGGAGAGGAGTGAGGTTTCACACGAAATTTTCTACTGGGGATAAATGCTTCAATACCAGATGTAAGCCAAGATGTGACTTCCTCTGCACATTTTTTCAGCTGGATTTGAAAACACATTGGACCAGGCAACATCGTGAAGAAAGTCATGAAAATTATCCCATTCACGTTCATAACTGAAGAGAGTGCGATGGAAAGGAGATTCAGAAGCAGCTTTGCAATTAAGAGATGTTAAGACAGAAACTACACCATGGTCAGAGTTGCCAAGAGGAGCTTCACTAGATGCTTTACAGATATCAGGATTTGATGTTAAAAAGAGATCAAGTAGAGATGGAGATTGATCATCACGATCAGGGAAGACAGTAGGGAAGTCAATGATTTGGTGAAGAGATTGAGATAGGGCAAAATTAAGAGTATGAATTCCTGAGTGAAAGATTCCATTTTAGAATTCGAGCCATTTTTCATGATGAACATTGAAGTCACAAAAAAAAAATAAGTTGGCACTGTGATGAATTGATAGGGACTTGTCAATACTCTCAGATATAGAGTCTATAACAGAACAGTCTTGAGATGATGGAGATCAATAAAGAAAGAACAGATTTTGAACATAGAATGTTATGGTCGACAGTGTCAATGCTTTCTGAAGATCAACAAATACCCCAACAACGAACTGACCCTGGTCTAGAGCTGAGTGAATATGTTCAGTGATGCTAATTAAAGCATGTGAAGTAGAATAGTTTTTGCGAAAACCAAATTGTCTCTCATACAAGGTGTTGTGTTTTTCAAGAAATGTTATGAGACATGAGTACATTAATTTTTCGAGAATTTTGTCAATGTTAGATACCGTCAATTGTCCTAACTTCGGACATCCTTCCAAACTTCAGACATAAAAAAACATATCCACAAAATACAAACCACATCAATAATAATCCATACTGCACTGTCAATTAAAACTAAATTCAAAACTCATCATAACTAAACTTAACAAGCACAAGCTTTTGAGTAAGTCAACTGTACCCCTTTAGACACACATTGCACGGTGATAATCTCTGAGCTTCGCAATGTGATTACGTAAGTGATTTAAGGCTCAATTTAAACAATGGATCCATGGAATTTACACAGACCTTTCAAATTTCACATTCATCGTGATGTGTTCGACATTTTAATACTTTCCGGATTCCGCTCACATTTTCTTACTTCGTCTTTCCCCCTTATTATCTGAAAGTTACTAGTGTCTTCTTGGATTTTAGAAGACTTTTCTTGAAAAATATATTTCTTTGGCGCGTCCTAAAAAATGTATATAGTTTTGATAATTTGTTTCACGTGAAATGTCAGTATCGACCAATTAAAATTGGCATTCGACTTGATGCCATATAATTCTGAACAAATCTCTTTGAAAAATACTTTTCAGTTCCCAAATAGTGGATATCAACATAGCGAAAATTTTCTCAGGTTGACAAGGAGAAACTCTTTCTCCACGAAGATTTTTCTTCTTTAAGAAGGCTACTTTCCACTTCTCGAAAAGCCCTGGGAATGAGGTGATATTTTGTGAAAAACAACAGCAAAACCAGAATCTTACAAAATGCCATTTCATGTGTTTGTGACACAAATTCATTATTAACCTTCATGCACAAGATGATTGAATTCTGACAAAGTTACTTGTTTTGATGATACTCTAGGGGATATGGAATTTTTGTAAAAAGAATGCCACATTAACATATTAACGGTGATTATTTACGCTTATTGCGTTTCAACATCTTTTCTGCTTCATCTAATATTTTAGTGCTTATTGTGACTTGAGTTGAGTGGTTATGTACGTTTCGTTTACCAGGCAGGTCTGTTTATTAGCGTGTCTGAAGTTTGGAAGGATTCCGAAGTTAGGATGATTGACGGTAGTAGAGATATTGGTCGGTAGTTGGAGACTTCCAGGGGAGATCCCTTTTTGAAGACAGGAGTAACAGCAGAGGATTTTAAAAGAGTAGGAAAAATACCAGTAGTGAAGGAAAGATTTAAGATTTCATGAGTTGGGGCGAGATTCAACGTTAAATTCAACAACACCATTGTCCAGACTACAACATTCAACAAATAATTCAAAACAACAACATCGCATATTCTAACCAAGACGTAATCTATACTATACTCCACAATAAAAAACTTTTACATTTTAACAATAGCTGAATGTAAATTGCCTTTGAGCTCTTCAAATCCCAACACCAGTTAAAAGACTTTGTACAGCCGCGCACGTTTATTTTTAAAATACCAATTAGGATTTCTCAAAGATGGTTTCCATGAAGTGATATCCACCCTCTCCCCAACCACCTTTTCGCTCTTTCAAGCGTGTTTACCTTAGTATTATACTAATGTGCTGGTCATATTTTGGGGTGCGTGGGCGGAAGCTATGTAGTGAAACAAACTGAAGGAGATGATTTAAATTTAAATGCAATCTACAACATTTTTCGCAAGATTTGAAATCTCTGACTATCACTAGACTATGTCATCCTAATAGGTTCAACTTAACCGATTAGCAATGTAGAAACCAGACATTCACTTTCATTTTCAAGCAGCCGCGTGTGTTGTTGACGTTTTGCGAGCGCTCTTTTACATTTTTTCTGAAAATTGCGAATGGTCAATAATGTTTTACAACTCTTCTTTTGCATACTTCAATAAAATAGGAAGTTTTAAAACACAACTAAAGGCTGTAATTCACCTGAAATATATTCGATAAAAAATTTCATTTTTTGTTTATCATTTTCAATGATCATTAAAATTGAATATTCGAATATGTTCAAACTTTTCCTTATTTCATGATCTTTCTTTTGAAATTGAGACAGTCTTCTCAAACGACAGTCTTCTCATTATGAAGCGCGCGATCTCGCTAGCGCTCGCTATAACACTCCTAGAGTTAGTTAATACGCGCTTTTAATCGCGCATGTAAACATGCTCAATTGACAACGAAGGATAACTTAGGTATATTAAGTTATTATTCATCAATTTGCTGTTGCTAGGAGAAACGACCACCGTTGCTAAGGTAATTTTGAAATTTCCTTCGTTATACGAATTCATTTCTTCATCTAACGAAAGAATATGAAAACGGAAGTGGTACCAGCAGGAGCCGTTTTCGTGTTATTCAATGAAATGAAAAAACATCTTAGTTTCCAGCTCCCTTTACAATAACAGTGAAATGAAAGCTAATGAATAAAATAAAACTGAATATAAAATAAAATGCTTAGCGCGTAGCGCTTTCGTCACATTTTGCCACCAAATTTTTGCGAATGTACTTTCCCTTTCTTTACCTTAAATCGTATATCAAAATCTAACGAACCGACATGAAATGTATGAAAACATTTTTCTCACAGAGAAACTAAAACAACATTCCCATTGGAAAACAGGTTTTGTTCAGCGCGGTTATTTTGACATCAGGCCTTGTCATAACAGGCGCGCGCACGCAAACACGCGCCCAAGTTCAATATTTCTTGCATCACCCGAGCGATGATTCACTCGCCCAGCTTTGATAAACAACAATTTATCTGAGCGATTTATAGTTAATATCTATCAAAAGGAATGATTATATATTTTAGAGTGGTTTTCTCTTACCTCTTTCTCAGAAAATATGCATAACAAAAACGTCATGAATAGCTTTGTTAATTTCATAACGCCCTCGAAAACTTAAAAAGAACTTTATTACCAGATCTTTTCATGATCAAGTTCAAAAAGATATTGTGCAAGATTTACGTTATTGAAATTACAACAATTGGATTATAGAAAAATATATATCGAAAAACAATATACTTACCGTATTTCCTCTTTTTAGCGCCCCCCTCTAATAAGCGCCCCTGTTTATCCAAAAATAATTTTATAAGCGCCCCCCTCTAATAAGCGCCCGGGCGCTTATTAGAGTTACAATGCTAGAGTCAAAATCCTAGATAAGCACCCGGGCGCTTATTAGAAACTAGCCAAGACAGTCAGCCGACTGCTTGTAGATCTTTTCAACGAGACATGGAAGATGATCCAAACATTCTAATAGACTCCGATTAAGAAGAAGATGACGACATAGATATAGAGTTGGAAAACATTACATGAACCATACCTGATATTTCTTCTGTTTTCTGTACATAGTTTTTATAGAAAATAATAAAAGTGGAAATAAGTATTTATTTTTAACACCTCTCACAATTTTTTGTAGGGGTTTTTTGAAATAATTTTATAAGCGCCCCCCTCTTTTAAGCGCCCCCCTCCAATAAGCGCCCTCCTAATTTTCGAAAAAATTTTATAAGCGCCCGGGCGCTTAATAGAGGAAATACGGTACTTCATTTTGATAAATAGGAAATAATGTTCAAGAATCATAGTAACTTTCAAAAGCCTTTCAAACAAAGGGTTTTGTTAATTCAAAATATTTTTGCAAACAACACCTGTACACAGATCAATTCAGGAAATTTTGTTAATTCATTCTAAATATAGTTATATGAAAATTAAATTATGCTGAGTGATTGTTATTATATAGTTATAGAGTTGTTTTCCGTTAACTAACAAAGATGTATTTTGTTAATTGAATGTGTTACATCAATAAAACACGAAGAACTCGTAGTTAAAAAAAGAAAGCACTGAAGTCAAAGATAAGGGCTGCAATGCCTCCAGTGTTTGGGGTTCACTGGTTAAATCGTCCCCCGACTTCAATAAGTAAAATTCCATCATTTGTAACGAAATTTGAAATCGCGCAGGCCAGTTAGTTGTTGTCAATTTAGGCGCGCGATTAGTCGCGCGGGAGAGATTTCTTTATGTCAAGGCCTGTGACATCAAAACATTTGAAGCCTGTTACATAACGCAATGAGCTTAATGGATTTTTTTCATTTTAATAGCCAGAGTCTCACTAAATGGTAATCATTCATGAATCTTTTGATTGCTTTAAATCTTTTTTGTGCTGTATAACTTGGTTTAGTTTTAAAAATGTAATGTATTTAAATTATTGACCAGGTGTCACTTGATTTGGGCATGTTGAATCTCGCCCCACAGAGTTGAATCTCGCCCCAACTCATGGTACAAGATTTCCAATTTGAGAAGTTTAAGAATGTTGTTTTCAATAAAGAAAAGACCATTTGCTTTATTATCGGATAAGGCAGAAATAAGCTTTGCAACCTCATCAGGGGTTACTGGAGATATATTAAATGATTTTATGAAACGGTTAGGGTGTTTTAAGTATTGAGAAAAATGTGTTTTGAGGTATAGCTATAGGGTATGGAAGCCCTCTCTACTTAGTATCAGCAACAGAGAGAGGAGGAATATAAACACAATCAATAGAGTGCCTGCTCCCCTTACCGCTAACTTTAATTATAATGTTACAAAATTCGTCAATACAAACGTAAAAACACAGTTAAATGGATTTAGCACCACAATTGGTTATTCTAGATACTAAATCAACAAGAACAAACAAAGAGAATAAGATTGATAACAAATACTGTAATTGTAAACACCATCAGGGTGATGTTTCTCTTTCCGCTAACTTGTTCCTCTTTCCCGTAACTAATTTCACGTTCGTCAAAAGTGATGCAAATAACAAAATTTTATGGAATTTAGTGTTCATAGCAACAGTTTAATCCCTTTTCTCTCGATTTAAGTGCTTACCTCCTTTGCTTCTGCAGATATAAGACAACCACAGGCTTAATAAAAATGCATGCCTTTACTGTTTACAAATCGAAGGCAGCCATATTTTTATGAGCGAAGTTTTTTTAGAAAACAATAGTGCCGTCTCGACAAGTCAACTTTTGATCGCAAAAATCTAGACACATGATGGGAATTGCCCTATTGTGAGCCTGCAGAGTAATTATACGATAAACACAGACATTAATTTGTTTAAAGCATGAACCGCGAATGTAATTATCAACATGTATTGAATTACTTTTTACACTCGCAACATCTGAAATCAATTGTTTCTATACTTGTGATGGAGATTTTCAACATGCGGAGGATACACTCTAGAATGATCCTACAGAATGCAAGTTGCAATTGCTAAAAAGTTTAAATTGCGATTGATGAAAAGCGTTAACGCAATAAAAAGTTTTTAATGACAATGGGTCCTTTGGGTGAAAAGGTCTACGAAACAAGTTTCACGTTTTCTTGAACAATAAATCTATGGGAGATATTATCAACGTGGGATTTCGCGCTAATTGGATGTCTGTAAAAAAAAATTTAACTGTTTGAGTAATCAAGCTGAAATCAGTGCTAACAAGAACAAATTTTGTTGCTATAGCGGAGAAAGGACACGTGGTTACAGAATTACCTTGCTGTAAACTTTAGATGATTTACTCGCGCATACGATATATACAAGAAAACTGTTTGTGTGGATAAAATCTCAGATGTTGGTAACATTCAAGACAGCAGAGGAATAACAAGGAACCGATATGCTCCGTTATTTATGACACTGAATTTTGAAGCATTTATTTTTGGAGGAAGCCATTTTAAATATTTTTTTCACAATGATCGCGACCCGGTGTTAGATTTTACCGTGAGTTGGGGCGAGATTCAACTCTGTGGGGCGAGATTCAACATGCCAAAATCAAGCTGCATCTGGTCAATAATTTAAATACATTACATTTTTTAAAACTAAACCAAGTTACACAACACAAAAAAGATTTAAAGCAATCAAAACATTCATGAATGATTACCATTTAGAGAGACTCTCTGGCTATTAAAATGTCACGATCCATTTCAGCTAATCTCGTTATATAACGGGCTTCAAATGTTTTGACGTCAAAATAACTGCGCTGAACAAAACGCGTTTTGCAATAGGAATGTTGTTTTAGTTTCTCTGTGAGAAAAATGTTTTCATAAGTTTCATGTCAGTTCGTTAGTTTTGATATACGATTTAGGTAGAAGTTGTTATAAGAAATGACATGAGGTTAGTATAGTCATAAATGGTCAGCGGTCTTTTTTGTATGAATCACAACAACACTCGCGGCTGCTTGAAAATGAAAGTGAATGCCCGGTTTCTACATTGCAAATTTGCAAAGTTGAACTTATTAGGATGAGATAGTCTAGTGAATGCCCGGTTTCTTAGTCATTGCGAAAAATGTTGTAGTTTGCATTTAGATTTTCAAATTTTTGTGTTGTCTCTCCTTTGCCGTATTTTACCCCCTGTAGAAAACATGAAAAATACTCCAAAAGAAGTTACTTTTGTTTCATTAACAGGGGCAACTGAACAAGATTTTACATCTCTCGAATTCATTGTCCAGTGGTGAATCTTTTCAACTGAGTAGCAATGAGAATTGATGGAGTGTCAGGCCTGGTCGTAAGAAAATTAGCAGACGTGTGGTCATCGCACGCCTTAATTGACGATATCAGTTATGGCGTGCGCTCGTGTAAATGTTTAACAGACGTGCGATCAATTTTTTCCAGTTAAGATCAACGATCTTCATGCTGTATGATAATCAAGTCAAATTTGAAATGTGTAAAAAATAATGAGATTTTAACGAAGAATGAATTAATAAACACAAAACATTGTTTTCAAAGATTCGGAACGTAAAATGTTAGCTATAAAGATTACTTTGACGGTAAATAAAATTTATTCAAAAATTAATAAAGAGGAAAAATAAAACCTGAAAATAAAAAATTTGTATTACTCTCCATCGTTTTGGTTTGAAGTTCAAATGGTGTTTGAATTAAATTAAAGACGTTTCCGTTCCATTAACTTGTCACCACCTGGCTGCCTATTATCTTAAAAGATTATTTTTTCGAAACTGCAACCTTGCGCATACTTTTGTAACTTAAAAGAACGTTAAAAAGAAAGAGAAAACTACATAATACGTAATACATAATAAAATCGCGTGCATGAAGCTTCTTCTTCATTCCTTAGCGGATTTCGCTGAGTAGACTTGTTTTCTACTACCAAACGAAGAAAATTTTTGAGCACTGATTTTTAATTCAAAACCACTACCGTATTCCAGAGCGATCGGAGACCTCACTACTGAAATGGCAGCAAAGTTTCGTTCCGTTATTGTAAAATTTAATCGTAGCACTTGAACAATTTTCGAAGCAAAACTTTCAACATTTTGGGGCAGATTTTTGTTGACTTTTAAATAAATATTTGTTATTACACTTGTCATTACAAACCAGGCGTGCGATTGCCACACGCCTAAATTAATCTTGGCGTGTGTGGAGGCGTGCGCGTGCGATCGCACGCCTCTTACGACCAGGCCTGAGTGTATATGATGTGCACTTTTAAATATTTGCACAAACCCCTTTACACAGTAAATTGTACAGTCATCAATTCTCAGGGTTGGACGAAAAGGTGTTTTAGGGAATGATATTGCTTAGTGAAAACTGTCCTTGAGAAACAAATTTTGCACAGTGATCAATCATCTCCTTCAGTTTGTTTCACTACATAGCTTCCGCCCACGCACCCCAACCTGTGCATTAATATAGTAAGGTAAACACGCTTGAAAGAACGAAAAGGTGACTGGGCGGAGGGTGGACATCACTTCATGGAGACCGTCTTTGAGAAATCCTAATTGGTATTTTAAAAATAAACGTGCGCGGCTGTACGAAGTATTTTAACTTGTGTTGGGATTTGAAGAGCTCAAAGGCAATTCACATTCGACTATTGTTAAAATGTAAAAAATTTTTTAATGTGTAGTATAGATTACATCTTGGTTCAGATATGCGATGTTGTTGTTTTGAAATTTCGCATTATTTTGTTGAATGTTGTGGTCTGGATAATGGTGTTGTTGAATCTCACCCCACAGAGTTGAATCTCGCCCCAACTCACGGTACTCTATTAATCAGTAAGTATTTGGCAGTTCACTTTGAAACTTTCCATAACGATGGCTGAATGAATATACTTTTAGATAATAATTAGTTTGGTTTGATTTGTTGTCTTTAAATGAAGGAAATAAACCATCAAATTCAAAGTTAGCGGCAAGAAGCGGCACATAGTGGAGGGGAGCAGGCACTCTAGTTTGTTTATATAATCAGATAAAATGGCACTTACTTGCTTTAGTTCATTTTCAGAAAGGACTTTATAAACGGGATTTGTTAGTTCTTCTTTCCTGGCAGCAAAAATGGTTCGTAGATTTAAGCCTGTGAGACGTTTCAAAATGGTTTGAACCTCTTCAGTTTCAAATAACTGAGATCTTTCTCCACCAAAAGATTCTGCTTTCGATTTTGTAACATCTTCTGGAACCCAAGCTTTTGTGCATAAGTCATTCACTAAAACAGCTCTGCTGTTGAAGGGCAGTAAAAGTTGTTTTATTTGCCTCACATGGCTTGGAATCCTTCGCACGCTGATGGAGGCCATTATTAATGATTGTTTATATCCATCTTGAAAGTGAAATCGCCTTAGCAAAAGAGACCTCCTATATTAATTCAGAAATAAGATTTGGACTAAAAGGATTTCATCAAATACACTCCAATAAAATGAAATAAAGAAAAATTTTTATGTTTATCAAAAGTGTTCATTCACTTGAAATAAAAAAATAAAATTATGCATTTATTTTGTGATGTGACGTATTTGCTGTTTCACTTTTCACAGCGGACATACGTGAAATAATGGCCGAAAAGCTGCGTATGGTTTAAAGGACAAGAAAATGTTTTGCTCTATTTCATAATGTTTTGATGATATGAATATAGTTTGTTGACACATGGTTCTCATAGATTTCCAGGCATTACCTTCTTATCGTATCCATCCCCTATATGATCAGGGTTATGATCGGAATTAGTATGTGTCTTAGAAAGGTTGTTTATTATTTATTGAACACTTAACTTTTTGACAGTCTATTTTACTGATGTAATTTTTTTTGTTTTCATCTCTATTTACTTTGATTTCTTTTTTGTTTATTTTACCCTCACTGTCACTCACTGCATGTCTGTTTAATTAAGGCGGCAATCGCAAATATCTTCTGTTCGGGTCATCTGACCGACTGTCTGTGTGTGAGAAGAAAATCTCTGACTTGGAAAGTCGGGGATATTGTCGGAAAAATATTGATAACATAAAATGTTGCAATAATCTAAATAATGCCGACCGAATCTCTGCCTTATGTCCACCGTCATGTTTTGCAGATTTAGATTAGTTTTTTTGTTTTTTTTCCTTGTGCATAAGTATATACTATAAAGCGGTTGTGACTTGAAACACCCGGGGTGACTTGAAACAGCGTCAAAAAAACGTTATTTCTCATGAAATAATGAATGAAACTGAGAATTTTTTTCAGATTCCGTTCGGAGACTACCGTAAAGCGGGGTGACTTCGATCAATTTTGCCACTATTTTAAAAGTAACTTCCGAAATACTAAACCATTACTTCTGAAACTTTGGAATCATTACATTACATATTTTTTCTATTTCAGTGCAAAATTTCACATTAACTAAACTTGTAATTCCAGAGAAATAACCTGATCTTTCCAAGAAAACGACAATATCGATTATGGGGTGACTTCGATCAGCTTATGAGAAGCGCCAAATTACTTATAATTGTATTTGACAATGTTTTTAAAGCGCCATTAATACAATATTAACAGACCACCATTTGTCATCCGCGGTAAATGTTTGACCGTAAAAGATCAGCAAATGTTAGTAAAACAAAAGATATTTACGACGTTCACGCATGTGTGAGCCTCGTTAATACGAAACGAAATTAACATTGAAATTTCATTGTATCTCAAACAAAATTTTTGAGATCTATCATCATGGGGAAAGAGCACGCTTATTAAAATTTCTTCGGTAAGTCATTAAATCTCCCATGTGATACGACGACTTTTCACGAAGTTCTTGCGAACATGTAACTTATAGCGATATAAAACATTTGTTTTTTTCGTGTTTTTATAAACACGATATTATCGATAAAGGAATAAGGAAAAGAAAAACAGAATATAGCGGTGAAGAACAGAATTTCTTTCAGACATATTATAATTTTCTTTTCATTCAGCCTCTATACTTCACATATGTACCAAAAATGTCCAGGCTAGACTCTTGAATACGACGTAGAGCGATGACCAATGTGAGCGGTGAAGATTTTGATGTTTTTCGTCGTTAATTTCGGAAGAAATTGATTGTTTCGCTTGAAGACGATTCTGATGATATTTTACAATAAGAATCTAAATGAAAATCTTAAAAAATGTGAAAAACGCACTTTAATGTCAGAGTTTAAACAGTTTATTTTTACTGATCGAAGTCACCCCGCTGATCAAAGTCACCCCGCTTTACGGTATCTAGCGCAACATTCGATAGAAAAATTTCATTAATCAAGGAAGTTCTTCGGAAGCTGAAGATGAACAAAGCGCCGAAAATCAGTACCCCTGTAAAATAGCACATCACGGCGATACAGCATATCGCCAAATATAATTTTTTTTACATTTGTAAAATAGAAAGGTCAAAGGGAGTAATTCCAGAATGTTATCAAAAAATATTTAAAATTGACAGAAATATATGCCATTAAAATGTTTTGTTTTTTTTCACTCGATACACTTCGTCTCTTCGATTATTGCATAAATATTCTTATCAATTATGATGCAATCGAATCATTGATGTGTGATAAAGTTCAGCCGATGGAGTTTCAAAGGTGGTATAAGTCATTTGGTAATTATTATAAGTCCATTAATAGAAAGGGTCAATAATCTAAGAATTGAACCTCAATAGACTCGTTTTACTAAGTACCATAACTGAATACTAATAAGAATTCTGAACAAATCGGTGCTGCAATTATATCCTCCGTTCAAGGCTATGGGCACACCATACTTATTGTGAAATTGGCGATAGACGGGCTGCATGTTGTTACTTTTACAATTTAATACTTAACCTCGTTACCAGGGCTTCTTCTTGCCTTTTTGATATATGGACGCCGTTTCATACTCCATATACATGTCATATGCAATGGCGCAATAAATTCGCGTAATCCAGATGAAATGATGAAGCGCTTGTGTGGAAGATGGATTAATTTCTAAGTGACATCTCTATCGAAATGGTAAAGGAAGTATGTCCTAAACTAAGAGAAGCACGAAAAAGAAAGTTGGATACTCTGAAACAGAAATTTTATTATATTCAATTTACAAGTTTTAAGTAAGTACAGTCGTGTAAACTAGCTATAAATTCAAATTCATCTTGCCTGCTTTCGATATTGTTTCTGAAACAATTACGTTATCGCACGCTTAATGATTTTAATGGCTTCAGATAACTTATTTTTTACAATGTTTTACCATTCTGAAATTTTGAGTTTTCAAAATTTACTAGCACTCTCCATCACTTAATAAAAATGAAACTGGCAATAACAAATTATTTTAATTTATGTTTTATACGCAAGTAATCGTAGATCACACGTTTTCTGTTTTGGCGCTCTATACAACAACATTTTTGTGCAAACCAGGGTTCGAATTAGAAACAAAAAGTTGATTCGCAAAAAAGTTTGAACAGTGACTTGCCTAAAAACCCTGTCGCCCACCATGGTTGGGCGACGAAGAAAATTTTGAACTTTAGACCCTCTAAAGCAGCATCTACAGCCTCTCTTCACAATATTTTTGTTCAGTTATTTTGTAGGAAACAACGTTGAGCATTGGGATTTCAGGCTTCAAGCATGGAAATTTGTTGCGCCATGAGAAACGAATTATCGTTAATGGAACCTAAAATCGTTCCAGCAGATTTAGATTTTTGGCAACGAAGCGGTAACGACACTAACGTTAATGAAATAAAACAAGATTGTAAAGGGAGCTGGAAACTAAGATGCTTTTTAATTTCATTGAATAACACGAAAACAAGTCCTGCTGGTACCACTTATGTTTTCATGTTCTTTCGTTAGGTGAAAAAATGAATTCATATAACAAAGAAAATTTCAAAATTACATTAGCAACGGTGGTCGTTCTCCCTAGCAACAGCAAATTGGTGAATCTATATATTAATAGCCGATTCTCTGTTTGTTTGTTTGTGCGTTTGTTTGTTTGTAAGTCACGCAAAATGGTAGATTGAGTTGTGAAAGTGACTATTTTATTTTATTTTGTGCGACGTCAGTGTGAAACCATTGTATTGAGACCCTAATCGAATGCGACGTTTAGGGAAAATTATCTCGGTAACCAATAGGGATAACTGACGTTTTTTGGGGTCCGCGATGCAGGCGATAGAGTGACGAAAAATTTGGGTCTAATTTTTTTGGGGGACGGGTCTATGACGTCATCAAAATTTTGATCGACGATATCTCCGAAACGGTTGATCGTAGGAAAACGATCCCATACATTTTTTTGATCAGTTTTTCGAGCTCTACAATATGGACACACTTATCAATGCCAAATCCTTAATTTTATTTTTGGTGAACTCAAATTTAGGCCGAATTTTTTGGGGGACGGGTCTGTGACGATCCCATACATTTTTTTCATCAGTTTTTCGAGCTCTACAACATGATCATTGCCAATTCTACATTTTATTTTTCGTGAACTGGACGCAGGCTGAAGGTGGACATGGGCGGCGAGCGACGCCGCCTTGGCGGCTAGTAATCACTTAATATACCTAAGTTATCCTTCATTGTCAGCCATGAAAACTAATATAATAAGTTGGGCATGTTTTTGAAGAGTATCTACGTGCATGATCAAAAGCACATCTTAAATAGGCTCTAACAGCGTTGTGTAGCGAGTGCTAGCGCGGTCGCGTTCCTCATAATGAGAAGACTGAGTTATGGCTAAATCACAAATATTTTGAGAGCTAAACATTGAAAAACACAAAATTTGTGATTATCTGAGGAAAAAGGAAATATGATTATGGGATCGTTACCGACATTTGAATGTTGCGTAAACAACACGGTAACGATAACGATCGTGTCCGCCAAATTTCCATGCCTGGAAATTGTGACAATTCAACTTTCTGCCGCTATCGATCGTGACTGTTTGTTTGTGGTTTGAGACAATAATTCGATAATTTCATTGAGTTTTCATCTTTTCCAGTTCGTGTAAAATTGATCATTGAAGAGAGAAACTAAATGAACTGTACGATGGCCCTGAAGGCTCACTAATGTATGCACAAAAAAAACTTTTTTTTCGGTTGCACACGTAGAAAAATGTGCAATTTAATTCAGTTTTCTATTTGTTAATGGTTTTCAACGAAGCAGTAAATTCTGACTTGTTCTTTTTTAAAAAGCTACACTGAAAAACTATTCCTTCGTTATATGATAAAGTAAAATCTAAAGAACATGGAAAGAAATCTATATATTAATAGCCGATTCTCCGTCTGTCTGTTTGTTTGTTTGTTCGTTTGTTTGTAAGTCACGCAAAATGGTAGATTGAGTTGTGAGCGAAATTATTTCTTTTTTTGTGTGCGACGTGAGTTCGAAGCAAATACATTGCAACCCCAATCGAACGTGACTTTTTTTGGCTGATGAACTAATAGGAATAACGTTTTGTTTTTATCATTATTGTTAGTTTTATATTCCACGTTGACTTGGCTTTGAAAACAGTACATCAACTAAATACAAAGAAACTAACTGATTAAACGTTTTGGACATAAAGCAGCAGTGGCAGAACGTGGCAGCATGTGGGGTTTACCGGTGTATCCTAACGTATCCTTGCCTGACTGTCTGAGACGGGTGAACTTTTTTTCGAGCAATCAAAATGTTTAAAAACCGATAGGTAAAAAAAGAGTATCATGATACAAAATATTTTTTTTTGCTTTTGTCATAATAGTTGTCTTAGATTGTTTTAATCGATTTCTTTTAATCTATTTTAATCAGATCGAACGTTTTTTTTTTATTCACTTTATTCATTTATTTTCATTTTTTTCTCTCCTCCCGTGTGATCTTTTTAAGAAGAGAAACCATTTCCCCCTTACGTTTGATAGCACCCATGTTAGAGCGCGTAACTTTTTTAAAACAAAAGTTAATAAAAAGTTGAAGTTTTCTCTCTATACGTTTTGGGTGTATTGTTACACTGATAAAAGATTGGTTTTACCAGAGGTTGTGACTTCGAATCTGCTTCTGGTTGAACACAAGTTGTACGAGCCGTTTATAAGGAAATTTGACGTTTATTGATACTGTGATACAGAGCAGGTGGACATGGGCGGCGAGCGACGCCGCCTTGGCGGCTAGTAGAATAATTATTATTCGAAAGAACAATAAAAGGGTTTTCCCCTGTGAGGATCGTCACGCCAAAGTATTTTTGTAAACAAAAGTATGTAAAATGTTCGCACCTGTTTTTAAACATGTGGAAATACTCTTTTATGTTTGTATAAGACGCTGTTTATTATGGAAATCTTTAAGCATATTTAAAGGATAAGTTTATTTATACTAAAGTTTAATATAGATTCGCAATTTTACTACATTTGCCAGTCATTTGATTCGCTAAAATTTCAATTGGACTCGCAAATTGCGAATTGCGATGTGCTAATTCGAACCCTGCAAACAGCACTGTTTCAAGTCACCCCCGCACGATAAATTTCAGTAGGTGTACTTTGTGAAGCAATAACTTGAGGTGGTGTGCATCAATTAGTTTGAACACTTCGTTATCTGAAAGACAAAAGATGAATGGACCTTTTATCAAAATTTCATAGTAATTACTTTCTTAGATTAAAAGTTATGAGCAAATCTTTTCAAAAAACGGCGAATTTTGTTTCAAGTCACCCCGTTTTACAGTACATATTATACATAATATTATACATATTATATATAATATATATTACAAGATATGGTAATATATTATTATTATTACATGTTATCAAAGATAAAATTTAATTAATGATTGACGACAACAGCAGCCGGTATATTGATCTACTTCCTCAAATACATCTAACCAGAGATCTTATCTTAGATTAATTTTCTGTACATTTTCAATCTAATGGTCATTGCTTACAGCAAAAAGCATGCAAACAAAGATTTATATACTCCACTAAATTTTAGGAATTTTTCACCCGTAAAGAATTGATTTTTTTCTTTGCTTTGCATATAAATAAAAGTCTCATCTTTACAAAACATTTGGAAAATGATAAAGGAAATAAGTCCATTGAACATCTAAGGACTTATTTTATCTTCGTCAATAACAGTAAAAGCAGTATCTGCACTTGGAACAGGCTTCGCTCTTTGTACTGTTGCTTTTACTCTGAGAACGATTTCGGCGGAGGTATCACAATAAAAATTGTTACTTGCGCTTTTCCTTTATGGGTAGTAGACATAGCCTGAGTCATATTCTGAACCTCCTGTGAGCAAAGATAAGAGCCAGCCACATTACACATTTTTTTTTATAAGCAACCGAGTTGCTAAGGGCTCAGCCCTCAAAATGGCCAAAAAAATAAGCAACTTGCTTAGCAACCCTAAGCCCTAAAATCTTCATAACAACTTTTTTTAATCTACAAAATCAAAAAAAAAAAAATTCATATAAGTTTAAAGGGAGCCTTGTAAACCTTTATAAAATTTCTTTTTGTCCATCAAGACAGACTAAAATTATCAGTGATAGATGGGTAGAATGAGTCAATTTGTGCATTGTAAGCATTTTGGTAAATAAAACACAAAAACACCCAGAAAAATCAACATATGGACAATTAGCAATTACGGTATACAACAAACAAAACAATTCTTTAGAGAATAATGAAGAAGTGTATGTGTCATGTATATAATGAAGAAAAATTAAACATTGCATAAAATAGCTCAAATGTGTTTTTCTTCGATTTATTGCTTGAAAAATTTTTAAGCAACCTTACAAGCAACTTCACCCCTGGATTCTTAAAAATGCTTATTCCTTAAATTTGCACTTTCCATTCCAACTACAGTTTGTACCTACACGCAGGCACTGAATTAAGTGTTTCCCTTATTTTGATTTTATTAAATTTCTTGCATCCGCAAAAATTAATTTCGAAAAATTCCTTTTAAAGTCGTCATTCGCAAAAATTTATTCAGTAAAATATGGCATTTTTAGGTCATTTATCCGCAAAAATATAATCCGCAAAAATTTCTTCTGCAAACAATTTCTTCCCTTAAGGTAGCAAGCCTAAAAGTATTTTCCTCCTTACGTCGTTCATATCTGTTGCACACAGTCACAAACATTAAATTTTTTTCTTCAATATATGTGGTCACATATATATTAAAAGCAATGACATGGGCGATGAATTTCAGGCAACGAAATTTCTATCGCTTTGGGTGACAAGCTTTGTCGCCCAGTGGGAACCTGCCTTATAAGGGTTCGAAAGTTAATGTTGGGTCCATTGAATTCCAGTCTTGTTAGTGCTATATCAGCAGTCCGCTGAATTCAGGTCGGCACTACTATCCAAGGTCAGCATCACTTTGCCGACCTTCTGATCTACCCATTTTGGCATGCTGATTTTGAAACATATATAGGTGTTTTTTGCCAGCCTTACTTTTTGTATTTAAAACTTATGAATCACAAGACTGAATGAATATATTTTACTAGCAACTCACGTAAAAGTTTTTTACGGCTTCACTTTCGAGTAAAATGTGCGTAAATCCTGTGTCGAAAAAACATGACGAAAAATTAAATCACGAAATAAGGATCAACAGGTTCACAGGAAAATAACTGGAAGAATAGCATTTATATCATACAACAGTTATCAAGTATGTATAAGAGGACATACAGTAATGTTTATAAATATCACATCAAATGGTCATCTATAACCAGAGATTTGGATCTAGCCACCTTCTTAACTGCTCCAATAATTAGGGCGATTATTTGAAAATAATCTCCTACGCAACCTTGCACTCGAATATTTATATGAATATTTTTTACTTTCATTCATCCACAAAAAAGAAATTTTTCGTTTCCATCATAGTGGAGAAAAAGGGACTCCATCGCAGAGATTATGTTTATTTGTCTTTTATTCATTACAATGCCGTTTTCATTTCTTTACAATACATTTCCTCTTATGTTACTCGAAGAACCAGCAGATGCAGATGCTACAGGCCTTAAAAAACATTCTATTCAAAACTGGAATTGAACTTAAATTGTTTTGAACATTTTGGCATGTAAGTTAATAAATTGCTGACCTGTGGTAGGCCTCATGACAGCAATGCCCATCTAAAATATAGCTTAGTTGGCAAAATTTTGCCGGATATGGACTTTTCTTGAATTCAAAGGACTGAGGTTGTTATGATGCTGTGGCCCAATTAGCACAGGTGTAGGGGTGTAATCTTCTACAAGTTGTCTAGAAATTTTTGGTGTTCTGTGGAACATTTTGCGGGAAGAAATTTTAGCAGATCACAAAAATTTTGCAGAAATTAATTTTGGGAAATGCTCAATCAAATATTCTATAATTTATCATAAAACAGGTATATAATATGAAGACAATGAAAGTTGATTTCCTAGTCAAATTTTATTTCATGGATGATGGTTTGTAAATTCTAGGATTTCACAAAATTAAATTTCGTGGTTCATAGAAAACACTGGTATTTCACTGCTTCTAATATGATGATTGGAAAAAATACAAAACTGCAAAATTATATTCCTGCAAAAATTTTCTGACAACACACTGAATTGTCAATCAATATTTCATCTATATATATGCTATTTTGTTGTGAATTCTGCTAGGTTTGCGTGTTTGTTTAGTAAAGCTACATTATGGAAACTGTAAAAGATATGTTGATGGCACTCCCATTCATCAAAGGACCATATGATTACATCAGCAGTATCCAAACACACATGGTTAGTCAAAGGATTTTTTTTTTCTTTTATGATAACTATTTTTAGATGTCATGCTTTCACTTGAATTGAATTCCACTTGAAAAAATTTCTCTGTTAAATTCTGTCTGTTTGCCTTCAATTTCCTAAAGGACATATTAATTCTGCTAGTACTCCAGGTAAAACATTTTACCGGTTTCAGAGGCGGATTCAGGATTTTTTTTTGACTGGTGTAAATGTCAACTTAACTCACTTAGTCGTATTTGGGTCTTTGGAGCCACCCAAATAGTCCAGAGCCCTCTGTGCATTAATACTTAAAAAATATGCAAAGGAGCTCAGTCATTTGAATATGCAGAACCTTGTTAATTTCTGAATATTAAATAATGCACATACCAGTATGTGATGTAACAAATGGACACAAAATAGTGTGCAGCAATTTAGAGATTCTGCAGTCTCCCACAAAAAAGTTATGATTTCCATAAGGAATTAACTCCTACATTTTTATAAGAAGCAATGGGAGCTTATCAAAACAGGGACTTGAATAAAGAGAAGGAGAGCTGTTTGACTGAATTGTGGCAAAAAGATAAATATGAATTGAATGAACAAATATTATAAAACATTTCTAAATATTTAAAAGATAATGCATGAACTGGTATGAATGCTAATGAGAAAACATGAGTCAGCAATTTTCTATTTGGAAATTGATTGTTTAGGAGTTTCTTTGTGATTTCGAAATTTGTGAGTACTCCAACATGTTTGTTTGTGCATATATATACATTTAATGCTATGAATTGCCAGTCTCCGTAATGTTTTCGAAACAGTCAAGTTCAGCCTGAGTTGTGATCAATCATGATGGTAAAGAAGCTAAAAAAATAATAAAAAAATAAATTTATATAATCTAGAAAATAGGAAAATAAACAATAAAAAAATCTGTTAACAAACCCACCTCGTTACGGCAAAGATTTCATAATAAAATTCATGCTGATGCTAAAGTTTCTCCTTCATTCTGAAATAAATTATCAGCTAGCTGGTTAACAACTAGTCTCCAGTTTTGGCCTCTCTTCTTCCAACTTTTTAACATTATCACACTGCCATGATGGAACGAATGTTGGAACTGGATTTCTGTTCACTTTCACTAGGGGTAATTATTCTTGATCGTCATGCCGTATACCAGTGGAGCTTACTACACCAGTCAGATGCATCTCAAAACTTCCCCTAGAACGCTGCAACCAACCTTCTGAACGTGTATTTTCTGCAGCCCCCCCCCCCCCCCCCCCCTTGTTATGGGACCCAAATATTTCAAAAATAAAATTCTTCACCGAAGAAATACTCTGTGAAAATCTTTCACTGAAATTTGTATTAATTTTGCATCTTGTATAAAGCTAAAAAAACTGATAAAAAAGATATGGTATCATTTACAATCAACCATTACTGAGATCGTTGATCAAAGATTTCAATGATGTCACAGACCTGTCCCCCAAAAATTTGTAATTGGGTATATAAGCCCGTTAATGGGTACTTTCACAAACACGATAAATTGTTAGTCCTAATAATTTTACTGACTGTCAACTACTTTGGGATTGTTTTTTGGTCACATGAAGCTCTTAGCATAATTATTAAAATATGAATGGTATGCCTATGATCTTAGTGTTCCTTTATACGAAGGACCAACTAAAACCCAAAATAGTTTAAAATTTCAGTTTTCATATTTTTTGGTCAAGGAAATGAAATTTGGACCTAATTTATTTAATTTTCGAGTGCATCAATTTTTTAACTTTCTGGGGTTTGTTTGTTAATTTATTCAAGAAAAGGAAATAATTTATTCAGGAAATTTGAACCTAATTTTCACAACAACTTTATGCTGAGTTTGAATCTGTTATTTCAGGAACATGACGTTTTCCACTGTGAGCTAAGTTGGTCACCTTTCAGCTTGGAGTAATAGGAGACATTGTGTAAGACCCAATGTAGGGTTGCAGGGGCAAAGTCAAAAAAAGATAGGGGAAATTGAATGTGATTATACTTGGAAAATTGTAATTAGTAAAATGACGATATACGTTATCTGTGAGGCCTAAAATTTTGAAAATGCTTCAATTCATAAAAAATTTGGACACACATCCACTTGATTATTCTCATTTCAATTTTCTCATTTGTTTTTCAACATTTTGTCAAGAAATGGAAAGAGTGAAGTTTTGTTTGGTCAAGGTTTTCAAAGTGCTTCAATTTTTCTTTTAAAAAAAATTACTTAATGGGTTTGTCATACTGAGTCTATTTCTATTGGGGACCTTTGGTCTTTAGATACGTTTCTGTATCGTAACATTTTCCTCGTTTAATTGAGCTCATACTAAATGAATTTATGCATGATTTATCAAGAAGTAACTAAAATCTACATTACGGAGAAATATTTTAAAAATATGTGGATGACATTATGTGCTCTCTATTAATATGTATAAGAAATGCATGGATTTTTAAATTTGTTTGCAGGATTATGAAGGACAGAGAAAAGCAGAAAGGACGTATCAAGTAATCATTACTGTTTTTGGTGTAAGTCCAATTCATTTGTGTATCTTGTTTGGATTTTAGATTTCATTTTGACCTCATCATTCTCTAATGTTTTGGTTATTCTTTCTTTCTTTCTTTATGCAGCCCTTTTTACTTCATGCCTTCTATGGTAAAAAAAAGTATTTTGAATTGTTCATCATTCTGATTGGCTAATGATTCAGTTTATGTTACAACCCTTCTATTAGAACCGAGCCTCGGATTGGGAAAAATATAAACATGAAATAGAACTCCTTAAGCACAAAATAAGATATAATGAGGTTAAAACAAGAACCAACAGCCTTGGTTGGATTTTACTGGTTCTAAACAGATGTATTTTTGTCATTCTAAACTTGTGATTATTCTAGCACTGCAAGACATAGCTGAAAAAGAAAAATTGAAACGAGACAACTGTTACTTTACATATGATCCCCAGTTGTACTAAGTGCTTTTTCGTTAAACAAGTTAATTTACTTCATCTACCTATGCGTTGGCGCTTAGAAGCCTTTGTGAAAGTTCCCCTTCATTAAAGGGGAACTGAACTGAAAATTTCAATGATTTTTTACATCGTTTTAAACCATTTTTAGAAATGATGAACAGCTACTAATTCTAGCAAAACTTCTTAAGGCAACAGATTCTGTCATAAATAAATCGCTTTACAGAAAGAAAAAGGTTTGTATTGTGAAAAGAAAAGAGAAAGAATGCAGAAGCAAAAGGAACCAATCTAAAGAAGTTTTGCTAGAGGTATAGTAGCAGTTGATAAGTCTTCTGATATCAGATATTTTTATGAAGCAAAAAGAAAAGAGAAACAAGCCAGAAAGTGCTTGATAATTTGTAACGCTAGACGTTGTTATCGAATTGATGGGGATGAAATGGTTGCTTGAAAGATGAACTACGTATCGAATATAAGTCATCGAATGTAGAGATAGTCCTACCTGGCGGTAGTGCCAAAGAAGAGCTATTGTCAAAAATGCAAATTTGACCGAAGTTGTTCCTTATGCTTGGTGTCCATCAGACTGTATATTGCAGTCAACTGAAAATTTGCTTTCCATGCGACTGTATGTTGTAGTTGAACATATATTCTGTCCTCTTTTTGCTCTTCGTATATTAATAATGTGAGCCCAATACTGACCTGATGTTTTCAACATCCAATTTGTTGAAGAGCTCGGATGCTAAAAAGTCGACTGGAGAAATAAATTCAACGTTTAGTCAATAGGAATACGTTTTATGAAATTACGTCAGGACAGCAGAAATTTGGTTCAATTGCGCGTCTTAAAAAAAATGTTATCGGATCAATGAAATTAAGCTTTATGCATACCTGTACAAGTTTTATTTACAAATTTAAATTACGTTAAATAATCATTAAATAACCTTATTTCTTCTTTTAAATAAAAGATTCTGTAAATTCACCGTGCAGTGCTAGAAATAACGGTCGGTCAACAGTCAATGACCGGGATAAAAATGATTCTGCCGGTCAGTTTGCCTGGCAGACTTTACTTAAACAAGTAAGTATCACTTACTCAACTTTTTGCAAAGCGATTACGTTCTACTAAGAAAACATGACGGTAAGGGAATTATGTGGTGAAGAAAAATATTTGATGGGGAGAATTTCATAATTGACCGGCAGAAATTCAATTTTGCCGGTCAACCTGCCTGGGGACTTTCGTAGTGACTGTGACTTTACAACTACACAGTTGGATATATTTTACTACTGTGACGTCTGCTTCTACTGGACTTCGAGCGAAAAGATTGTGTAAAATGAACGAAAGTTGGCAGAACATCTCACTTTTCAATTCAAAATCAATTTTTAAAAATAGATCTACGTAAACTTGAACTGTAGTTTTCATTAATAATAAGACCCAATTTTTGGGATACTTACATTTTTACCTATTGGAAATCGAAACAAGCAATTTTAAGCGTTAACATTTCACGCAACAGCATTTTGATGAATGGTTATTTCTTTAAGTCAGAATTCTATGATTCTCATAACAAATTTACTATAACTCGTATTTCTTATTATATTTGTTAGTATCCCTTGGAGTGTGTTAGCAATACACCTTCCCGAATTTCTGTTTAAATGCCGAGTTAATGCTTAGTTATCAAGTTTAGCCTCGTCTCTATGTTTTTCATTGTTTTTCTTATTGCATAATGTTTTCAGTAAGTAATAGTTACTCGTTCTTTCAGTTCCCCAGTGCAGTAATTAGAAGTAATTAAGAGTTTGAAAAAGAGGCGAAACTTAGAGGCCAAGTTATAACACGGCGTTTAAACAGAAATTCGAGAAAGGCTATTCCAGACCATAAAACTGTGCGGTGAAAATTCTCATGATAGAGTTTGAAAGAGCAAGGTATCACGTGACCAAAATGCTCACTTTCCCAAACGAATTTTCCACCATGAAGTTTTGATGGTCTTGTTTGCTTGCTTGGGGGACAGTTTTGCTTGGGATACAGTTTCCTTGTTGTTTTTATTCATTTAAAGTTTCAGTTTTTGTTTTGTAGGAGTTGTCGTTTGTAAATAAATAAAAACACGTTTATGATGGTGAACATAACAGGAACGTGATCATCAAAAGTTGTCCCTTCCCACATTTTTTTTCGATGTGGTTTCTGAAGATCTATCTTGACAGCTTCACTGAAAATAACAATTGATGTATATCTTTCATTTACAAAACAACCGTCATTTCAACTTAACAGTTTGAAAAAATTGAACAGTGTTCTGGTCAATACGATTCGCAATAGACCTAAAAATGAATAGACGGATTCTGTTTAAACGCCGTGTTATAGCCTAGCATCTAAGTTTCGCCTCTTTTTCTCTCTCTTAATTACTTCTAATTATTCCACTGGGGAACTGAAAGAACGAGTAACTATTAGTTACTGAGAACATTATGAAATTAGAAAAACAATAAAAAACATAGAAACGAGGCGAAACTTGATAGCTAAGCATTAATGCATCATTTAAACAGAAATTCGGGAAAGCTGTTTTTGATTGGTCCAGTGACGGTTGCTTTAGCATAATGGATATCCTAGTATGAAATGAATGGATAAATGCGATGTTTTCGTCCGTGAGAACGGGAAACATCATATCAAATAAATTGACGCAAGTCAGGTACATTGAATCGCTCGCGAATTATTCACCATGGTAACTATGACGTCATTATTTTTTCAAATATCAGGCAAACAAGTTGTCAGTTAGGACATGTTTTTTTGCGAATACCGTAAATATATATTCGTCGGTATGCGTGTGATTTCACCAATGTCCCCTTGAAAACCACTTTGTTTTGCCGATTTTAGGGGTTTTGAAGTTTTGCAACATCTTATACACGTATTTTTTTTATAAGCAACCAGTTTATAAGCAACCCTAAGCAAATCTTTTAAAAAAAACTTACGCAACTTTCCTAGACCCTAGTTTTTATCTAAGCAACAGAACTTTTTAAAGATTTAAAGTGTATACATAATACTATGTATCGAAGATGAACTCTTCATTATGACGGACGGGGATCAAACTAATGAGAATGATTTTATAGATATTTTGACACTTCCTTTATAAAAATTTGTAAAGATTTATGTACCATATGAGTTATAGTAGTTCATAGTCACCATTTGTTGTTTTATTTCAAAAAAAATTTGAAAGTCAACATACACTGTTTCTTATTTTCCTTTCCCTCCCACAATGCCTCTTTACTTGAGTTTTAATCTTATTTGGTCTGAAATTTCAAAATTATTCAAAATTCATGTAAGGAACCATTTACCAACTTTCCCATGTTTCTTTAGACGAATTTTCTAGGGTTGATTATGAAAAAGTAACACGTGTACTGAAAATTGTTTTAAAAATTTGAAATTTTGCTTCATTGAATTTTTTTGTTTTAGATCGTTGGTTTCATATGGGGTTTTATGATTGGTCAACTTTCGGCTACCGTGTACATTGTTTTAGGTGGATTCGCGCTATCCTGTCTGGTGAGTTATGTAACGTCTTTAGACATTATTAACATTGAAAATAGTTTAGGATTGAATCATGATGATCAGCTTGTTTACTGTTGAATGAATGTGTCTTCCAACAACGAGGATCATGTTACATACTCACGAAATTTCTCACACTGTTTATATGTCCTGCGTACTAAATTCCGCATCACCGAAACTCTCGAGATGTTGAGTAAATACTCATGCACTTTCAAGAGTGAATTCTTCGGCAAGTGCTCATCTTGTTTATCTAACATTTGTGCCACGGGTTATGCTGATCGCTCTTCATCGCAGTGTTGAAAATCCAATGACCTCGCCAATTTTTTTTACTACTATTTTTTGTATAAATGTCACTAGACGCGGAAGTGTGCTTCCTATACGTTCATTTGATCTTCAGATTGTTCTTCCACCTTGGCCGTTCTTCAGACGAAATTCGTTGCCATGGCTGCCGGTTGAGACCGAAAAAACATCTAAAAAAGCCGGTGCCGAAAGTAAGAAAAAGAAATGAAGTTATTTTACTGAAATATAAAATTGTGATTGAACGAAAGGTTGTATTTTTTTGTTGCCATACAAACTCCGGTGACAAGTCCCATTCTGAAATTGTAGATGGAAGAGATGAACCCCAGTGATGGAGTGCTTCTGATACTTCATTGCAATCTCAGGAAATGTGAGATACCTTTTTTTTCTCTATTATCCACTTTCGTGGAAAAATTTGCCGTACTTCAAGAACCGCCCATAGTTTCTTAAAAGTACCCATTCTACTAACCTGCCCTCTCCTTCGGTGGAATTTTTTTGTCTTCTCAAGCACTCTCCCATGCTGCTTCTTTTTGGTATTTTGAACTTGTAAAGTAGCACTCAGAAGATTGTTGTGTTTGCTGGTTCCATCCTCGAGTGTTCCCGGCGGAGGTACTTGACACTCACATCCGGACAGATCTATTTTTAGATGTAGGGCTTTTTTGAAGAGGTCAGCATTCGCGTATTTACTGGAAATGAAATTCTTTCTTTGTTGGTTTCCTCCACATTTTGTGTAGACGATTTCTAATCAGTCCTTACGATTGTGACGTAAAGCATTTGTTTTGTTTTCTTGGGTCAATGAAGGTAAGGCTACTTTGCGGAGCGTAACCGAAGCTGGATCGGTGGCAATCTCGTTCCCAAGGCTACTTACCTTCCGTATGTCAAAAAGCAAGAAGACCTGGATTCGAGGTTGGGATCGATGATGTGGCAATCATGAGAAGTTTCATGAATGTTTTAATATGATACTCCAAGGGGTTTTGATAACAAATCGTTAAAGCATTATATTGCAGGGCGTGGCTAATGGGGCTATATCTCCCCTCAATAATTTTGTCGGTTTAGGGTTTTTTTTACAGTTTTAGCCATTCTAGACCAATGAAATTATAAAAATATAAAACATTCTCTGGTAATCATGACATGTTTTGACGGGTGGTGGCGCCTGAAAACATACACTGTGATCCCATCATCCTTTATTTATTAGCTTTATTTACTTATTTGCGGATAAACAAACTCATAAATGTCATTCAAAATGACGCATTGTTTCGTACAGGTGTTTCGTACAACTCAGCAGAAACCACAGACTCGTCATCGGAAAACTATTCTTGTAGTAATACACGAGTAAATATTGAGTTTATTTATATCCGGCCTTTCATCATCAGAAACGATATCCAGTCATTCTGTCAGTGAATGTTTTATACATGTCAATGCAGAATATTTTGGCACTTGACATTATCAAAACTTTGAAAGGCGATTTCGCGTTAAACTGATTTCAGAGTGTATTTGTCAAGTAACAAGAAAGTAGACTTTCTGTACCACATCGATTTAATAAAATTTTGCTACTAAGGTCAATCTCTGCTAAGGTATAGCTATAACATTTTGATCCATGACTGGTGCTCTTTTTTATATCTGAGTCGGAATATTCCGCTTTCGGTAAAGCTACGTATGACTTCGCCATTTGTTAGAGATGTTATTTTCACGGAAAAATAGGATCAACTTCCATTTTTCCGTCTTGCAATATTCCGCATACCAACCAGATAACTTTATTTGAGATCACATGGAGAAAACAGTAGTGCAGTTTTACTATGCCTAGTGTACTTAGCGTGATAAACTTAGTCTGTTGTTAAAGCATTGAACACTCGCTGATATTACAGAAATTTCTTCTGTGAAATTTTTGTTTTTTTTTTCTCTGGGGTGGGGTAGGTGGGTGTGGGTGTGGTGGTTCCACCTCAAATTACTTTTATATTATTTTTTTTTGTCGATCCAAGAGTCAGTGTTCTTACAGGTCTTGCTATTATAAAAAAAAGAGTGTAGCTATATTCTAATCAAAACTTTTAAGACAATGTTCAGGGTTAACTTTGTATATTACGTGAACAAAATTTATGAATTTCAACAATTGTTACATACAAGTACCACTGCCGCTGAAGCAGCGATTTCAATCGATGGAAATATTTTATGACAAAGAATCGAATCTTTGAAACTTTTTCTGAAATTTGATTGGCTAAACAATCCAGTTCTATTTATGAAATGTATATCATGGAAGGGCGTAAAATCGATCAAAATTACTAATCAACCAAAAACACAGCTGTTGACCTTTTTCCGAATTCCTGTGTTGAAACACCGTGTTATGCAACCAAATGTGGCCTCGTTTTAAAGATTTAAATTGTTTTTAATCATCCTACTTCATAATGGAGTGAACATGTGAATATTGCTGAGTAATAAAAAATTTGTAATTAGAGACGAGACGAAACTTCGTAATAAGTCGGTGGTGAAATTCGGGAAAGTTTTATTTTCGTTTATTTATTATTCGTTTACGAAAACGAACTTTAAAGTATTGCACAATACTCGTAAAGACGACAGATGTTAATTAATTTTCTTACATTTTATATTAAGCAATAATTCGGACACTAATGAATATTTAACATATTTCTCAACGGTATGGTGTCTAAAGGATACGTCAATTGAAATTCTATGTTTATTTTTACGACGATTGTCGTCAATAACGACAATTTATCGTTTTTGATTATCAAAATGATTTTCTCCCTAATATGGCAGACGCAAAGATCCGTGTATTACACAATATTTTGTGCAGATCATACCGAAGATATCGAATATCTTTCCGTTTACACATCCTTAAAAGGAAATTTCGTACGCCTTTTACATTACCAATTAGACCAGCAATTTTTTTTTTCAATCTAGGTCATGCGACATTTTCGTTATCAATTTTATGGTCCTCGTGCGCCAAAAATGAATTGACGTATCCAGGAATTAAAAGTTATTACTGCGACAAATTATGCGGCATTACCGAAGGTGGAGTTTGCAATTATTGGTTCGTTTAGTGGTAGGCCTCCGTCGCGTGCCATGCAAGTTTTTATAAATTGAAATTGATTTGCTTCGCCTACCCTCAGATCACGTGCAAACCTGATTTTAAATGGTCTCCTGTCAACTATGATTAATGTTTGATTATGTGCCAGGAATGTACAATTTTTTAACAAATTGGACATTAAAATATTTTTTTGTTGATGTATCGAACACCAGATCTTGCTTCAAAACGATTGGGCTTTCATTTAGAAAATAGGGGGACTTTCTTATCAGAAATTGTTTCACATAAAACATCTCATCGATTTTCTTCAGAGTTTCTACAAATTTTCTTTACACCTATGATGGAGCTCAAAACAAGTTTTGTTAATCTCCACCAATTAAAAACGTTTCGAACTTTGCATATGTATCTGATTGGTGATTAATTAACGAATCGGATTAAGCTATGGTTTTGCTGTGGAAATTAATTTCCACATATTTGAGTTATGATGCAATTAAAAGATATTAGATAAGAATTAGTTTTTTTAATTGTCTATTGATAGTAATAGGTGACAATGTTTTATATTGACTGACGCGTGCCATCTTGATCAATAACCAGTAGAAACCTCAATGTTTTTTATTTAGTATCGAACCAAAACAAAATTGAAACTATGAAGTTACTAAAAATAGATTTATCTGATCCCTTACACAGAATGGACTATACTTTTTATTCGTTTATCAGAACAGTCAGTTTCACACCCACTTTTCATAATTAAATGAGTCATTGTACCACCATGTCTGTTATCACTCGAAAGGTGATGTAGCAAGGAATTTTGATTTTCTGACAATTAGAAAGTATAACAGATAAGATATTTTTGGAAGTGAGCAAAGACGTCTTATATAAACAAAACCGGGGTCAACCTCAGTAAAATGTAGGAAAAAACTATTTGATTTTATTTTTATAAAATGACATCCTTACCCCCTTATCAACAAAGTTTTGGAAGCTAAAAGCAGTTTTTGCCAACAAGCCTTTAACAATTATATCATGCATATTTTTCTACTGCTGTTATGTCATTGTGTTCAAGCTTTCACTATTATGCTTATGATTGCCTAACGTATCAATTGTTATACCTCTGAGCCAAACAAACAAAATCCGCGATTATTTGAAAGTTTTCCCGATTATTCAGCCTTAACTACAGCGGAGTAGGAGGCACACTAGGAATTCAGAAATGTTCTAATACACACTCTCTCATAATCCCTCTTAATACACACTCTCTCATAATCCCTCTTAATACACACTCTCTCATAACCCCTCTTAATACACACTCTCTCATAATCCCTCTTAAGCATTAAGGAGTGAAGAAATCCCAAGAGACAAAATTATCTGGTTTGTTCTTTCTTTCGATTTTGAATAAATCTCTACAGTAGTGTTTTCTCTTTTCGTTTTATATTTTATTCAAGTTTTGTTAAAAGTCCCCTTACAAGATATTGCTTGTGTGAAATTTGCACGGAAATGTCTTTTGTCGTGTGCATAAGCTTAGTCGGTCTGGAAGAAAAGAATGCAATCATAACATTGCAAATCGGAATTGAAACCGCCTTTGTTTCGGTTTAATCGGCTTATTTGTGTTCATGAGCGAACCTTTCCTATCAAACTTTACATTATTTCTTTTCATTTTGCCTTAGGGCGTGTGAGCGCGGCAATCTCCAATAGCATTGAACAATCACTGAAGCGAGTCTCAAGTCCGAGTGTTCAAACATGGCGTACACGAGCACTGCACTGGATTCTTGATAATTTTTTTAGATATAACGTTGCCGAATATAGTTGCACAGCCAACTTCCACTTCCTTGTCCTCCCAAGCGGTTGGTTGACAACATTGACAGTTCGATATTAAACCTTTGTCATGATCGTAAAACTTGTCAAATGATTTGCACGCGCCGATACATTGGTTCATTAAGACTATTTCCGGGAAACATCCTGTAATCAGCACCTTCTGTTTTCTCTCTACGGGAATACATTTGTCTTGTGGTGTATCGTCAGCTGATTCTGCAAATACTGGATGATACGATTGCGCAATTGCCAGCAGAATAATAATCGTCTTGAAGGCAGGCATTGTATATAACAGTCACTACACGTTGCTTCGGTGTCTAGAAGATAAAAAATATCACATTTGTTTTATTTACTTTTTCTGTGTTTTTACTTCCATATGGCGCATTCTAACATTCTAACATTCATTCAAATATATGAAACTTTGTTATTTTTTTTTTTACTTCTGTTTTTATTTGGGGTTCCGCACCTCCTTTTCAACCTTTCGTAATATAGTTTTAGTTTTTCGATGTTTTTTGTTGTATGACATGTTGGTTTAGGGTTTTACATATTTTTGGCGACCTCTTTTTTTGAGTTGGCCGATTGTTTTATGCAATCCTGTTTTGGAACATCATTAACTTGTTTTCCTATGTTGACCCTCACTTCACATATCATGGCGTATGTTCATCTTTTCAAAATACTCTCATGCTCTCACTCCCGGGCGAAAATTTGTCCAATGCTAGTACCTTGATACCTTACATGATCAAAAACGAAAGTGAGGGAGAGACCTTAAGGTGCTTCAAAATTGTGAAGTAGCACTATCGCAACTCAAGAGAAGCTTATTTATTTATTTATTGATCGAAAAATTTGTTGAATTCAACTTGTATTCAATTTTATCGTTAAATTTGTCGAGCGAGAAAACAGATTTATTATTTAGTTCTGTTGCTATGGAAATAGTAAAAAGCAAAATCCGCATTAGATTTTGTGTTGGCTCGTACTGAAAAAAAAATTATTGAGATTGAAATCAAGTTTTTAAATAAAATTTTCAGGTTCAATGTCTTAAAAAACAAACTATTTCTGGTGGTGTTATTTTGAGATGGATTGTAGGAAACTCATTTCGGAAGAGTCAGCATTCCTTTGGTACATAATAGTCAAACATTACATAATAAAAGTCATATCCTAAAACTGCAGGGAGCATGGCATAGATGGAATAATTTGTATAAATAAGAAATAAAAAAAATTTTTTTTTTTAAAAAAACAATTTTTTTAAAGAAGTTATGTCTAAACAATCCAAGATAATTATAAAAAAAAAAGAAAGCGCAATTTGAGATATCTCTACCTACCTAACTGCTTATTACAATCTTCAAATGCTTTGACAATTTAATCAAACACGCTACACAATAGAAGCTTTTAAATGCAGGAAAAAATTACCCATGATGCAAATGAATAGCTTGTTTTACTTCTCAATTATTTTGCATGAAAAATAAACATCTCTCCATCGTAGGTGATAAAATATAAGATGTATTTTTACATAATGATACCTAGGTCATATCAGGGGCTATTTTGATGTGCCAAAAACATCTGGCGGCTTAGGTAAGTACTTTTTTTCATATATATTTTACGATCCCGTTACTTTCCCCAAAGGTTCGACTTTGGCATTCATCACTCACAGTTTAAATTCATTTTTTCACGTAGATTTTTTTTTTAAATAGATGAATAAACAAATAAAAAGCGAAGTACAGATAAACAATTAAAAACCAACTGACTGCCACAAAACAGAAAACTATGTTTTGATGACGTGTTTATTTTTAGGCGAGAATAAACACTAGAACGTTCCCTCACAGACGCTGTGCTCGATAAACGTATTAGGAGCACTAAACCGACCGCCGAAAAACATTACCGAAAGACAATAGAACAGCGTTATTTTCAGACTAAAAGCTAACATTAAGCGAAGGGCACATGAGTGACATTTTTTTTAAAACGTTCTACTAATTAAACATATCAAATTTAAAATATTAGATACCTTTTGTTAAAGTGTGTTTCCTCTACGATGTCGTCGCAATTTTTTTTCAGTTATGAAATTCGAATGTTGAAGCATTAGTGTTTTTTCGTTAGGTTGTTTTAGTTACATCGAAACAATCTGTTCTTTTCGCTGGCCATAGCGAAAGGTGGCACTGGTTGTAAACGATATTAACATACTCAAGAGTGATACGATCGAAGGCAAAAACACATAAACATCACAAAACTCAAAAACAAAATTAGCTGTTAGCTGTCACTTCTTTAGAAGCATGTCAAATGTGACAATCTCATTAAGTATTTTTTTCATCACATGATGAAAGAATACTTTATTTTGCTTGTATGCAGGCGATTCTGTAACGCCTAATTCTCCGGCTTCGAAGAACCAACATACTTTCATCATCAGAACAACTATATGTTAAAACACAACACATCTTTTACGACACATTCGGTTTTTGTTTTTTTTTTTACTGTCGGAAAAGTCATACAAGTAAGCATACTTTTTTTTGTTAATAAATGCTATGTATAATTTCTAAATTTCTCAAAACATTTCTTTTGTTATGAGATTCGTCGTTACGTCGGATTATTTGAGTAGAATTGGGACGACTCTATTGTAGAAGATACGTTAAAAAAAACTCCCACCACTCGGAGCAACTTTCGGAACACCGGATTGATTTACTGCTACCGTGGTAGTGCGTCTTGGTAGGGGCGGTTTTGATGGGAGAGAACCAACATGCTAGAAGGCGACTCCTGTGTACTCTTCCGCCACTGTACACGTTACAATGTATCTAGCATTTAACATTTAACAGTTTTGGCATGCGCATACAACATGTTCTAATACAGTGATTGTTTCTTTTGACCATACGCGGCGTCCGCCCTGGTAGCACAACACTTCCTTGGTTATCTCTTTCTTCCTTGTTTTGACTGGTCGACAGCAATTACAAATAGTTTTTCCCTTCTCCTCGGGAAACATGTCCTGTGACTTACACGCCCCAAGGCATTGTTCCATAGACACAATCATCGGATCGCAATCAGGGCGGAACTTCACCTTTACGCCATTAAAAGGCGCTGGGATACATTGTGATTCCTGTGGTCTCACTGTCGCGGAAAATGCGATATAAAGAACGAAAAACGTAAGAAATCGCAATCTTCTGTCCATTATAGAAGCGAATATGAGATCTACAAAAGAAATCAAGAAAATATAGAGTAATTCGTAGCTTGAACATTTGCCAAATTTCCGAAACTTTTGTAGAATTTTTATGGCATACGGCGCATCATAGAAAAACATTTAAGATATTTACTGGCAGAAGTTTTGCATCTTATCTATTATGTTACCCATGCATCAACATCACTTACCGTATATCGAAATTAAGTCCGCCATCTTTGAGAAATCGATTGAGCGACAACGTTCAAATTTTTGACTAGTATTATTCTAGTAGTAATTTTCAAATGGCTTCTTGAGTTATATGAGAACATATATATATGTATTCCTCCTCTCAGCTCTGCACTGCGCTATTTTATAGGCTTATATTAGTGTTGTTTTTTGAGCTTAAGCCCTCAATAAATAGATTAACAAAGAAGCCATCAATAATGTATATCCAATCTATTAACATGACTCTCTCCATTTTTCTCTGACACATTCATTCAATTATTTTTATATATATATATTTTTGATTTCTGTTTTTCTTGGTGATCAATGACTGCTGGGAACGACTGGTTTTTTAACAGGCAGTTCTTCATGAACGGAGATCTCCAACATCTCCGACAGTTGAAACGAAAGAAGCTAGTATCGCTAGGAAAATATTGAACGGTTTGTCGTGGGTGTTTAGTCAATTTTTTGTTTGTGTTTTGCGGTTTAATGATTATCCATGGTTTAACTTTCTATAAATATCTACAAATATTGAATGTTGATCTTATCGGTAAGTAGGTTCACGCATTGAAATAACAGTGTGAAATACAGTTTTTTTGTTTGGGAAATTTTCGAAGATCATCCGTCTGATCTGAGATCACAATTTTAGCCATGTCAAAATTTCCACTTGAAAAACGCTAAAGCAGACTCAATAAAAAAACACAACGATAATAAGGCTCATATTACACTGAGCCATCTTCTTCAAGTCTCTTTGTGCGAGTTACCGGCTTGTTTAGAAAAAACTTTAACATGGCACCAGTGTTTGTTTGTTTGTTTGTTTATTTGTCCCCAAGTCACGTGATCAACATTTTCAAATGCGAGACACTTATTTAGGCTTCTTGTACACTGTCACGGATTGACGGAATATTTTTTAATGGTGTTGCGTGAGCAACAGAAAGCCTCGTAGTGTGAGGGAATTGTTGTTGTTGTTGCTTGTTGTTGTTGTAACGAATAATAGGTCTTGTTTTCCTTAGCCCTTATCCCCCACTATCCTCACTAACTCACCTTTTTCAACCAAAACACAAAAGTCTTACAATTTTGAACAAATAAAAACGGAATTAATTATCGTATTGAAAAACATCCCCACGTCAAAATTAAAAAAACAAACAAAAAAAAACCCCAGATTGGTTCAATACATTTTTGTTTTTGATTGATATTATTTTGTATTATCTAATTATTTATTTATTTATTGTTACATTACAAATAGTCATATTTATATTATGCTTGGGCGGGAAAAGTTTTTCTCCCCTGTTTCCGATCTAGTTGAAAATCTATGGAATTGGTGACTTACTGTTGCCTGTGTGCCTCAAGAGCTTCGTTAATCTTTGCGCAGTTGAATTAAAAGACCAGTGTTTTGGTGTAGCGTTATTTATAAATATGCACAGTAATATAACAACCAGGGGTAATGCAATACGCTATCAATGATCGCAATAGGATAAAGGTTTTATTTTTTTTTTTGTTGAGTTTAAATTTGTACACGTGCCATATCGGAAAAGGGCTGAAAATTAACAGCTACATGAGGTATTGTATATTTTGTGGAACAAAATAGCGCAGAAAACGGGGGGGAGTTGATGCATTTTCGATTTCGAAATAAATCGAATCAATAAAATATGTAACACATTTGGAAAAAAAAAACCTGATTGTCACAGCAGAATGGATTTTAATGAAACGATACGAAGATTTTTCTGTTCCTTTTTTTGTTATTAATTTCGATTATTCATGATTTCTACCTTGGGTCAGGTTCGGAAGACGTTAATTGTTACTTGTATTATTTCGACGTCACTAGATCTCTGATATAAATAGGTCTAACGTTGGCTTGAAATTATGTATATGTTGAAGGTGATGGATAAATGAGTGAATGGATAAATGAGTGAATGCAGCATGTTTGCATGAATGAATCAATTATTAAAAAAAAACAGAAGACGAATGATGCATCGGTATTAACATTTTTTAATATCCGCCATTTTTGAATTATTTATGACTATTTTTTGCATTTCCAACCCCCTTATTTGCTCCGCATAATAGCATAAAGGACTGGCTCGTGTCTTTTTTGCTTCGTATTGATTGCAACTACTTTGCTTAATTAAAGAGCATTATTTCTGAACAGTGGTAGTCAAATGTCTTTTTCTAAATATTAATTTCACGTAATTGAACAATTCCTTATGAATTGTATGTTAGAACATATCAACTTATGCACCAGGACCTCGTGTACAGTACGAAAAAGGATAAATATAAAATAAGGCTGGGAAGGAAAGTTCGTCTATACGTAAGATGGTTTAAGATATGTCCGTTGCGAAATATCTATTGAGAAGGCGAAATGACATTTGGAAAGCAATATAGCAGCTCAAATATTTTGTATATTTTTATAATTAAAATCGTCACGTGGTTTGTATGACTTAATTTATTCATTCATTTGCGGTTTTTTTTGCTTGTGGTTTGATTAAGAGATCGACGGGGAATTTCACTGTTTTTTTGTATGTTCGCTGCTTGCTTAGTTCTGTTACTGTGTAGCTTTACATTGGTCTACAATAATGTTACAAAATATCCACGACAGATAAACAGAGATCTATTTCGGATAACATCAAAAACATTGCCTCGTGGTCTTGATTCTAATGTTTCGCCTCTTTCGCAAGAACGGCCGACCAATGAATTATTGGGGTTGAACACGAGGCTAAACCATCAATGCTTATTGGAATTTTATGTAGATTTCAAATGATTGCTTTACATTAATCTAGTAATATTGAATGCTGTAAGTTTTTTGTGGTCTGAAATGTTTCAAACTTCCATCTCAGCTTCTGAAGTTTCGTACATTAAATTCAAAATTTGTTTTCGAACTCGTCGTTTATGAATTTGATGATCATGCCAAAGTTAATTTCCGATGATATCTTACCCTTCCTTCCGGTGTAGGGGCCTATTTACGACATAACAACCGAAAAAATAAACTCGGATTTTATCCATCAACAATATCCCAACAAAAAGAAATATTTTTAACCATAGATTCTATATTTAAAATTGAATAGCTGCAGTAGGGAGTCAATGGTTATGGAACACAGGCTATTTCGTTGAAATTAATTATTTTATTTTTCTTTCGGTGTAGAATATAGGATGCTGTTGATGTTGATGTATATGGACTAGTTTTTCCAAAACATTCGAAGACGCAAAGCACGCTTTATTTTGCAGGAAGAATCACTTATAATTTCGCGATTGTTATTCGTGTTTGTTGACGAGAGTGTGACCACAAACGAAAAAAAAGGTAGGACAAAAAAACCTTATCATATTTTAGATGATCATATTTACTGACCATTGGAAAATGCGGAAATTACACAAGTTCCGTAAAAGTTAACATCGAAATTTCTATCAAAAAAAAAAAAAAAAGAAAAGAAAAGAAAAGAGAATTGTATAGTCCTCATAAGAATGTTCTGGCAAATCGATAAACAACTCGACTTATGTGTTAGTTAATCGATAAAGGTCGAGTCAAACATCAAAGTCCTAAGAATTTTTCAGAAATTTTTTATTGGGTTATGTCATGAGATTCATGTTGTTCATTTTCATTTTTTTTTTTTTTTTACCGCTCTAATCAATCGTGTTTTATCAACAAGTAGGTGTTGATTAGAAATCCAGAGATTTCGATGTTTTGTGATGAATTTCTTAAAATAGTCACGAGCACATAAAGAGATCAAGTAAAGTTTAGTAAAGTTAGGGCAATTCTTCAAAACATCTTTACTGTAACAACAGAAACATATTTGTTTTTATTTTCTCACACAATGTTGAAACACTTTAACTGGTGAAGTACCTGCACATTATATTTCGTGACAGATATACATGATTAACATTATTTCGTGACCCACGTACATGACTAGTAAACAGCTATTCCGAACAATATGAAGTCCACCAACAACACAAAACCGATTCGGATGTCGGGACAAGGGGGGGGGGGGGGGGGGGGGGGGGGGGGGGGCAACGGTGAAGAGCACAGAATTACGTGCCCATAAATTAGTGTAAATGGAGGAGGAGAGCGGAAATACCTTATAAGATTACGCTCACCCACATTGCTCACGAGATAAACTTGATCCTCGTCTGACATTCAATTAGTACTAATTACATCTAATGATCTCGCGTCTCCCTTTTGATAGAACTAACATGATTTAATGAACTCGCATCGCACGCGTATCGTATTTCACATATAATCCTGCACTCTGTTGCCATAGTAATCCATCAAGTACTTGCTTTACAAGATGATATGTTGTTGCCTTGATGTTTAGAAATCCAACATGGCAGCATATGTGTTTACCATTTGCTTTTTGCTGTTTGTATACTTTTCGGAATGTAGACGTGTTAATCCATGGGATGAACATGGCATGGTCATTAGTTGCAAGATAAAAACAAAATCAACAACAATCGAAGTAGACGGATGCCGAAGTCCAAGTAGTAAGATAAAACAGTATTTCTTATTCTGCTACTTTTAAAGAGTTTGGTTGTTAACTTTTGTTTTTAAATAAAAACATAAACGAAAATGGCCAAAATTCCAAATCTGTGAAACGGTGTCGTGAAGGAGGAATATATTTGTTTAAAGTGGATTACTTAATGATATCTTAAGTAAACAAAAATCACGTGACCTCACATGATTCGAAATCCTTTGAATAACATGTTTAACGTTAGCCATGTGTTTTTGTTCTGTTTAGAAGTGGATTTGGAATATTGTAGCGGCAACTGTCGCTCAGCCACTTTATATCACCCAGAATACCCGTATTACCGTTCCATTTGCCAGTGTTGTCAGGCCGTTATGGAAACGTCAAAGGCCATTAAACTCAAATGTCCGGATGGAAAAACGAAAGTACATTACCAGGATGTCGCTAAACTATGTAGGTGTAGAAAATGTGTCCTAAGAAGTGAAAAAGATGATGAAGAAGAAGAAGAAGAGAAAGTAGTGGAAGAAGAAGAAGAAGAAAAAAATGACTGAAATGAATGTTGGATATATTATTACTTTATATTTAAAAACGAAAGATAAAGAAGGAGTGAAGAAAAAAAACTGTTAAATATTGCAGAACACTTAATTATAAACATACAATATATTTATGATAATGTTTTCAAGTTTGTTGCGCTGTTTATGTAAAATATAGAGAAGAAAATTTGATATCAAATGCAAAATACCGAAAAAAAATATGAACAGAAATTATTTTTACCGAAAAAAAAAAATCGGAGAAAAGATTCACGATAAACAAAAAAAATTTTAAAAAAAAAATGTAAATCCGAATACGACGGGATCAAGTCAAATTCAAAATGGTTCTATTTTTTATACAAATAAATATTGGAGGAAATTCTTTTTTAGTTTTGATCTTTAATAACGGAATTACAAAACTGCCCTTTCTTTTATTGGCACGCGTCACCTATTAATATAATCTTTGTCGCTAATTATAATCTGGCTTGATGAGTTTAACAATCACATCGCTCACCAGATAATTATGAAAGATTAGTGGAATGATTCACAAGTTCATAAGATAAATTAAAAACAGCTGAACTCAATCGCCATTGTTATATAGGTAGCCATCGAGAGTTCAAATCTGTTTCGGACGACCGTCAGTTATTTTGATTTAGTTTTAATTAAGAAGGGGGGATCACAAAGGCTTAAGCAACGAAATATCATTAGAGATGCACAGATTGACGTCAAAATAGACATTTCGATATCATAACTTGGAGTTTTTGATTCGTGACCTGTAACGTGAATACATCATTTCCCCTTCTCGTTTCGTGTCATTATTACTATTATTATTTACATAGAACAGCAGTAGATTTGCTTTTCATGACGTGTTTGTTGTACGTCTATTTGAACGAAAAACTTCATCAAAAATCAAGCTGCTAAGAATATAGCCTCTGATAATTCGTTATTGCCACAAAGGCTAGAGATGATCTATATTCGGAGTTTGAGTGTTGCACAAATACTTTTGTACAAGTGATTATAAAAATGAAGTAATTCTTCTATACTTAGCACCAAGTATAAAAAAACAACAACATTGAACTAAAACAGATGTTTCTTGGTAAGAAAATCGATTAAAAGCCACAAACGTATTTTTGATATATTTGAATAATAAATTCATTCCTTGAATTCTCTCTTGAATCGGAAATAATGTCACTCCTGTTAAGATCTCATGCAGCATTTTGAAACGCAAATTTTTTCTTTTTATATAATATATTAAATCTAATCGATTTTGTTTACATTCCGATAATCACAAAAAATTTATTTCCTTGCTGTTTCAATTTTTGACTGCTCAGCGCCAACAATTCCATATTGTAATTTTTGATGGTACGACCAAGGTAACCTTGGCAACAAAACACTGCACTCGGCAGGCCATTAATGTTTTGTAATGGAGAGCGCATTATATTACCATTTGTAAAAGCATGGCTTGTCATTAGAAATCGTCTGTAAAACACTTTTATTTGCCAACATGTAGAAGAGGTGCGAAACAATATTTTCATATAACAGAAGAGGTATAAGTAGTTTTGGAGAGAATACACAAAAGCTCTTAAAAAGAAATTTTGTAGGTTGGACATAACATAAAATCGATATAAAATCGGGGTTTTTTTGTTTTGTGTTGAAAACGTCATATCACCATGTTTGTTATGACGACGCACTGTCGTTATTATATTGGTTTGCTGTTGATGTCTGGTTTCTGCTCAATGGTTGTATGTAACAAATACGAAAAATATCTACTTCCATGGACAAATAATGGCATTGAGATCAGTTGTGGCATAGCTAA